>JABSTQ010000212.1:0-301034 GCA_013358835.2 Ixodes persulcatus
TTAAGTTCTACGCACAGAATCAAACTAATGCTTCTGAAATGTCAACGAGGATTGACCTGTGTTAAAGTGTACCTGTGCTTAGGACTATTTGAAGTGGAACGTATAGGTGGTATTCACTTGCTTCGTTCGATTTACCTAGGGTGCCTCAACGTCCTTCTTTTTAGGGCGATGCCATCCTTTGTATTACCCGATTCCGACAGCACGCGCTCACAAGGAAAATACCAAGAAATCGCCGAGGACGAAATATCGCCGTGGCACAGTCAGTGTCACGAGCGCATGGAGGAACGCACTTTTTCATGCGCTTTGAAACAAGAAAAGAAAAATAAGCGTTCCGAACAAAATGGTCAGATCACAATAAGTAAAGCGCACATTAAAGTACCCTAGATTTGCCTGCACCTTCTTCCCCGGTGCAGAAAAGTGTAGAGTACTCTACTTCCGTTATGTGTATTAAGACCGGAAGTACACAACACTACATTTTGCTGTACCGGTGCATGCAGAAGGGGCAGGTAAATGGAACGAAGCTACTGTCCGCCATAGCTGAGCTCGCTGCTGCTGGGCACATGTCGACGGCAAGCTAAGTCTCATTGGGCAGCGCCTCTGGCGAGCAAAATCAAATATTCTTCGGTCGCGTTTCGGTTGTGCGTCATTTCGCAACAAGAAAGCAAAGCGACAACAAAAAAATTCTCATCCTTTTGATAGACACTGACATAGCCTCACTCTGTACTCACAAAGCCTGGCAGTTCGACGACGGAGCCATATAGTGCCCGGTCGTGCGCGAGGATCTGGTAGCACAGAGCATCGAAGAGCCATTTCTCGGGGAACCTGGACTTCAGCGCACAGCTTTTGGAGTAGCGAGGACCCAAAACACACTTTCGGGTCCTCGCGTGTCGCCGCAGCGTTTCGTCGCAGCGGGGCGCCAGTCACGTGGCTCTCCTCTCATTCGTTGTCTGCCGCTCCACCTTTTCCATTTCGGCGGCCGCCTGTCATGGCGATCTGCCAGGATTTTTCAGTAAATAGGAGGCTATGACACTGAAAGTGCAAGCTGCAAGATTTTTTTTTTGTTTATTTAAATTGTTTCTATAAAAAAAAACAAAAAAAACTACTGCGCATGGACGGATGCTGACACGCGCTTGTAGGTGACCGTGACTCGTGCATGATCGAACGCTGCGGTGTCGCTTTACGGTCGATGCAAGAGGGTCGCGTCTTACAAACGGGCTTCAGCCACCTGGCTGAGAACAACAATCCTATCCGGGTTCATCCCCGCGGCACGGAGAAGTCGCACCGACCGACTGTTTCTGCTGATTTAATGGCAACTACTGCACCATAATAGGAATGAAAAAAACGTGCTGTGGGCTTCCTTTTTCTCTTCTCTCTTCCTCTCGCTGTTGAAGATTAAACAGGCTGCCCCACCAGTGCGTGCTGTGGGTAAAGCTGCTAGTAAAGATATTGTAATGCTGTGAAGAGTTGTTCATCAGGTTAGTATGCCTCCCACTGTTCTTGTCACAACCCTAGCTCATGGTTTACCTACCGTAGACAGCGGCATGATACAACGAGCTGCGCAGATGCTCGTCGATTTTCCACCGGCAACCGTAACTTAATTTGTCGTCGGCCGTTCGTAAATAATTCTGTTACTGGTTCCATTTCTTTTTCTCTTTACTGAACATCTCGCTAGTATGTTCATGAAACTACAGCTATGTTTCTTGAAATAAAGCGTACCTGTGTTCGGCATGAGCCTTGCGTGAATCTTCGGAGCTGTGAACTTGTTGGTGTTTCTGAGTGGGCACCATGCGTTTCGTCTTCTTTGCTTGTTCTCTTTTGCGATTTATCGGAATCGTTGTTTCCTTCTTCGTTTCACATTTGATTTCTTTCTAGGCGTATGTTTTCTTTTTTTGTCGACTTTGTTTTTTTTTTTCTCTGTAGACTCGTGAATATTGCTTTTGGTCGGCACGGTCTACGAGTTTGACTTATCGTTGTTGCTCATTTCGGCTGTCTTCGACTTTGATCCTTCTAATCTCCGCTTCGTTTCTTCTTTTTTGTTTCGGTCGTAATCCTCTGGGTTTTTTGTATCAAAGAAGGTCTGAGTTTCTGGGGACAATTAGTACTTATAAAGGAGAGTAGTTTTCTTGTTAGACGTTGTTTCAGACAGTGTATTGATCTTCACATTGCCTGGCACACTGTTTCATGCGATAGGACCTAATTGCACTCTTTTACAATACCCCGTTTCGTCACGGCTTGTCAGCTTGTTTTAAGCAATCTGGATGACATACTTGCTTTGTCTAGACTCTGTGGGCTCCAACTCAGAAACTACATTGACTTAATGTTACTGAACTTTGTTTGTTGTGCGAAAAATTGCTACTGGAGGATCAATCATCTTCACTTTTCTGTCGTTGGTTAGTTTTAGTCCGTACTCTTCTACGCCTGATTTTGACGTTTGTGTTCTGCAGGTGGAATTTATAATATTCATTTTCGGCAAATTTATAATAATAGTCTCCTCGTACTGCATTACGTCTGAAAACTCCTGCTCGAAATTTCCATCACTCACTTGTCGTTCGAGTGCAAAATCGAGATTCGAGAGTGCAGTCTGTAGGAGCGTTGGAGTTCTATCCTTTTTTCGAGGCTCTTTGTTTTAATCTTGTCTGTGTTTGTAAAAGTTGGTCGTACCTCGGTGCGTACTGCTTCTCGTTCTTGAAAAAGTCGGTTCATGTCGGTCCATGTCGGTCCATGTCTGTTGGGTGAATCTCCGTTTTTAACAACTTGTCCTTTCGTCGTTCTTGAAGAAGGCCTGCCTTTTGCGCTTCGATATCTTATTTCTGTCAAGTAATAAATCACACTGATCGACTGTTTCTGTTGATGGTTGAATGGCGACTACTGCATCAAATACTTTACTAGTAAAGTATTTGGCTCCATGATGGCGATGAAGGACGTGCTGTATGAATCTTTATTTTTTTCTTCCTCTCGCTATTGTAGATTCAACGGAGGGTATTCACTTTTAGTGGCTCAAACAAAGGGTATTCAGTGGTATTCATTTATTCACATTTAGTGGCTCTAGCAGAGGGTATTCACTGGACGTCACATTTGAAGGCGCTATTTAGAACGCATGCTCAGAACGAGCTAGCTTTAATGGGCCGCTAAGACCGGCAATCTTGTTCGCGTCAAATGCACGTTGCAAAAAAAAAAAAAAAAAAAAAATTGTGAAGCTTGTTATTAGCACGCGCTCATCAGTCGCGCACCGCTAGTGAGTGGCCACTAGTGAATTCTCAAAATACATGACTTACACGTGACGTCATCGCTTCATTCCGGGGGTCATTTCCACATGCTCTCGCGGAGAAAAACAGCTTTGGTGGTGGGAATTGCACGCTGAAGAAAGTTCACGCACAGCAAGGCAGCATGGCCATCACAATGGCCGCTGACGTAACGTCAATGCAAGCTATGCATAGGTGTCATACTCACAGTACTCGCTGGCCGCCGCAGCCAATTACGGAGCTCCAACGGCCGCATGCGTACGGCCAAGAAAGTCTTCTAGGAGACAGAGTTAAATTTTTGCATTATCAAGTTTATCGTTCATCAAAGAGAAGTGGTCTATATTACCGCTCTACGCATGGTTCTGAAAGCGAACTTTCTCCAATGACATTTAAAAAGTGCGTATTTGACGCCTCCATCACACTGCTAATACTGTATACATGTACTAAGTACAGTCGGCTAACACTGTCTGCTGGGTGTTTCTTCCCAGCAGACAGTGTTTTTTTTTTTTGGTTCGATTCCCCAAAGGTCATCCTGGTGATATTCCACACTGCTTGGTGAGAGTCAAGGGGAGAAAATTGGTTTAGGAAGGCCGGGAGGAATCATATGCTTGTCTTTTTAGTCTTAGGCTAAAAAGACATCCTTCCTTGTATGGTGGTTTTGGCACATTGGTCATTCAAAAACTGTCTGCAGGTATGTTCCAGCCATACTTACACGCATGGAGCAAACATACTTCGAAGACCCTTGAGGCGAGTCCGCGGATAAAATGTGTCATATCCGCAGAGAACACCGTGCATTTTGAATGTTGTACGAAGAGTGTGAGTGCCGCTCGATCGAGGAATTAATAACTACTCTTCGAGAAACGTGAACAGATACAGTGCCTGTCGCGTAGTGTGTGTGTGTCTCCTCTCTTTTCCTCGTCTTTCTTCTCAAGCATTGTAGGCGTTCCATCAGGTGCACTCAAACTTTCGTTTATTCGATACAAGAATTGTGCCCTGCTGGCGCCTACGGCGGGGACACCTGCCGTCCTTGTCCTCCGAACACGTTCAGCATCAAGGCGGGTTCGGCGACGTGCAGCCCTTGTCCTCCCAACGCTTTTGTCGGCAACCAATGTCACCGTAAGTGGGGTGCGAGACATAACGACAAATGTTTTTTTTTTTTTTTTTTTTTTTTGTGTGTACGATCGAATCGTAGCTAGAAGCGTTCGTAAAGCAAAGAACTTGGATAGGAGTTTTACCAATTGCGTATCGCTAAGTGAAACTCAAGTGGGCAATAACAGGTCAGAGTATAGGCTGGACTCTATGGAGCGAATATGCGAAAAAACGACACCGAACAACATTGCCAAGTGGCGAGTTCACATTGCGTGCGGTGCATTAGCCATTGCTCTGACGCCGCTCGCGAGAAGCTAACGCACCGGGAAGAGTTTGACGCTTTTCCGCAGCATTGCCACTTCGTAAAGTTAGGCGTAAGAAAAAAAAAAAAATAGAAAGCGCCATTTTTTGAAAGAAAACAAACAAACAAACAAGACAAAATATTTTTTTTTTCGCCGCTCGTAGGTGCTTTTTTGCATTCGGCTGAGTCGTGTCGAGACACGACCGCGAGTTAAAACTGAAACAAAAAAGATTTCTTAAAAAAAAAAAAAAAACATTTGTGATTTATGTACGATAAAACCCACTACAGCTTATTTTATAGTTATGTGGAATATTTTTTGGTGTGTTTTGAGTCTTGTGCGGTATTTGGTCGGTTTTTCGCGCAGTCGTTGTTCCTTTCCGGCCAGCACACAAATAAGAAATACAATGCAAAGATCACATAAAAAACGAAACATGCAAAATTATTCCCTGCTATAAAAAAATAGTAATAAACATAGAGTATTTCTTTTAGGCAAATTTCAAATATGGTTTTGTTAAAAGCATATTCGTGATTTCTCTATCATTGTGGCTTCGATTACACCGAATAAGGATGGCGATGTAGGTTAGTTGGTTCATACTGACGAAAAGGCAAACAGCGCACGAAAACGGGGACTAAAGAAGTGCACACAGGACAAGCGCTGACTCTCAACTGAAATTTTGATCACATGAAACCAAACAAAGAAAACAGCAACCCCGCCCACGTCACATGATACATTCACCACGTGTCCAAAAAAACAATCTCTTTACTACTTAAGCCCAGTGACGTTTGGCTTACACAGTTTGCGCCTGCTTCGATAATTGCATGCGCCTCTAAAATTTCTCTATTCGCTATGTCCCTTCCATAGCCAATGATAGCAGTCTTACTGAAGATAGGTTTGCACCCACATCCATGACAATGCAATGGCATATGCCCCCCTACAGCTCCCACCACTGATCGCAACGACAAGTCATGCTCCCGCAGTCTGTGATTAACACACCTGCCCGTCTGACCGACGTAGGCTTTTCCACACGTTAGTGGAATCGTGTATACAACTCCCACCTTGCAAACAACATAATGATTTTCATGCTTCACCGAGCAAGCGGGTCCTTCTTCTCACCAACTCTCGCGCAGCTCAAGGGGGAACACCCTCCCCAGAAAGAAAGGCCAAATAAGAGACCGCTGGTAATACCGTATCTCCATAAAATTTTACACAACTTGAAAAAAAATGTCGCCTTGAGGTACGATGTGCCATTGGTGTTTTCCGCTCCGTGTAAACTGGCGCAACTATGCGCGAGAGTTGGTGATAAGAAGGACAAAGACCCCGCTTGGTCGGTGAAGCATGAAAATCAATATGTTGTTTACAAGGTGGGAGTTGTATACACGATTCCACTAACGTGTGGAAAAGCCTACGTCGGTCAGACGGGCAGGTGTGTTAATCACAGACTGCGGGAGCATGGCTTGTCGTTGCGATCAGTGGTGGGAGCTGTAGGGGGGCATATGCCATTGCATTGTCATGGATGTGGGTGCAAACCTATCTTCAGTAAGACTGCTATCATTGGCAATGCAAGGGACAGAGCGAATAGAGAAATTTTAGAGGCGCATGCAATTATCAAAGCAGGCGCAAACTGTGTAGGCCAAACGTCACTGGGCTTAAGCAGTAAAGAGATTGTCTTTTTGGACACGTGGTGAATGTATCATGTGACGTGGGCGGGGTTGCTGTTTTCTTTGTTTGGTTTCATGTGATTAAAATGTCAGTTGAGAGTCAGCGCTTGTCCTGTGTGCACTTCTTTAGTCCCCGTTTTTGTGCGCTGTTTGCCTTTTCGTGATTACACCGAGGTGGTCAAAGGCGATTTTCCTTCTCGTGAGGCACATCTTCTTTTTCAGTGAATACCGACTACAGGCGCGACTAACGGAGTTTGTATCTCATACTTGCCGGCGTCGAGGTTGACTTTGACGTCGAACAATTGCTCGCAATTATTTAATCTTTTTATGGCGAAAGCAGTTATCGGCGAAGTGTACCTTGCGGCAAGTTAAATTTAGAGGGAAGGTTTCTCCGCCAGAGTTAGCTAGGAATAACAATGTCACGTGGCACTGACGTAAGAGTGTCACTCGACGTCGTGTCGCGTGACGTAACAATTACCCCAATACATTTAGCAGAAAAAAATTTATCCTCTAAATTTACCGCTAATCTAGTGTCACGTGAAGTCACGCTGACACGTGACTTGCTGTTGTTATTCGACGTCAGAATGTCACGCGAACACCGTCTGCTAAATGTAGCGGAACACAAGTCTGCTAACTTTAAACAGGATATTGTTAACTGTTACCGCGTGCCGCATAAAGCTCGCTGGTGCGTTCGTGTTTTGTCACGAGTTGCGTCCAATGCGCCGAGGCAGCACCGTTCGTCGTGCGGGCTTTTGAAAGCAAATGGCGGCGCAGCAGTAAAACGGTAGGCCATTGGAAGCGAAAGGCGGTGGGGCACTCGCTCGTGACATGCGTCTTGCGCGTTCGCCCAACATCGGTTTTCGGTACTTGTACGCGAAGCGTGATTTTTTTTTTTTTATCGAGGGACATTAGTTAATGTCACCTAGAAGACAATGCCTACGCAATTGTCATCGTCACTGGATTCTTGAGCTTGCACAAGCGGTAAACGTGCTCAAACTCGCCGAGAGTAGTCGCAAAGCGGCAAACAGCGCCGTCTTGACGTCGTCGTGTGCTGGCGTTCCGCTCGTTGGGAATGCTGCAAGACGCACTTTCGGAGACGCTGACGTTTGAGGAAGGGGGGGGGGGGGCTCACACGCCTGGCCTTCTAGAAGGCATTGCTTTAGTGCAGCAAAGTGTGCAGCGGCCTTGGCAGTCGCGGCAGTTTGTTTGCAAGACAGGGCGAAAATCCGGGAATTCTTTTGTTTTCTAAAAAACCGCACGTCTTTTCAGCCACGGGCAGTCCTCTACAGCTCAGTCTGCTCGGCCTGATAATGAAGTACGGCTTCGTCACGACCTTCAGCTCGGCCCTGATCCTGGGATGCCTGCTCCTCTGGTTCAAAACGAGGAGCGAGTTTCCCAGGGGGTCGCCGTCCGCGCAGTCCTCGCAGCACCTTCTTCCCGAAGCGGAAGAGAGTGACGACGACCTGGACAGCTGTTCCTTCGCGGAAAACTGCGCGGGTGACTCCATGATGGGCGGTTCTTCGTCCACGGCCACCCGAATCGATGATAATGATGATGATGAAGATCGTGCTGGTGATATTGATGACGATAGGAGCAGCGTGGACGGTGCTGGAGACTCGTCTCCCGTCAAGACCAGGATGTTGGAGCGCCTCAAGGAGCAGGGAGCCGTTCTGCCTGTGCAAGGTGTTGATATTGTGAGTAAAACAAAAAACTGTTTTAGATTCTATTATTTTAAAACAAAACACAACATGTCTTCCCCCGCCCCCCCCCCCCCCCCCCCCAGACCAAAAAAAAAAGTGTTTTTAGCACATATTGTGTTTCTCAGCCGATTTTTATGAGAAAATTGCCACGAACCACCACGAACAACAATCACGTTAATTTCCCCGCTAAATTTAGCGGAAAAAGTGACGTCACGTGACCACATGATACATCGTGACGTCAATTTGTCCTCATGAAGTTAGAGGGGAAAGTGACGTCACGCGACCTCAATTTCTCCCCAAAGATGTAGGCAGGAAATTGATGTCGTGCGACTACGCCGTGTTACGTACCTAATGTCACTTCATGTCACGTGACGTTAATTTCAGAGAGGTGATTCTTCGAGGTGATTGTTTACGTTCTTTCTGTGGTGATTATTGAGTGACCCCCGTGCGACGTGGCTGGCGCGAGACACGTGCGGACGGCTCAAAAGGAACGCACGAGATAAAGACGTTTTTTCTGCCTGGGAGCCTGGACTGGATGGTCGCTCATTTCATAGCCGTTGTGGGCACCCCAACCTAGGAAACTCGACATGGTGTCAGAAGTGGCCACGTCACGCCAAAACTGAGGACCGATGGCAGAAGCCGCCAGACAGAATCCGTCGGGATTCTTCGCCTCCCTCCAGCAGCCGCCGCCACTGGATTTCAATAATTCGTCGAAGTGGCCGCGCTGGATACAGCACTTCGATGACTACCGCTACGCGTCTGGTATCAACGAGCGAAGTGACGAGGCGCAAGTCTGTACCCTGCTATACTCCATGGGCAAACAGGCAAGAGACATTTTTGCAACGTTTGACCTAGCAGAAGCAGACGCAAAGAAATTTGACATCGTAAAAAAGAAGTTCGATGAATACTTCGTCAAGGAACGCAACGTCGTGTTCGAGAGCGCGTGCTTCCACCGTCGGCAACAAAAGAAGGGCGAGACGTTCGATCAGTCCCTCACGGCGCTGCACGTGCAGGCTGAACGCTGTGACCTCGGCGAAATGAAACAGCGGATGATTCGAGACCGATTCGTGGTTGGCCTTCTCGACGAGAAGCTCTCGGAATCCCTGCAGATGGACGCCAAGCTTACTCTTGCCACTGCAACAGCCAAGGCGAGAGTGAAAGAAACAGTGCACGAGCAGCAACACACCCTCCGATCAACCGATCCGCCGCCGTCAAAAGATACCTAGGACTCTGACCTGGATGTCGACGCTGTGCGCCGCCACTCCAAGCTGCCGGACAGGAAGAGCAATATTCCGGACGAATCTTCTCTCCAAAACGCGTGTCAGTTCTGCGGTGGAGACAAGCACCAGCGGTTCCTGTGTCCTGCGAGGAGCCAAAAGTGCTTCAACTGCCAGAATAAGGGACACTTCCGCCAGGTCTGCCGAAAGACATCTCGCATACCTAAAAAAGGATACCGGTTTCGGCCATCGACGAAGAGACTGGACACTTCTTTCTCGGAGCCCTAAACACAGAAGGTGCGAAAGCTAGATATACCAAAATAGTTCTCAATGGGGTACCAGTTTTTGCAAAGATTGACTCAGGCGCCGAGGTAACCGTAGTACCCTCAACCTTCCCAGGCATTCCAGGCCAGCTGGAAAAAGCTGACGTAGCCTTAACGGGCGCGAGCGGGCAGAGCCTAAATGTACTGGGAAAGTTCAGGGCCAAGTTTCAGTGGAAAGAAAACCTTTCATTTCATACCGTGTACGTAGTCAGCCCACTGCGCCACGTCTTGCTTGGGTTGCCAGCGATTGAGTCCTTGGGAGTCGTGAAGTTTTTAGACGACATTTCGGAGGATAAAGATCACTTTGAAGTGCTGTACCCCCAGATGTTTCGTAACCTAGGCACAATTCCCGGCGAATACACTATCCGCCTAATTCCCGACGCTAGACCATTTGCAATAAGCACAGCTAGGCGGATTCCGATCCCGCTGCGTGATGTGGTGAAATGCGAAATTGAGAAAATGGTAGAGATGGGGATAATCCGTCGGGTTGAGGGGCCTACAGAGTGGTGCGCGGGAATAGTGCCTGTGCTCAAACCGTCCGGAGATGTAAGAATATGTGTCGATCTCACCCAGTTGAACAGGAGCGTGCGAAGGGAGAGATTTGTCCTCCCCACAGTAGATCAAACGTTAGGTTTGCTCGCCGATGCGTTTTTTTTTTTCAAAGTTAGATGCAAATTCAGGGTTTCATCAAATCAAGTTATCAAAGGACTGCCAGGAGCTCACGACTTTTATCACGCCGTATGGAAGGTACTGCTTTACCAGGCTTCCATTCGGTATAAGCTCTGCGCCAGAATACTTCCAGAAGCGAATGTCAGAAATTTTGGAGGGTCTTCCTGGAGTCGTTAACCTTATGGATGACGTGTTAATTTTCGGGAAAGACAAAGCTGAACATGATGAAAGGTTAAAGAAAACCTTAGATAAGCTGGCAGAATCTAACGTCACCCTTAGCATGTCCAAATGCATTTTCGGGGCGAAGGAAGTGACCTTTCTGGGAATTTCAAAGTACTCAGATTTCTTTATCTTTACGCAATTATGAATAATCTGAAAAAGAAACTTTAACCTTTCATATTTCGTTCTTGATTCAAATGTAGGAAGATTGGCAAGTTCACATAGTTTTGTGGGGGAATGAACGTGGCTATATTTATTATAGATAAACCTGGATGCGAGTCGCTGAATTTTCTCCAGCTTATTGCAATTTGTAACGGTATATGGGTCCCATACAATTTTAGAATAGTCGATGACGGGTCTTACCAGTGTCATATAAGCCAAGATTTTTATTTCAGGAGTTGCCATAGCGAGGTTTCGTCGAAGGCACCACAGTGCTTTATTAGCTTTGATGCATACGTTATCAATGTGAGTGTTCCATTTTAGATCAGGAGTAAATATTAAGCCTAAGTATTTATGTTCTTTCACTCTCTCAAGCTCAGTGCCCGCAATGCAATAATTATAAGCCAAAACATTTTTTTTTTCTCGTAATAGACATGAAGACTGATTTTTCAGGGTTTAGCACCATTTGCCAATTGTTACACCACTTCTTAATTTTTTCTAAGTTACAGTTTAATTCGATTTGATCGTCTGATGTTTCAATTTTATTGTAAATCACACAATCGTCGGCGAATAGTCTGATTAAAGCCTGACCCTGAAAAGGTCAGAGCCATCCGGAACCTTGAAACTGCTACAGACGTGTCGAAGGTCAGAAAGTCCTAGGTATGGCCAACCAGTTGGGCCGGTTCTTACCTAACCTTGCGCACATGACCTCTCCTTTGCGGGAATTGTTAAAGAAAGATGTTGAGTGGGTGTGGGGCCCAGCCCAAGAGGCAGCTCTGAGTGCAATCAAAGACAGCATCTGCTCGGCTGAGTGCATGGCGAAGTATGACCCCACCCTGCCCACTGTCCTTTCTGCAGATGCCTCGTCGTTCGGCCTTGGCGCAGTTCTTTCTCAGGTCCAGAAAAATGGCGACCGACGACCTATTGCATTTGCTTCTCGCTCTTTAACCTCAGCGGAGACGCGGTACGCGCAGATCGAGAAAGAGGCGCTGGCGTTGACGTGGGCCGCGGAAAGGTTTGATGAGTACCTGAGAGGGCTCGATGCAGTCTTTGAGACTGACCATAAACCATTGGTTCCGTTGCTGGGAACTTACTCTATTGACGTCCTACCTCCCCGCGTGCAGCGGTTTCGCATGAGGCTCATGCGATACCGCTTTAAAATGGTTTACGTACCGGGAAAGCAGCTCATTACGGCTGACGGTTTGTCTCGTGCTCCACTCAAAGACAAACGGGTAGTTCCGGACGAACTAACAGTTGGAGAAGTAAACGCATACTCGCAGGGTTGCCTGATGGGGCTAGAAACCGGACAAGACTTTGTCTCCAAAGTAAAAGAGTATCAAGCCTCTGATCCTGTCTGTAAGTCGCTACAGCGTTTATGTGAGAAGTGCTGGCCCGTGAAACCATCAGTTCCTGACTTGCTACGCCCATACTGGCAGGTGAGGGCTTTGATAACCCAGGGTGATGGATTTTTGTTGAAGGGCACGCGGTTAATTGTTCCTCGGGAACTAAGGAAAGAGGTTTTGCTCCGCTTGCATGACGGTCACCAGGGCATAGCCAGGTGTCGAGCTCGGGCTAGAGAATGTGTGTGGTGGCCAGGCCTAAGTAAGGAACTTGGTGCGTTGGTACAGAACTGTCCGAGTTTGTGCGCAGTATGGCAACCAAAGTGCGGAACCACTGATCCCAACGGTCACCCCTGCCTACCCCTGGCAAAAACTGGGCGTGGATCTGTGTAAGATAAACGACTTGGATTACTTAGTAGTTGTTGATTACTTGTCACGGTTTCCGGAAGTAGCCCTGCTTCCTTCCACTCGTGCCGACGTTGTCATCGAACGACTTAAGAGTATCTTCGCTCGACATGGTGTGCCCGAAATTGTCATTTCAGACAACGGACCCCAATTTGCAAGCTCGGAATTTGAAACGTTTGCATCGAAGTACGGGTTTCGTCACGTTACGACTAGTCCAAGGTACCCGCAAGCAAATGGCGAGGTAGAAAGAATGGTGCAAACTGTTAAACGTCTCATTCAAAAATCAGCAGATCCCTACCTAGCTCTTTTGGCTTACAGAGCCACCCCAGGGTTGACGGGAAGAAGTCCTGCTGAAATCTTGATGGGACGACGTCTTCGGACGAGGGTGCCAATGCTCCCCAAGTTACAAGGTCAGGTGCGCCCCGATCTGAAAACAGTAATACAAACGGACCGCCGAAAACGCGAGAAGCAACGCAGAGGCTTCAACAAACGACACCGAGCGACAGAGCTACGTACGTTGAAAGTGGGAGATAAAGTGTGGGTAAACGACAGCAAGTCGGAAGCCACAGTGGTAGCGCGAGCTGCCAAACCTCGGTCTTACTTGCTGGAAACAGATTCTGGAAGACAGCTGAGACGAAACAGAAGAGCTTTACACTTTCTTCCTTCTGGTTCCTCCCACCAGAACGGCGGTTCGTACGACTTTCCCGTAGGAGATGAGGAAGACACCGACAGTTCGGACAAAAGTCTAGACGGCAGTACGCGAAGTAACATTGTTGCAGGACCTGCTTCAGGCGCTGCAAGGGTACCTCCGGCTTATGTGACCAGGTCAGGACGAATTGTGCGCAAGCCTGTCAGGCTGGGTTTTGAAGATTGATGTGGGATTTAAACTCTAACAGAGGTTTTGTAAAATACTTTGCATCATATACGTTTGTTGTCCGAGTTGTTGTTTGACATCTAATGTGCTATTTAAACCTCACCAGATGCTCTGTACATATTGTAAATTACTCTGTGATGTGTTTAAACTTGGCCAGATGTTTTGTATAAATTTTGAATTACTTTGTGATGTGTTTAACTTGGCTAGAAGTTTTGTATATGTTGTAAATTACTCTGCTTTGAAAAAAGGGAGATGTGGTGATTGTTGAGTGACGCACGTGCGACGTGGCTGGCGCGAGACACGTGCGGACGGCTCAAAAGGAACGCACGAGATAAAGACGTTTTTTCTGCCTGGGAGCCTGCAGACTGGATGGTCGCTCATTTCATAGCCGTTGTGGGCACCCCAACCTAGGAAACTCGACACTTTCCACATTCTATGCTCTCTTGTCTTTGTCAGCATAATCATGCACGTGCATTTCTTTCTTTTTCTTCTTTTATTTAGAAAAATAAACTACGCGTTGTTAAATGCGCAATCTCCGCCGAAATGTAGCCACCGCAATTCGAGACAGGTGTCAAAGTTTCAGAACTTGCCGTTATCTGATTCAAAAGTTCATAAGCGGTTTTCGAAAATTTCCAATAAAGAAATATCGTAGGCGAAGCCTACTGATGCATGAAGATAGATGGCGTCAGCTACTAGGAACAGGCTCTATTTTCCGCATGAATGTTGAGAAAATCCCTTATACCTTTGGAATAAGATAACGGCGATATCTGAAACTATGGCACCTGGTTAGAAGCGCTAGCGTCTTATTTAGGCGGAGAGGGAGCGTTCGGCGATGCCTAGTTTTAATTCTGCGGTGAAAACAACACCCTAAATGTGTATCGGGTGAACGCTATATCATACACATGATCTGGTTCTCGTGTCTTCCTTGTTGCATTTGTTCGGCGTGTTTCATGAAGGAAATAGATCGAGAGACACATAATGATGAGTCGTAGCACCTTTTATAGTCGAAAGGGGCGATCGAATTGTTTCGAGTTGTGCAATCTGAGATACAAAATTCTTTCAGAATACGGTGTCCACAATTGAGAGCACGGTAGAAAGTTTGCTGTCTCATTTACATTTCGTGGTGCATGCGCCATTAAAAGCTATGCCGGCTTTCTAGAAAACATACATAAAATTGAAAGAATAAAACACGGAGGACAAGCACAGGACAACCACTTTCTTTCTTGCTTGTCCTCCGTGCTTGTCCTCCGTGTTTTATTCTTTCAATTTTATGTATTCATGTTCAACCCGCTCGCCTTCACCAGTCCTTTCTAGAAAACAGTTGTATTTCTTTAATTGCCGCTATAATAAATAGATTAATGATAGGCAGGGTGCAGGATGCTACCAAGTGTCATTGTTCTGTCTCTGCCCAATGATCTTGTTATGGGATGGTTGCTTTATCGCTGATTTTATTAGATTCTTGATGACTCCATCTGCTGGTTTTTAGCTTCCTTGTGAGTAGATGCGGCGTATGGAACTAAAGTTTGATGCCCATTAAAAGAGGGTTTTATATATTGTAAGGACACATCGTAATAGCTTTTGAAGCAAAACTTTTGTGCTCGCAATACCTTTCAGCCACTGCAATGTTTCAATTAAAATTGAGCCGATCGTAAGACTAAAACAAAGAGTACCAAGACTGTTTATAAATGTAAAAGTTGCATATTACAGGTATGCAACAGGTATGTATTATTATAATTCTAAATTGATTGGTTTAAATTTTGTTGCCGTGGAAGATGGATGCACGCGCTTTAATACCCAACCTGCCCTTGCTTAAAAAAAGTGGGCTTTCCCTCATAAAGTATCGGTGTGTGGCAAAGCACGCTTGCCGGTTTGCACGACTCAAGTTCCGATATTAGGGAGTTTTAGAATAGCGCACGCTAAACCTTTGCGTACGCAACGAATAGCGTCGTCGCCACTGCGCATGCGCCGAGCGCTAACCACGTTTTGAGCTTTGCGTATGCTATTTTAGCGTACGCTATTTTTCGGAAATTACGTGCGTACACGAAAAGCCTTTGCGCTCCTCTAAGGAGGATTCGTGATGAGAAGTAGGCTAAAGCCAAGATGAGCACAGTTAAAAAAAATGGCGGCCCCCAGGACCATGGCTGCGGGCGCTTTAGCGGCGTCGTGGGGGCGACGTCGGCGGCATACTCGCGACTGCAATTTTCAATGCGGGACGACACTGCACTCGGTTTGAAAAACCCAGTAAGGTAGGCAGCGGTCACCGGCAATTTGATGCTTGCGACGCGCGAACATTTCTCGGCAAAGGTCAGTACACCAGACACTTCTTGCCTAGGCAACGCGACACGACCAAACGATCGCTCGCGTCGCATTCTCATGTTTAAACGAATAAAAATGTTACTCTGGACTAAAAATCTTGTTTTTTTTCTGAAGTTATAGCATTTCGTGTGTGAAACAAAATTGTGACTATCTTGCTGGCGTTGCAAGCGCAAGATGCTTGGGCTGTTGCGTCGCGGCGGAGAAACACTATTCTAAAACTCTCTTGCGTAGTGTGCGCTAACGCAAGTGATAAATATAGCGCTAGCGTGCGCTAAAATCGCGTACGTTATTCTAATACTCCCTATGATTATAACCTCATCGTAAGAGGGTTCCAAGATTCTCTTTTTTACATAAAAGTACGGTCTGCAACAGGGACCTTCCACCGCGCATACGAAGTAGAAGACGCTGGTTGTGCGTCACTGCCGATAGTCGTTTGGGGTGTTCGAGTGTGTGCTTGGAAATGTGGCTTTATATCGATTCAGTGGAACCGTGTCCCCAAAAATCTCATTTGTAAACTTAATACCCGTTCACACACTTTCGTTTACTTAGGACACCCTAGGACTGAGCACCTGTAATCTCTTACAATTTCGCGCTTTGTCATTCGCTGGGATTCTTCTATTGTACGCCGCGATTGGCTGTCTTCGTGTTCTGCAGAAAAGTTAACTCAAGGGCCTTTTTAAAGTGTAGTCATAATGCGCCTGATACTTACAGCTAGATCTCAAGCCTCTCAATAACGCAAAAAAAAAAAAGACATTGATTTGGCGTGAGCGTAGCGTTCGAGGTCGATAAACCGTCGCTGTCCGATCACATGTGTCTGAACAATATTTAAGGTGATTGATGATATATTGAGTTAAAGCTGAACTGAGGGTCCTTTATATCCAGGCTATTTTATATATCAGAAGATTAGTCTAGACAGCACATCATTACGACGAGACACAGCGGAACTTGTCATTAAGAATTAAGGATTATAAATAAAAGACAATAAAAGTGCCAGCGCGAACAAGAAAGGCATGAGACAACACCGCCTGGAGGACAAGGCCTAGTGCTGACATGTTTACGTCACCAGCGAGGGCCAACGATAAACACAGACACGTTGACTCAGTCGTCGCGTCCAATCTGTGCGTAGCGTTGGCCTTCGCTGATGCCGTCATCTCATTCAGCACAACGGCCTTATTATCTAGAAGGTGTTGCATGAGAGCGGGTGTGGAAGAGCTTTGGGAGAGGCCTGTGACATCACGATTTGTTTCTGGAAGATATCCAGACGCGCGCCTGTTTTTAGAATTAATTTATTTCATTCATTAGCGGGGTATTGAACTAATACAGTATTTCGCAAACGGCCGTATTGCGTTGTATGAAAAGCGATAACTGATTAACGAAAAAAGTATGAAAGAAGTTGTAAACTCGAGTGAACGGTTCTTAGCACTGCGCTTTAAACCGAACAAGTTTTCATCGAAATCTTTTAGTTTTTGGATTGCAAAACTTTTTCGATTGCAACTGCGAAGAACGCCCGCAATCAGTCTGAAAGTGCAAGCATTTAGATTCTAATCGCAGCCAT
The DNA here is from genome assembly GCA_013358835.2 of Ixodes persulcatus. Lineage (NCBI taxonomy): Eukaryota > Metazoa > Arthropoda > Arachnida > Ixodida > Ixodidae > Ixodes > Ixodes persulcatus. The sequence continues at coordinate 17,069 of JABSTQ010000212.1, forward strand.
TTTTTATCTCACTTCTTCTTTACAGAGAGAAATTTCCCGGCGGGCTCAACAAATTCGGGATCGCCCTATGATGCTGTAAAGGAAGGCTTCATGTTTATTAAAACGATATAAAATGTTTGTTTTAGAAAACATAACTGGCGACGTGTATGTGTGAATACGGCGACACGAGGCAACACGGATAGCACAAAGAAGACAACGTCCGCGCCCTTTCTTACTCTAACGTTATCAGGCACGTAGCCAGGATTTTGATCCGGGATGGGGCGGGGGGCTCGGGCCTCATGGCCCCAGCCTCCCCCCCCCCCCCTCCCCCCGGCTACGTGCCTGAACGTCATCGCTGCTGGATCCACGCAGTGCCACCCAGCTCGCGTTCGCGTCTCCGCTAGCGTGTCTTATTGTACCTCCCAACGAGCGCAATGACAGCGCGCGGCGACGCCAATAGACCCTTTCCGAAATTGCTCTTGGCAACAATGAGCCGCTGCCTTGACGGCACTCGAAAGTGCGGCTGGCCACTATGATCGGGCAAGGCGCTGCCATTATGTGGTATGCGCCCGCGATCACGAGCACCACTGCCGCCGGTCCCGGATCACTATCGTGGACCAGGAGCCATGGTTAACATTCCAAATTGGTACCGGATAAAGTAAATGACAACTACGTCGTCCACAAGACGAGCGACCAAAACCGAAGGCGCAGTTAGTTCAAGTTTGTGACTGAAAGTTACATGGAGGCACCTTCGCACAAAACGGCGACTTTCTTTTTGCGGCTTCGTTCTTACATCGGCGACTGAGTATAGGTTTTCGCATTTTTGTTGGCGACGCTGTCTATATCGGCGACAGAGTCGCTTTTCGCGTCTTTCTTCGCGATGCGGTTTACATCGACGACTGAGTTGCTTTTGTCACGCCATCGCTGCCGACGTTTGCACGATCGCGTCCTTTATCGCGTCTTCAGCTTCGGCGGCAGTGGCAGTTTTCGACGCGACATTCTTTTCTCTTAGGCCTTTCGGCATCGTTGAAAGCAAATACTGTTAAATTTATTTTCGAGGTCTCGATATTTCGCCAATTTTACGAAGTTTGAATTTCGGGAATATTTGACGGGCACAATATTTCGCGATTTGGAAGGGTACGCTTAGTATTATTTACCGTAGGGTAATTTATTTGCGTGATTTATTTTTCGCGATATTTCTTAAGTCCCGAAATTTGCGAAAAGTAAGTCCTCGCGAAAATTACGTCGTGTACACTGTACTTGGAACAACTTGTTGCCTTAAGAAGCGGCGACTACCAGCAACGTTCGAAAGGTAGCCAGCGTGACTAAACTGCTTCAGCCTAAAGCCTCGTATATTTTGTGTTATTATGTTTCCCCACTTGACGTTTTATAACGATTTCTCGGTTGCTTCGAAAAACGGATCACTCGGGAAGGAAAACAACAAGACACATGGAAGAAGACAGTACCCGAAGTTCAGAATAGCTCATACGCCACGCCCAAATCCTCGGGAAGAGCTATGTGCGTGTGCTCGTTGCTATGATAGTTTTTTTTTTTTGTTTACTGCGCGAGCTGTCACTTTGAATCCTCGTACACGCGCGCATATCCTGACTTAATTATTTTAAGCGTAGGGAGCGCGCACTTAACAAATTGGGGTTCATATTGATGCATTGTTTTGTTGACAGCTGTATTTTTGCAGCAAAACAGTAAACCTCGTTTTGTTTGGGAGGTTATCCTTCGCGCCTTTCTGTTTGCTCAGTGCCGCACAGCAATAAAAACGCTTCTGGAAAGGCGCTATCAGGGTATTGAACCGAACCTGAACCGTGAACCGAAAACCGAAAAAAAAAAACGCTGTTTTCGCGCGAACCGGAGTTTAACCGGAACGAAATAATTTTTCTCGGTCCGGAGCGGAAGCGATATGTTTTCCATGCGGTTTTCGGTTCCTACGCGAAGTCAGGTTGCTTGAAAAGTGCGTGGCGAAAAACTCAGTAACTTGAAAATTAAACAAAAAAATGAAAGAAAAAAATAAAATTTTCGCGCAAAGCGGAGTTGAACGGGACCGAAATAGTTGTTTTTTCGATCCTGGACAAATTGGATCAATTCTTTATGCGGTTTTTTGTTCACGTGGGAAGTCAAAAAGCGCGAAAAATTGGTAGCGGAAAGCTCTGTAACGTTCCATTATCAGGTTTTCACATATCGGTCGTCTTCATAATTTATAAAGTTCGTCGCGAGAACTCAAACGAAATGAGCACAGTAACCATAAATTCTCCGGAATTTCTGGTTTTATGTATTTTTTAAACAAATGCCCACATTCGTCCCAACCTTTTCTAGGGGACCGGAAATGGCTTATCAAAGAAAATTTAACACTATAGTCGGTTACAATTTAAGAAGGTAGTAGAAGCTCCTCCCCATAAGCGTGATGCGCCCGCTTCAGACGCCTCCGCAGTCGAGAAAATAGTTCGCTGAAAACGCCCCTTCTGCTTCAATGGATAGATATTGACTACAGACAGACCTTGTAGCGGGTGGCAGCTTGCGCCACCTAGCCGAGGCAAATTACTCGCTCCGGAAGGTTGAAGTAAAAAGAAGGCTTCAGTGCAACGAAAATTGTAACTTTTATAAGTAATGCATATATGGTTGTTGGTTTTAGCTTGATAACCTTCCTACACAAATTAGGTACATTCTGTGCATTTGCTGCGTTTGTTAAAAAAAAAAAAAATGCGTTTCGGGTTTTGAAACCCCCTGCGATTCGCGTTTTGAAAAATCCGAAGTCGTCTTTTCTTTTCCGTTCTGAATCCCAACGTTGAGACAGCGGAATGCAATTCCTCCGATTCTGCTTCGTCAAGAGAGTCTGGTGCAGCCTCGCCGTCTACGCCAAGGCGCCTCTACAAGGAGCATAAGAGCGGCGATGTCTTCAACCGAGTTGCACGGCAGCTGATAATGAACGCGTACGTTCAGATGCGACACGAACCGCCCGCCAAGCCCGGCCAGCCCGGCCTCACTGTGGAGGAGTCCTGCATCAAAGTCAGCAAACTGCTTGGCGTTGGTGTACGCACCGTCCTCGAGATTAGGAAGCAGGCGAAAGAAACCGAGGGACAAGTTGTGACACCTTCTCGGAAGCGCCCAGCAAGTGAAGGCAAGAGGCGGCGCAAAGTCAGGTACGGCGACTTCACGTTGTGCGCGCTGAGATCGTGCGTCCACCGTTTCTTTCGACGGAACGAGGTCCCCACGGTCAAGAAGATAACGGCCGATTTCTGCACGAGCACTGAACTTCCCTCGTTGAAGGCTTGGACTGTGCGTCGCCTTCTCCACGACATCGGATTCGAGCATGACAAGAGGGAACGAAACTCGCGGCTGATTGAACGAGAGGACATCGTCGCCTGGCAGCAGAAGTACCTGCATGAGATCGCACGTCACCGACAAGATGGTCGAAAGATCTTCTACTTGGACGAGACGTGGGTGACGGCAGGGCACACTGTCTCAAGGGTGTGGGTAGACACGACCGTGGCCTCGTCTCACGACGCCTTCATGCGTGGTCTCTCGACTGGCCTCAAGCAGCCATCGGGAAAGGGCCAGCGTCTTATTGTCACCCACATCGGCAGCGATGAAGGCTTCGTCGACGGCTGCCTGGACGTGTTTTGTGGACAAAAGACCGGCGATTACCACGAGGAAATGGATGGCGCCCGCTTCGAGAAGTGGTTCGACGGTGTCCTCAACCAACTGCCGACAAGAAGCGTTATCGTCATGGACAGCGGTTAGAAGATTGGTGGAAATTATCTAGGGAAAATTGAATGATGCACAACTAACTAGCACAGCTGGGGACAGGCAGGACAGAGGAAAATCGGGACTCCCTCCCGCGTGGCTCCGGCCCAAAGTCTCAACCCTGTCCCCCAGTGGGTCCGGTGCAGGGGTAACGCCGACAAGGTTGACCAGAGGAAAATTGGCGACTCCCTCGCCGGGGGGAAGAGGCGGGGGTTGATGTTTTTAGTTTTTTTGCCCGATCCCCCAAAGGTCATCCTGGTGATATCCCACACTACCTGGTGATAGTTAGGGGGGAGAAAATTGGCTTAGAAGGGCGGGAGGAATCAAATGTTTTGTCTTTCTTAGACTTAGGGTAGGTGGCGCAAGCTACCGCCCGCTGCAAAGGGTATAGCCAGTAACATCCATCCATCCATCCTTCACGGCGGTTGGAAGCAGTGCCGACGACGAGTTCCCGCAAGGACGACATCCGACAGTGGCTGACGTCTAAAAAAGTTTCATGGGACCCCAAGATGCTGAAGAAGCAGCTGCTCGACATTGTGGCCTTGGTGAAGCCACAGCACCTGAAGTATCGTGTGGACACTGCTGCCGAGACGGCTGGCTGCAGTGTGGTCAGGCTCCCACCGTATCACTGCGAGTTCAACCCCATTGAACTGATATGGGCGCAGATCAAGAACGGCGTTGCTGCCTGAAACACGACGTTCAAGATTGTCGGCGTGGGGACACTCCTCAACGAAGAAGTTGACAAGGTCACCACTGACAACTGGGTTAATGCTGTCTGGCACGTTATTGACATCGAAGCAACGTTCCGACGAGGCGGTGCCACAAGCGCCCACATCCAGCCCATCGTCATCCAGCTGGATGGAGAGGACACCCCATCCGAGAGTGACCCGTCTGGTGTCGAGCCCTTTGAAGAAGCTTAACGCCACCATTATGGAGAAAGCGTGGAACATATCGGAACACAAAACGGTCCTTTTAAGGACCACTCGTATGCTTTAAAATCGGATCGTTGTTCTTGTCCACCACTGACCTCCCGTGTCTCATGTTGTCATGCTTCTCTGCTCGTTGCCATATAGCATTTCGATATGCAGCACCCAGACAAACTTTTTATTTTTGTTGCGATAATGTCTAAGCTGGTCTATACATTGCACTGTGCCATGAATCACAAGTATAGATTTCAACTTTGCGAAAACAAAAGTTTGCAGCCCATCTACGGCAAAGACATCAGATGCCATATTGGCCCTTCCCGCTGTCCAAACATCTTTGCTACGCAACAAATAGAATTTTGATTGCAAATACGCTCTTTTTTGTCTAAGAGAAACAACAACAGATCACTGCCAGTGCTGCTTTGAAGCATAAATGGGACATCTGTGACCATTCACACGACTGAGGCCTCTGGGAATAACAAAACCGTGTGTTAGCACAGCGGAGAACGAAATCGCAGTAACAGTGTTCTTTTTTGAAGTCTAAAGGAAACGCCTGTGGTCATTCACATGACCGAGGCCCCTCTGAAAACAACAGTAACGTGTGTCAGCACTGTGGACAGCTAACTCTTACTGCCAGTGATATGTTTCGAATCATAAATTGGATGTCAGTGGCCATTCACACGACCGAGGCCACTCTGATAATAACAGTAATGTGCGTCAGCACTGTGGGCAGCTAACTCCAACTGCCAATGATCTGTTTCGAAGCATAAACTGGATGTCTGTCGCCATTCACATGACCGAGGCCACTCTGAGAATAAGAATAACGTGTGTCAGCACTGCGGGCAGCTAACTCTAACTGCCAATGATCTGTTTCGAAGCATAAACTGGACGTCTGTCGCCATTCACATGTCTGAGGCCACTCTGAGAATAAGAATAACGTGCGTCAGCACTGCGGGCAGCTAACTCTAACTGCCAATGATCTGTTTCGAAGCATAAACTGTACGTTTGTTGCCATTCACATGACCGAGGTCACTCTGAGAATAAGAATAACGTGCGTCAGCACTGCGGGCAGCTAACTCTAACTGCCAATGATCTGTTTCGAAGCATAAACTGGACGTCTGTCGCCATTCACATGTCTGAGGCCACTCTGAGAATAATAACGTGCGTCAGCACTGCGGGCAGCTAACTCTAACTGCCAATGATCTGTTTCGAAGCATAAACTGGACGTCTGTCGCCATTCACATGACCGAGGCCACTCTGAGAATAAGAATAACGTGCGTCAGCACTGCGGGCAGCTAACTCTAACTGCCAATGATCTGTTTCGAAGCATAAACTGGACGTCTGTCGCCATTCACATGACCGAGGCCACTCTGAGAATAAGAATAACGTGCGTCAACACTGCGGACAGCTAACTCTAACTGCCAATGATCTGTTTCGAAGCATAAACTGGACGTCTGTCGCCATTCACATGTCCGAGGCCACTCTGAGAATAAGAATAACGTGCGTCAGCACTGCGGGCAGCTAACTCTAACTGCCAATGATCTGTTTCGAAGCATAAACTGGACGTCTGTCGCCATTCACATGTACCGAGGCCACTCTGAGAATAAGAATAACGTGCGTCAACACTGCGGACAGCTAACTCTAACTGCCAATGATCTGTTTCGAAGCATAAACTGGACGTCTGTCGCCATTCACATGACCGAGGCCACTCTGAGAATAAGAATAACGTGCGTCAACACTGCGGGACAGCTAACTCTAACTGCCAATGATCTGTTTCGAAGCATAAACTGGACGTCTGTCGCCATTCACATGTCCGAGGCCACTCTGAGAATAAGAATAACGTGCGTCAGCACTGCGGGCAGCTAACTCTAACTGCCAATGATCTGTTTCGAAGCATAAACTGGACGTCTGTCGCCATTCACATGACCGAGGCCACTCTGAGAATAAGAATAACGTGCGTCAGCACTGCGGGCAGCTAACTCTAACTGCCAATGATCTGTTTCGAAGCATAAACTGGACGTCTGTCGCCATTCACATGTCCGAGGCCACTCTGAGAATAAGAATAACGTGCGTCAGCACTGCGGGCAGCTAACTCTAACTGCCAATGATCTGTTTCGAAGCATAAACTGGACGTCTGTCGCCATTCACATGACCGAGGCCCCTCTGAGAATAAGAATAACGTGCGTCAGCACTGCGGGCAGCTAACTCTAACTGCCAATGATCTGTTTCGAAGCATAAACTGGACGTCTGTCGCCATTCACATGTCCGAGGCCACTCTGAGAATAAGAATAACGTGCGTCAGCACTGCGGGCAGCCAACTCTAACTGCCAATGATCTGTTTCGAAGCATAAACTGGACGTCTGTCGCCATTCACATGACCGAGGCCACGCTGAGAATAAGAATAACGTGCGTCAGCACTGCGGGCAGCTAACTCTAACTGCCAATGATCTGTTTCGAAGCATAAACTGGACGTCTGTTGCCATTCACATGACCGACAGGGACCCTTCTTTCCGATGGTTTCATGAAAGCTCTTACAATGAGAACTGCGAAGTTGCCTCCGAGAAGCTCAATATGTTTTTTACACGAGTCTGTCTTTGCCAAGGTAGACCAGAAAGATGATGGCAGACTCTGAAGAGCTCGTTCGCGGCTACGGCCTGGTATAATGCAGAGATAAACATACATCAGAAATGTAATTAGGCGGTTTGAGCTGTAGCTTGATTCAAACATTGTTGATTTTATTGTTATAAAGACAAATCATTCTGCCACTTGCATTCGGACCAAGATCAAGACATCTGAGTATTCGGTATGTTTTCAATTTTTGATTTAAACAAATATTTCATATATGAGAAAGCCACAATTCATATAGCGGGAAGCTGCCCTTGCAATCAATTTTTATTGACATACTTTTCATCTTTTACAAATTATTAAACCAATGCTGCGATCCAATATTGTGGACACATTTTCCTTCTAAAGTAAATTGGAAAAGTTGGTGCGTGTTTACCGGTAATACCCCAGGCCGCGACGCGACGCGAGTGGGGGTACACGCGTCACGCACCCGGGTTTCGAAGCATAAACATATGACTGACAGGGCCTCTGAGAGCAAGCAGAATGTTCGGAAGCATTTGAGAGAACCAAATCTGCTTCCCTCAAATTCTGATATTTTTCCCAAAAGAAGACATCAGCTTCTTAATGTCCAAAACAATATCAATTAAATGTTTGTAACATACGCATCACTGGTTTTATCATTTGTATGCCACATATATGTTACAGCTCATTATTGTAAACGAGGGTGCACCCGCGGGTACTATCGCAGTCATAGATTAGCGTGCATGCTGATTGCGACGCGGAAACTTGACAAGGACGCCATGTTTCACAGATGAATACATACTGCTTCGAAGGCGTCATTTCAGTAGACAGACTATTTATTAACGCCAGCAAAGATACGGTCGAAATCGGGTGAAGACACTTACTGTGTTCGCGGTTCACTTATTTCACTTATTCCCGCACAGTCCACTACACTTATAAAGAAGAGTTTGGTGACCGCTGCATTTTAACGTCGTTCCACGAAAACCACTGCGAAGAAAGGCCGCTGCCGTCACGATGTTGAGGCGGAACATGAGGCAGAGAAGCAGACGCCGTTCGACGTATGTACGATGCTAGGCCTTACTCCCGCATCGAACTTTTCGATGGCAATGCTATCGCTGGATTTTCACGCTGTCGCGCAGAACCTATTGCGAATAAAAGTGGACGCGGTTACGACTTAGCGACGTATGGTCGGGTAAGTAAAAAACCGCTTTAAAAAATAGAATAATTTCTGGAAGATGCTGGAGTCGTAGAAAATCTGCCCGGCAGCCATGTTGAAAATATTCATTTGCCAAAACAAGATTGGTTCGGGCAGGTCGTGACGTCACGGAAACAACGGGACGCGATTGGTGGCGGCAGGAATACAAAATTCCCTTTGAGGGGCATTTGCCGCTACCTTCTTGACTTGTAACCGACTATAGAACACACCCAATTCGTACGTCAGCAAAAATGACCAATTAATGAGCCTGTTTGGTGGCAAAACGGTGAGTTGGGCTAGTTGAATCTTCATCTCGGACTAAACGCAAAAACAAAAGATAAAGAGCGGTATAGACAACCTATCTTTGTCCTTGTTTTCTTTTTTTTTTTGGGGGGGGGGCGTTCAGTTTCCGCTTTGTTTGTTGTTTCTCTTCAATTTTGTAGAGTTGCGTGCAACTTACTTTAAAAGCCTTCATTGTACAACTGATCGGATAAAAAAGTGATACAAAGGCCGATGGATATTTTAGAACCTGCACTAGTTGCTATACTGTGGCGCATCTAATCTGCTTTCAAAATAACTCGGCGTATTTAATAATCTGTCCGAAATTAAAGTCTAGCACCGGGAAGGGGAGGGCGAATTCAATCAACAGTTACAGAAAAAAGCAAAACAGCTTCGATCTCTGGTAGCAGAGACTGGTAGGACCAAAACGTTTTCTCCTCAGAAACACAAGCCTCAAGGCGCAGAGCTCTTCTGAGCATTGCTAGACACGGAGCCGCGGCTTTCAAGGGACGCTAACGTGTCATAGTTTTGGGAGGAGAGAAGGGAACGCAATCCAGAACTCTACCCATTGGCGCAAGTCGCCCTGGGAGTGCCTGCGACCCAGGTCAGCGTGCAGCGAGCCTTTTCTGCACTGAAGTTCCTTCTATCGTCTCAGAGGTGCCGTCTTTCCCTGGATATGCATGACGATGTCCTGCTTCTTCGGTCAGCTGCCTGACATTGAACTGCGCTTTCACCCACGCCCCGAGGTACCCCAGCACTAGCTCGTTCGTTCCACACAGTAATGTGAGTCTTTGCTTCCTATATGTCAAAAAGTCAAATTGGACGTTTTAGTGATTTATACAGCGTAAGGTTGGTCTGCCAGTAGGGGCGACACTGGTTTACACTGTAGATGAGCAATTTTGCCAGTGCAGTACGACTGCTAACCTGGGGTCTTTAACGTGCTCACGCAGTAGTGATACACGACCGCACGCCGGTACGATGCTCATCCAGATCGAAACGGGCAGGGGTGGGGCTCGAACCCAGGATCCCTGGGTTCTGCAGCGCGAGCTTTCGCTCCACGCGCGTCGAGCTGGGTGTGCGCTTCAGCCCACTCGGCCACCGATCCCCCCTTCCTATATGTAACACTTTTATAAAATATGCATAGTTTATCTTTTGCTGTCGTCAATTCTTTTTGTAGCATATGAGTACGAACCGGTTCGAACCGGTTTGAACCTTTATTTTTTCACTCCGGAATTGAACCGGAGCTGAACCGTTTTCCCTGAACCGGAATGCAAAACGGGACAAAAAACATTTCGGTTCGACACCCTGGGCGCTATGCGGGAACTACAGAGTACTGGCCTCTACGACCGTATACCCCATAATGGCGGCCGCGGCCCGGCCGGAGCAGCGCACGTGACCACTCTCGGCGAGTGCGCATAGTTTGGAATTGGCGCCGCTAGATGGCGCGGCATTTCTAAAAGGGTCTATTGATTCCCGCGTCGGCCGCTTGGGGGCGCACTCTGGTCGAGCTTCAGCGCGTCCTCCGCTTGGGGACGGGTCGGGGATCCAATAATGATGACGTCACTCTCTGGCGTCGTTTGCAGATGACTTCTCACAATAAACGACAATAAAAAAAGTTACAAGCCTCGTACCCGTCTCTAGATTTTATAGCCACTCACAACTCAAGAGACGCACGGCGTGGCGTACTTATCTTCGGCGTACTTATTTGCGGCGTGCTTATTTTCGGCGTACTTACCTTCGGCGTAATTATTTTTGGCGAACTTACCTTCGGCGTGCTTACCTTCGGCGTACTTATTTTAGGCGTGCTTGCCTTCAATGTACTTATTTCCTGCGTACTTACTTTTGGCGTACCTACCTTCGGCGTACTTATTTTCGACGTACTTATCTTTGGCGTTCGTACCTTCGGCGTACTTACCTTCCGCGTACTCACTCTCAGAACACTTACCTTCGGCGTACTTATCGTCTCCAGTTGGAGACGCGTTCCAGGCTTATAATGACTGAAAGGCGTCCCTGACTGGTGTGTTTACCGCGTCCAAAAAGTGGTCCCTCGATTTCCGTCTGATGACGTCACATAAGTTACACGCTGTCGACGGTGGCGATCCTGGCGGTCTCAGAGCAGCGGTGGCTGGACCGCCTGTTCCCCTGCAGATCTCGTAACATGTTAGTACCCTGAAACTTTGGCAGCCGGGAGTTGAGACGTCGCGACGACAGCGACACCCAGCGTCCGCTCGTGCTTCTCACCAGCATTTCTATACGACCAACCGCCAGGATCGCGACATCCGACAGCGCGACGCTGCGGCTTTTGTGACGTCATTTGTTGCCACTTTGGGACCATTTTTGGATGCATTGGCAGAGCAGGACGTTAAACAACACCAGACGGAAACGCCTTCCAGGGACTGTACTTTCTCGGGTAAAACATAGCCCTACTGCTTTATTCCGACTTACGGTTCGTCGAGCCACTTTTTTTTTTCCAGGTCATGACTGCATTACTCGCGCTACTGCGGCAGAACGAGAAGGAGAGTGCGGACAACCTTTGTCCCTCCTCGTCCGCCCATGTCTAACGGTGCTCTCATTAGACAAGTGGTACTCTGTTCGCGACAAAAAAGAGACACAAAGTAATAATAACGAGGCGTTATAATGAGGGCATGGCGTGAGTGCTGTTGTCACCACGTTGCAACTACCTTTACCTGCGTTTCGTCGTGGGGAAGCTGCGCTATAAAAAGAAAAAGAAAAGAGAAAAGAAAAGAGGGTGTGGAGGGAAGAGTTGTGTCTGCAACTTTGGGAATTTGATTGCACCGCACTGGCCTCATTTCCCATTCCCAAATGACGGCGCTTGCTTCGATGGTCCGCGTATGCATAGAGTAGGGTGTACTCGGGCGTGTGTTCCTTTTTATAACGGTTCGGCGCTAACGCGGCTAATGAAGTAGTGTTTTCCTTTCGACTTATGGCGTGAATATGTCACTTTGCTGTTTCGGGAAGACTGTTTCTAAGCAGAAAAACAAAAAAAAAAAAAGAACACACGAAACACACGGTTTCGTTTCTGAAGAGGTTTGTTATAGCGCGTACCGGTCCCACGAGCGAAAGCTAAAGCGTTGTTGTGGTTGGCAGATCGTTTTGTTTTTTTAAATTTCGGCTTCGGAGCGATTGCATTATCGATCGACTTACAACGCGTGCTTGGGTTGCGTTTGTTTTGTCTCGTTGCATTTATTGTTCGTCGAGGGTCATCCGCAATAGAGTCATTATCAGCGTAATTAACGTCGGTGATGAAACCGACGTTTAGGAAAGAAGAAGTAAAAGATAAAGTGCAGAGTTGAAGGATTGAAGGGACGTGACAACATGTGCGTACTTTTAAGAATTGTGCAATTTATTATACAGGGCGGTGTTCAGCTTTTACAGGTGTTTCTGAACAGAGCTGCGAAAGCTACACTAATGCGGTCTCTGCTGGTGAGTTATGCGGCCAGGGGGACATAAAATAGGTAGGTAATCTTCATAATATGTCCGATAAGGAACTGAATCTTGTTAAATAACTTTCTAATTGCTAAAAATAAGCGTATGATTTTTAATTAGAAACTAGCTGAGCGTCATCTAAAACCGCCGAATCAATCAATATTCGAAAGACTTGAAGCGCGCGAGACGCGGTGGTGCGCTAAAGTTACCATTCGTGCAACAGGCGCAAAGCATGACTATGCAAAAATTGGGATGATACGATTATCATTTACTCTTTAAATGTTTATTTTAGCAGACAGATCCTTACATTTATTACGCGAGTAGTTTTGAGAATTTCGTTCATTCCCCATGAAAGTCGGTGGGACAATCCCGACACCCGGGTTCTTTTTCAAACGCCGAGAAACTCCAGCCTTTGGATCGGGGCGGTTAGAAACGATCTTGCTCACAGGGGTCATGAAGCTCACTCGGTTGATGGTTAATTTGGCAATAAACATATAGTTTTTTTTTTTAACTGCCCTTTCTTGAGTTTGAAATAAAGCTTCGGTAAATTTACACTCTATATTTGGTTATATGATTTTTTTTTTTTAGTGGGCGGGAACGGGCGTTTTGCGGATCTATAAATCATAATGGCGTCCTTATCAGGGAGCCAACGGTCACAAGCGACAATTCGAGGTTCCCTTTTTGGGGAGCGGAAACATTTTGGGGAGGGAGATGAAGCACGAAACCTGGTGACACCCAATGTACTACCTGGACAAAAATCGATAATGGGGAGGAGGGGAAAAAGGGGGGGGGGTGTCCGGAAAATAAGAAAATACCTGAAATAAAACAGAAGTGTCCAGAGAGTAGCCTCGTTTCGAAAAGAACACGGTTCTTCTCTACATTTCGTGTCCGTTTTGTTTTGGGGGCGCTGTCCCTTTAGTCTTCCCCCCCCCCCCCCCCCCCCCCCTTTTTTTTTTCGTGCATTCGAGGGTTTCTTTTTAAATTTCCTGTGACATACACGTCCTTGTTTTTTTTTATTTTTCTGCCAAAATGTGATTACCAGTTTGGTAAGGAGACGGTAGTGTGAACGCACGTGGAATGTTCGCATCGACAAAAAGAAAGTTTTTTTTTTTTTAACGCAATGATGTCCTGTATTGCGTTGCTTTTTTCGATAAGTTTACAAGTTTAGTGAGTTTATATAGTTGCTAGTTTGCGAACCTATAACCTCTCTTCGTTCTCAGTTATATTTAAAAGGAGTAGTCAGAAAGTTTTCGCTTCGTGCGGGCTTCGATCGTACTTAAAAAAAAAAAAGAAAGCGACGTAATTCTATTACTTTATTCGAGAGAAGAACGTATGTTTGTAAGTTGAACCTGTCGAAATTGAATTTCTTTTGATAAAAAACGCGTAAAACATACACAAAAAATGAAGAAAGTTAAGGCCATTTCGTCACATTTTTTTTTTTTCAGGAAGGGTACAGTTTATTTAGGAATGAAGTAAATGTTTATGCGTATAATGTAAGCTATGGGGAAAGATGGAGCAGCTCGTGCTGCGAAAACGTGGGATTAAGATTTAAATTTAGTTTGTACGTGTGAAGCTTAGTGCTGCTTGTGGACGCATTAAACTAAATATAATCATTAAAACGACTTATGAATCGTCTTACATTTAATACACAACTTACCCTTTTTCTCTTTTTTTTTTTTTGCCATCACAAGATCGAAGAGATGTTTAAACACTCAAAATTGAAGATGGAGTCATGTTGAATAAACGTTCTTTTTTAACGTTATTTCTATAAGACGCCGCTGCAGTCGTTCCTCCGTGTGTCGGAAGAACATGTTTTAAAGCTGGAATTCACTGACTCGTGTTACTGCGTCCCGAATTGCAGAATTTGAAGCTGATTTTGGGTGTTCCGGCTAAAGTATCCTTTAACTTCATTTACAAGTCGCACAGTTTTTTTTTTTTTCTGATAGAACCGGTTTTTGATGCGTTTTAGCTTTCGAACGCGACTACGAGATTTAGATTTTATTTGTATACATTCATCGTTCGTGATGATAAATAACTTTAGCGAGTTTGGACAGCTTTACTGGCAAGGACCGTTTTATATTGTTACGTCCAAGACCAGACAATATAAAAAAAAAAAGCCTCGTGCGTTATTAAATTATTTCATGAAAACTAATTTTAACAGGTGCACCGAATATGGAGGGCGGCCGTAAGGACCATATCACATTTGGCACCTCTCGAAAAATAATAATTCCAAAATACATACCTGGAATTGGGCACGTGAACGTCGTTTCGCAATAAATTTTATGTTTATCTTTTTTTTAGAGCTCAACTCAGACAGGACAAAAAATAAAAAAAAAATAAAAAAAAAACGGCAGCCGTACATTTTTATGTTTTATTATACCAGCCTGTTCGCCTTCTGCCCACTGGTTTACGAGCTCGCTCTCGGGTGACTTGCTGAACGGAAATACGCTTAGATCGCCATAGGAGAGTCTGGCGACAAGTAAAATAATCGCGCTAATTAGTACTTTTAACAAACTAATGAAGGATAACTACCTGAGAGAAAGCTCGGAAACCAGTGTGCGGACAACGAATATCTGGGATAGGACAAAAATTCCGCGATAGCTGTTTTTGCTTCATTTTTAATATTTTACTACCCCTTAGTTGAGATCTAAAAAAGATAGAAGTAAATCGTTTTGCAAAACGATATTTGCGTGCCCGATGCTAAGTATGTACGTTTAGAATTCGAATTTCGCAATTCGTTTCAAAAGTGCTGGTCCTTACGGCCGCACCATGCACAGTCGTGTGAAAAAGTTTCTGATTGAACGGGCGTTTATTTATTTGGTCGTACTTGTACGTCCGGTAACGTACATGTAGATTTGGAAATAAGTTTTATAAGGAAGCAATAGAAAACTTGTGGGAAGCAATAGGCAAAAACAAGTTTATAAAACCCAGCTGCTAATACACCAACGTCATAATTTATATTTTTCTTTCTCTTTTTTTTTCGTTCATACCTGTCATGTCTAAAAGTTTCTGAACTCGGGAAGATCGACTTCCGTAGAAATCGAACAGCTTTATAGTTTTCGTAGATGTGAACCAACCTTATCTTCTATTTACATTGAACCGCCGCTGTAGTAATCTTGGAGAACATCGAATGCACCTTGACCAATAAAATCAATACAAAAAGCAACGAATGCACAAACAAAACAAAAAAAAAAAGAAAAAAGAAAATTGTGTGCCACGTTGCGGATGCGTATATGTTGACGATGCCACCCGATCGCTTGTCGGCAAAGACGCATAACTATGGTTTCTCGGTAATCCGACGATAGATACGCTAGACAGATTGATGCTACGCGCGATTCCGCCACATCCGCGGTCACGAGAGAAGTATCGGTCACTCCGTCTTTGTTAAGTAGGACGCGGTTTGTGGGCAGGGTGGAGAGGGGGGGGGGGGGGGGACGAGGGACGGGTAACAGCGATCGAGACACCCGTCCCACCTAGTATATAGATTCAAACTGACTGAGAGAGTCGGCACTCTTTCCTAGCTGGCCGACACCCTATCGCCAACGACCGGCCGGGGGATCTGGGAACCGGAAAACTGCCCGGTGACTCTCCGCCATTTTGTGTCTTTTGACGTACATCTATGGGGCCTGGATCGCGCCTCCGTCTGGCGCATTGAAAGTGGTTCCGAAGTGGCAACGAATGACGTCACGAAAGGCCGGGGCTTCGCTCTCTCGGATCTAGCGATCCTGGCGGTTGGTCGTAGAAATGCCGGAGGGAGAGGCAAGAGCGAACCCTGAGTGCCGCTGTTGTCGCGGCGTCCCAACTCCTGGCTGCCGAAGCTTCCGTGGGCTGTCAAGCTGGAGAGCGCTACCTGCAGTAAAACAGGCGTCTGTCGCGTCAACCGCCACTGCTGGGACGCCGCCAGGATCACGGCAGGCGACAGCGCGCGACACTTCGATCACATCATCGGGCGAAAATCGAGGGTCCACTTTTTTGGACGCGGTAAACACACCAGTGGGAGACGAGTTCCAGGCAGCACAATATAATGGATCATGCATGTCTCTCGATAGGATAACGCACTATCCTGTGTAAGCACGGAAGTCGCCTGGTTCTAGCAAGCTTTAAAAGGTGACACCTTCCAGAAAACAAAACCGTATAGGGCTGAATATTTTGACGCCACCCCAAAGAAGGCTCGCGCGGGGAATGGGTTGGTGTTGCGTCAGCGCTTGGCTCAGACTAGTGTCCAATCGGTGTGAACGCGAGTCACAGCCGGACGTTGAATGCTACACTGGTGTCCAATCAACAGCCCCGTATTCACCTCTAGCACATGACGTCAAAAGTTCCGCATTCAGCCTTATTTTATTTTTATTTCATTGACTTATCTGGACTACTGCAGGCCTTCCTCAGAAGTACACGTAGCAGAGCGCGTTGAAAACTACAGAATACACAGAAAGAATAAAACACATGAAGGACGAACACAGACACAGACAGACAGATGAAAGAACTGTGTGTGTCTGTGTTCGTCCTTCATGTGTTTTATTCTTTCCGTGTATTCCTTCCTCAGACTCAGGCAGGCTACACAAGGAAGCACGGATTGTAATACAGCACCACTGCGCACAAGCAAACATAATGTTCTACGTC
Organism: Ixodes persulcatus; assembly: GCA_013358835.2. NCBI lineage: Eukaryota > Metazoa > Arthropoda > Arachnida > Ixodida > Ixodidae > Ixodes > Ixodes persulcatus. The sequence continues at coordinate 33,854 of JABSTQ010000212.1, forward strand.
AACGTATGCATAAGTACATAATGATATACACCAATAAAAATACAACACTTAAGAATATAGGCAAGTTGCAACGCTGTTTGGTTTGGCGCTATCTAGCGATTGAAGCAAGAAACATTGGGTATGCCTGGGAGTGGCGGCTGCATTGTTCAAGCTTGAGCTATTACTCTGGTGGCGTCGCTTAGCCTAGTGTCTGAAGCAAAAAATAATGGGTAGGCCACGAAGCTGTGATTGCATAACATGCCAGTACGGCGGAAACTACGGCCCTGGCGGGCCAATCGGAGCCTGCCTACGTATCACCAGAGTGCGTATTTACTGCGAAGGAGTATCAGGCTTTTCGCTGCGTCATGTTCCAATATGTGTTCGTTGAGCTCATAGGCGTAGCGCATATTGAAGCCGTCGGCACGCAATCTAGGGCTTATCGTTCATCCTTAGCCAAGTTACAACGAGACAGGGTATAACCGTGGGCTCTCACTCTGCTGGCGCCGCCTGGCTGTTGCCAGCTGGCTATAGCGCAGAACTTGCAAGTGCATAAACTGTATATGAGAGTGATTAAAATAATACTATTATAACTTCTAACTGCCACACACATGCAAAAAAAATTAAGAGAAATGTACCGGCACAGCCAGCTTTGAACGCGCCAAAATCTCGTTTAGTATGACAATGCACTTTTAGTTTATATCATGAAAGTAATCAGTCATCCATACCGCGAAAAATTGTGCTTGGGTAAATTGGTGAGTTTTTCAGGGAGTGAATTCAAGTCTTCGATGGTCTGAATGGGGTACGAATATTTGAACAAGTCATTATCATTGCTATATGGCCTTTTCATTTAAAGGGATACTGAACCAAGGAATTTAGTGTCCATAATAAGTGGAGCACGTTCTTTCCACGAGCCAGCAGTCGCCGGTGTGTGCGAGCACACGCAACAAAAATGACGTCAAAGACCCCTATTCGCGGTTAAGATGACAGTGAAATGTATGGGCTTCGGGCCAAAGGAGAATAAAGACAAGTTTTTCATGGGGTCTGGTGTAAAAGGTAAGCGATTAATTCGTCTAACAAGCACGTAGCTTTCACTTGTAGAGATGAAAAGCCTGTATTTGTTCTCCTTTGGCCCGAAGCCCATGCATTTCACTGTCCTCTTAGGAGGTCTTCGACGTCATTTTCGTTGCTTGTGCTCGCGCACACCGGCGGCTGGTGGCTCGTAGAAAAAAAACGTGCGCCACTTAGTATGGACACTAAATTCTTTGGTTCAGTATCCCTTTAAAGGGTAACTCCGGTACATTTTCTCAATTTTAGGGTTACGATCTGTTTTTAGCGAAGGAAGCGGCCCTGAATAGACCCATTTCGAAATGTCACATGCCGATTACTAGAAGGTCGGAACCACTGCACAATGGCAAACAACTGACGCCGTGAAACGTGCAAGTCATTCCGTAAGATAGCGAGCGTCGGAGCGCTGCCAACGCTAGGAGCCGACTAGCCAATCGAAAGGCGTCGAAAGTGCAACGTCACCGCGCTCATCAACTTTCTCTGTGGGTGTGTTTTTGCATTCTAATTTGACCTAATGCATAAAGTGTGCCGTGACGTTGCTGTTTTAGTACTGCGTTGGGCAGGGTTCCACAGCTGCCAAAGACGGCAGTCTTTCGAAAGGGCTTTATCACGAGGCGAGGTGTCATTTTTTTTTTCTCAATGTCTCGTGTAGTTTTGTAGATATCTTATCTCAAACGTTTGTTTCGGAGGTCTGCGGCGAAACGGAAGCTACTGGTTCGAGCATGATGGCAACCATTGTGTCCAGCTGCATGCATCATCGTGTGATGCAGAGTTCGTATTGCGGTACCGCAAAACTTACGACAGGCCTAGTCGCAGGAGCAGTTCATATCAGTCAGGTAAGATGCTACGACTGTTTTACTCCTTTGCTTCGTAGCTATCAAATGTCTGTAGCAAATATTAATGCAAATTCACAAAGTTTGCCGGTCGAAAAACGAGTTCGCTGCAATAAACGCAGGCTCAGCGCTGGTTCAGAACGAGCCCCCACATACCTTCCGAAAATAAGTCCACGCTTGGTGGTGTGCAATGCACGTTGAAGAATCGTTGTGGAAGCTAGTTGTAAGCTCGCGCTGAGCAGGAACGGACTAAACTACAGCCGCCAGTGGATGCCACCTTCGGCACCACGACGTCCTTGAAAGAGCAGGGAGCAAAGTAACGATGGCAGGGAGTAAATAATCTTCGTGCGCGATCGCTGAGGTGCACTTACAAACACGGCCTCTAAGAGATAATATAACAAACAGAAATCGTCCGCTTGGGACGACTGAAAACGCGGCAAGAAAACACGGTGAAAGTAAAGTCACTGGATCCCGGGAAAGTAGCGTCAAGTTCCCCGTATGGTCGCCATTTTGGATCATGAAATGAGCAATTTCTTCTTGACCTCTTCGTTCTTGGTGAGCCAATCTAAATTCGCTGGTGACGGCTAGCTTTATAGGGACGTTTTTTGTATACCGAGATTTTGCTATCCCCATACCGGCGAAACACATCTTCGTACCGCCACCAGATGCGGTGTCGGTGCTTGGAGACATTGAAAAATAAGCTTATTGTCTTCCAATACGCAAGAAGAACAGTATAACTGTATGAGATCAGTGGAGATGGGCGTGATTGGTAAGTTGACTGCACACACAATGCCAAAAAAGCTTATATTGACGAGGAACGCCTTCAGTACGACGATGCTCCATGGCGATCTTCGTGCGACTGGTTTAGAACGACCCTCTGGAAGCTGCGAAGATATGAAAGGGCCGAAGTGGCGATTATTATGGCAAGAGACACCGATCAGCCAGTCACCTGGCGAGGGTTTAGTTGTCTGTATGTTAGTATCTGTTTCTGTCCGGCTAGCAGGCAGGAAAGGCAATGGCGCTACTACTTTTCCGGGATCCAGTGCCTTTAGGTAAAAGAAGTGGCAGTACGAACAAGTAACCTCCTTGAGTACAAACATGGCATGGGGGCTCAAGGTTGCTTGACAAAAAAAGCCAACCCGCTGAATTCCTGCTGAGAAGCTGCTGGTAACATTTTTAATATCGGTTTTGAAGTGAATCGCGGTTTCTTCATTAGTGTAATATTTTGGCGGTGCTCGTATTCAGTCTCCGTAAATCGATATGCGTCTTTTGTTTTGGTTCAAGTTTTGACCGGAGTTACTTTTTGAGTGTGATAAGTTTGACATGAGTGACTATCTGGTGTTTTTTTAATCATGAGTACTGCACTAGCTCTAGGAGGTGCAGCCCCGATCCGACATATAGATCCCCTATATATTTCGTTTCAGCTTAAGTCCAGACGCAACCGATGCTACGAGCTTCTGGAGCCATTCAGACAGCGTCAAAAGTGCACCATTGTGGTGTACAAACACCATTATGGTGTTCGTAACAACCACGGTCTGTATAGTAGGGCAATCGGGAAATGGTATGTTTCCCCATCGCCATTTTGTGTTTTTGACGCTTTAACGAACCATGGCTGTCTCTCGATTGGACAACGTGCCATTTGTGTTGTAGCGAAGCCGCTTCTAGGCAAGCCACAAGCCCACGCCAATCAGACAGGCAGGCTCTTTCAGCGTTCGCAACTTCAGACGAAGCGACGTCACCCATCGGGAAAAAAGTGAAGGAAAGAAACGTGTAGTTCCCGCCTGCTCGCAGCATGCAGAGAGAACTGGCGCGGCCTGGCGGCGCAAATGGGAAGCAGAGAAACGGAAATATAGGGAGTTCCCCAAAAAATAGAACCGTGTTTTTCGGTCCGGTTAAGTAAACTATGCATCGCAGAAAGCTCAAACTTCACGAGAATGTGACGCTAGCGGTTGGAACAGAGCGCGAAAGTTTGAGAACGTGAGGTTACCTGGATCAAAATATAACAGAGAAAAACTAAATTTCTACACGAGGCGAGCCGACGTCCACCTAAGCCTAATATCGTGAAAACAAGAACTGACGGTGGGGACGCTTTGTGGGACTCATATCAGTGAAGAACAGTTGTGAGCAAGAAGGAGCGTGTTGTTTTGTTTCTTGTTGAGAAGTTTTTTTTTCACTGAGACGCTACAGTCGCCTACAATGCATGTAATTTCTTGTTTTGACGATATTAGGCTTAGGTGGACGTTGGCAAAAAAAATATTGCTTTTATCAAAAAAAAAATTTTATCTACTCGGTGACCCAAGGAGCGGCCGGGCTCTTTAAATCAACCGCGAAATTCAGTTTATTAACCTATCGCGCTACGATTTTGTGCAGCGTTGTCCGCAGATGGTCTATTTTTTTTTTGTAAATTTTTCAAAGAGGAAACTTACCTGAGGAAAACGTAAAGAAAGAAAAAGGCTTAGTTCCCATGGAAACGCAGCGAAGCCACCGGTCTTCGAACAACACGGCGCCGTTTCGCACGGGAGTCGAGATGGCGCAAGCGGTCGCGATGCCAACTGCCGCCAACGAACGAGCATACGGCACCGAGAGCCGGCGTCTTTAGCAGACGATCTTTCCGACTCAAAAGCGGCTCGCGTTCCGCAGGCGGCGACATTCGCAGAAACAAAAACAGGCGCGGTAACAACAAGGAACTGAAAAGCAGACAATATCGGTACCCCCCAAAAAACAGTCAAACTATCCCGACAAACCATTTTTAATCGATTATCTGTCCATTCAATATGCTTTATTAGTAGGGATGATAAAATAATGCATTGGCAACTACTGATACCAGAAAAGCTCGCGCCGCTTTTGAGTCGAAAATATCGTCTGCTAAAGACGCCGGCTCTCGGCGCCGTATGCTCGTTCGCTGGCGGCAGTTGGCATCGCGACCACTTGCGCCATCTCTTGTCTCCTGTGCGAAGCGGCGCCGCATTATTTGAAGACCGCTGGCTTCACTGCGTTTCCATAGCAGCTAGGCCTTTTTCTTTTTTTACTTTTTTTTTTCAGGAAAGTTTGCTCTTTGCAAATTTTACAAAAAAAAGGCACCATCTGTGGGCAACGCTGCACAAAATCGTAGAGCGATCGGTGAAGAAACCGAATTTTGCGGTCGATTTAAAGAGCCTGGCCGCTCCTTGGGTCACCCAGTAGGTAACGTCATGTTTTAAAACGTTCGCGTTCTATCCCAACCACTAGCCTCACATTCTCACGGAGTTCGAGCTTTCTGCGACGCATAGTTTATATACCCGGGCCGAAAAACACGGTTCTCTTTTCTCGGAAAATCCCTATATAATACTTGCCATTGGTATCACGGAATTACTGTTTTTCGGATGGATATGTGACCGCCTCACATACCATATTCTTGACTTCGATGACGCACGACGTATTGCTTGTCAAGGAAGCTGTTTGTAGGCCAACGAGCTGTTTGCATACAATCCCGCGTTTGCACGCAACAGATGCGGGCTTTGCGCGTGCGCAAAAACCAGATTCGCGCGAGGTGAAGCTACTGCGCCGGCGCTGTACCGACAGCAGCGCCACCGCAGCGGCGTGACGTCAAAGCTTAAAAAAAAAACCAAAAAAAACGGGCGTGGCTCATTATGATAAGGAACCTCGCTTCGTGATTCGTTCAATGGCGTTGTTTTTCGCTAACGCTTCAACGTCGTGGGCTGTGGAGCAATAATGCGGAGCGCAAAGTTTGTCTGCTTCTTGCGCAGGGGCAATCTAGTAACGTTGCGCAGGGGTTACTGTGACATCAGAACGCCGAGCTCTGATGGGCTCTAATAGTGGGTAGACCTCAATGCTAGCTGCCTTGAGCTCTACCCACTATCTTTCTGATCATAGCCAATCAAAGCTCGGAGTTCTGACGTCATCGCCGCCACTGCGCAAGGAGCAGACGAACTTGCTCTTCGCATAGGATAAATGGGACCGACCACACCAGGCATAGATGTCAGAGCTGGGAGACTCGTCGCCCGTTGAGGCAGACCAAGTTCTAGGCTGTATAAACATACACACAACCCAATTTTTTTTTTTTTTTAAGAAAATACAAGGGTATATTTTCTTCAACGAAAGAGTAACTTCGGAAGAGTCTGATAAGTATCGGAAGTCACGCGGTCGATCCTCTTTACAGAATATACTGACAAAAACAGCAACAACAACAACAACAATAAAGTACTTTTCTCTCCTGTACGCAACCATCCCGCGAGAAAAAAAAAAGGCAAAGATAATAAACTTACCCCGAAATATTAAACACAGTTCACCGGTCCCATCAACCGAATTAAACGAGGTCTCCCTTTCTCTTTTCTTAACGGGAAAACATCGTGTTTACGTCCGTGCAATGTCGGCCAGACGTTCTCCGGGCAATATTGTCCCGTCGGCCGCGTTTCCAGTGGCGTGCTCAGGCTGCATCATTCAGCCGTAAGGGGAAGGGGGGGGAGGTTGGAAAGGAGGTTTGTGTAGTGAGCCTATATGTAGGAAAAAGTAATGCAGCAGAGAGAAAAAGACACAAAGAGGGAGAGAGAGAGACAGGAGGAAGGAGAGTGAGGTTTGGCTGTCGCGTTCTCTTTTAGAGTGGATATATTGACCGGTGATTGTGTAGCGAGCCGGTGTACCTTTACCACGTATTATAGATGGCGTGCGAGACGGTCAAGGCAGCTAGGCCTAGTTCGGACTGCTCGAAAAAAGAGGGCACTGTGCAAGGTAGTTCGCGTCTCTCAACGGCATATGACACCGCGTTTTTCTTTTTCAGTACCTCAATCGTTCCACCCGACCATAGAGTTATTATAATGTACGCTAGAGGTTCAACTGGCGCTAGTTTCTACGCGACTTCTGGGATGCAAATTGAAGCAGACAGCAACCTGTCCACTTTTCGCTGCGTTCCTGCGCATTCATATGGGAAAACGCGCGTGCATTTTGTCTCTACGAGGGGAATTAACAGGGATCTGCTTTATTTGGGACGTTGCGTGTAGCATGTACCTTTATTAACATCGTATAAGGGTATTTTTGATTAGTTACTGCATTTGTCTTAATCATTGAGGGATGTTAAACTTCGTTATATATTTCAGGAAAGAACTCGTGTTCCAAAGCGGGTGTGTAAAGACGAGCGACGAATCTAAGCAAAACAACAATTGACAGAAATGCAGAGTGTGTTCAAGGTGCGGTAGCATTCTGATGATGCTGATATATTGCTAGTATGCCAGCCCTGCCACTACCTGAAAATGACCCCGTTATGCAACTTTGTGAGCGCTTAAAAACACATAGGAAGGTACGTGAACCATGAAAGGTGTTCCTTTGTATCATTTCATCTACCGAGCAGCTTTTATTAGGCATCTGCTTTCTGGTTTTCCCTCTATTTTCAAAAACTTTGAACTTGCGGATGATGTTTTGAACGCTAGAACAGGCACCTTCGCTCATGTGCATGGACAGAGCGAATAAGTTGAGTTATTTATTTCAAATTGGTGTATAATTGCTTGACCTTTTCTAAATTTTGGTCGTCTACATGCAAAGGTCGAGTTATTGATCCAGCATTACCGCGTTGTTCGTGCCGTCTGTTTATTAAATGTCCTCACCCCCCCCCCTCCCCCCCGCAGAAAAATGGCCGACGCCGTGTTCGCGCTAACAGTTCCAAGCAGTGCATATCGAATAACGTAAGAAGCTGTTTTAGCACTGTGAATAATGCTAAGAATTAAAAAAAAAACCTCTCTGAAAAATATTTTCGTCTATTTGACCGAGAGGTATTCCAGCCATTTAATACGTAAGAATGGTTTGTAATACTTTCTCTAATTATCAGGCGCACAGAAGAAATGCAGCCGCTTTTTCACATAAAAATGCATTACTGAAAAGTCTGTTTTCAACTGGTTGCAGTCTGCTGCAATTTGCAACAGCACACTAGCTCCAGCTGCACCTCTAGCGTACATTTGTGGGTTTCCTGACGGAGATCCCTCTATTAATAATCACCGCCCGATCGGTATGCGCTCCGCTCGTCACCCAGGGAGTGACATGGCACAACGAGAAGACAGCGAATGGGTTTACTGTACCTCTCGGTTGCTCGTCGTCGAGGGCCGGTAGTCCAGGCCCGCCGACCCTTGTTGTCGCCCGTCGTTCAGAGCTCACAGTCGGAGTCCGTGTCCAGGCCTGCGGATCGCCTTTCCCACGCCCGCGCTGCGTAGGCTGGCTGTCCCGGACCATCACTGCCCGAGTCTCGCTGCGGAACCACCCCGGGATCGTCATAGCCTAGACCAGATGGCCAGGGCTCGCCGTTTCCACCGGTCTTGCTCCAGACCTCGCTGGTGGACCGCACCGGGGTTCACCATGGGCCAGGCCAGGCAGCCCGGCCCCGATGTTCCTGCCCAGCTTTAGCCTCGCGTAGCACGCACTGTCTCGCGCCAGCTCGTGACTTGCCCCGCCGACCGCCTGTCACGTGCCCTCTGCCTTGTCTTTCACCCTAGGCTCCCACACTCTCCCCCCCTCAAGGCCCGGACTTCGGGGGACTTCATGGGCCTCAGGGAGCCGCTGGGCTTCATGGGCGGCCGCTGTTGCTGTTGCCGGAGTGGCCACGTTGCAGCGTCCGAAAGCGGCGTAGGTGGTGGTGGCTAGCGAAGCCGACAGACAATGCCGACCTGTCTGTCGCTTGCTGTCCCACTCACCGCGATGCAGCAGGGGGCTTGCTCTAAGCTGGTCCGGCCGACGCAGACGGACCTGCCCCGTTCCGCTTAGAGGTCACAGCGGGCTTAGAACTGCCCGCCTGAACCGTTCGTCAGGCCGAACAACTGTCAGCCACCCTGAGCACTTGGGAAAACGAATGGGCCCGTCTTCCCTCCTGGTGGGCTTCCTGGGTTACGCCGTCTATGGCCGTCTTTCCAAGAAGCTATTCTGCGCAGAACAAAGTGTTAAAACAACGCACAACGAACAAGTACTCTGCCGCAGACTGTGGCAGTGGCCATAGCCTCCACCACCAAATTGCTTGCCGACGGGTTCGTGCACCATGCGGCTAACTCAGCAAGTCCGCATTCCAGAGCTCGCTCCTGGGTCGCCAAGAACAGGGGATTTCTTGTGTCCTACCGCAACCTCATGTTATACGTCTTCCCCATCGCGACGACGGTAGTATCCTTTTAAGTCAGCGATGTGAACCGGGCAAGCCTCCTCGTTTGTATCTCGCCGAGTAAGCCTAGAAGTAAGACACAATGCTCGCGTCTATATACATTGGGTGCCCTTCTCACCTCGGAGCAAGCGATGTGGCAAAACCACTAGCTGCGTTGCTCAACGCGTGAGTTTTCTTCAAAACAGGTAACAATGGTGTAAACCTAGTCCATCTTTTGCGCAAGCGAAGAGATCCAAAGCCTGTGGCGGGATGGCTATGTACTATACCCGCGTTCCGCAACGGCTACATATACCATGTGCTACTCGATGTAAGCGTCAGCGTCCCGTTCCGTTCACGTGTATACGAGCTCTAGGGACTGCTCGGTCCTCGGAGGGGGCGGCAGCTCAGCGAGCGAGCCCGCTTTAACCGCTCAGGCCTCAAGGCAAGCTGGACAGCTACAAGCCACCTAAATGTTTACCGCCTCATCCCCGGCCAGGTCGTACGCGACATAACTTATTAAAAGTATTGCTGTCACTGCCACGACCGGCCAGAGTGAAGTCGAGAAAGAATCCTATAAATCATTTCGTAGCTTTCCTGAAACAACCCCCCTCAAGGGAGAGTCGTCCCTCTGCCCTTCGTCGATTGTTGAAGTGACGCGAAGCAACTAGCCGTCTTGGCCCAGCAGTTACAAATAATAGTGCTCATTAACTCGCCTGCCAGCGTTCCCGGTGTCAACCGCAATTTCCGCCAGTTTATCCGACACCCGCTGACAATCTCGCCCGCCAGTGTTCCTGGTGTCGACTGACATTCCCGCAGTCATTCCGACACCCAGTGACAAAACCCATCTGCACCCCGGGCCTCGACAAGCGCTTACTTGCCTACCGCATCACCCCAAGCCTAAATCCTAAATCTGCAATGATTCCTGGTTGTTTCCCCTCCTGCCATTCGTTACCCTGCCTTCCAGGGAACATGCCGTGCCTCTCCTCTGCCTCCGATGACTACTTTCTTACATCTTAACCGCGCTTTTCGGCTTCCCCCGGTTGCATCACTTCCTGGCAACAACTATTCTGGGGTACCCGTGAAAGCACGTCCGCAACCTCGTCCTTCGAGCCCTTTAGGTACTCGATTCGAGGAGACACCTGCTGAGCTCTGCTGTGAGACAAGTCGCCCAAATTCCAACATACTTTGTCTCAACGGGCATCGTTAGCGTTAGTGAACAACCCGCTCAACGAATCCGTGGAACTCCCTGGGGACGACTAGAATCAGAGGCATACCGAACGGGCCCCACGTTGGATGCGCCATTTTAATGTGGGGTTCTTTTCGGAAGGTCCCTCTACTAATAATCGCAGCCCGATCGGTATGCGCTCCGCCCGTCACCCAGGGAGTGACATAGCACAACGAGAAGACAGCGCATGGGTCTACTGTACCTCCCGGTTGCTCGTCGTCGAGAGCCGGTAGTCCGGGCCCGCCGACCCTTGTTGTCGCCCGTCGTTCAGATCTCACAGTCGAAGTCCGTGTCCAGGCCTGCGGATCGCCTTTCCCACGCCCGCGCTGCGTAGGCTGGCTGTCCCGGGCCATCACTGCCCGAGTCTCGCTGCGGAACCACCCCGGGATCGTCATAGCCTAGACCAGATGGCCAGGGCTCGCCGTTTCCACCGGTCTTGCTCCAGACCTCGCTGGTGGACCGCTCCGGGGTTCGCCATGGGCCAGGCCAGGCAGCCCGGCCCCGATGTTCCTGCCCAGCTTTAGCCTCGCGTAGCACGCACTGTCTCGCGCCAGCTCGTGACTTGCCCCGCCGACCGCCTGTCACGTGCCCTCTGCCTTGTCTTTCACCCTCGGCTCCCACACATTATAATAACTCTATACATCAGACCAGTAAATAAAGAGTGGTGTTTCCAAACGTGCCAAACAGCAATCTTCTGGTACATTTGAGCGTCCTTAACCGGCACCTGTTTTATGTGCTACACAACAATGAACAAATTTTCACATAAAGACGACACCAAGCGGCGAAAACCTGAACTATACGCTTGGCGTCCGGACGGGAACTGCGCTGCCTCTCCTGCCGCCTCCGCCGCTCATCCGAGTCTCGGACGAGTCTGGAGAGGTAGTGCAGCTCCCCTTTTGGACGCCAATCGTAGTTCAAGCTTTCGCAGCTGCGCGAGAAGGGCCCTGTGCATGAGCGGAACTCTTCTAAAAAGAAAGGTTCATTATCTATACCTAAACTGTACGAGGGGAGTTCATAAAACGTGGCAAAAGCGCAAAAAATTCGACAAGGGACAAGTGAAAGAAGTGCACGGACGAAGCGCTTCGTCCGTGCACTTCTTTCACTTGTCCCTTGTCGAATTTTTTGCGCTTTTGCCACGTTTGAAGATGTTCAACCAACTCGCCCAACTCACCGCCTTGCGGAGTTCATAAAGTTTGTATTATTATCACGAAGGAATAGAGATTCAGGAATCAAACTCGAGTAGGAGTTCAGACTTTCTTTACATATTCGTCACCAAACGTTACCCACTTTTTCTAGCGATGCACCACATGCCGGAGGCCATTGTTATAGAACTCCTGGTTTTGAGGGTGCAGGAATCGCTCCACTTCAGCAATCACCTGGTCGCCGTCCTTAATGCTTTTCTCTTAGTTGGCCACACTGAAGTGTCATAAACTGGGGTGTTGTCCCCGAACAACGCTCCCAGATTGGAATGAATATCCTTGGCATTTCTTCCCTTCAAATGATGAAAACGGATCACTCAATGTGCTTGGCACCGACGGGCGGTACCATTTTTGTTTCGACTCCCTATCGGCGTTCCGAGCTACTATAGCATGCGATGTTTATACTGTGCGGAAACTAGAGGGACGCGTGCTCATGTTGATGCCTGTTTTGTTCTGTTTTTTTTTTAAATTTTTTGTGCCGATAATACGAACTTTATGAACGCCCCTCGTATAATTTCCGGGGTTTAGTGGTAAGAAAAATCGGCGGATATTTTTCGGTGTTTATGTGTTGTTCAAATTTCGGTGTATTTCGCCTATTTGTTTTGTACGGATGCTAAAACCGATAATTTTTGGTAGATGAAAATAATGAAGAACAAAAATTTCAAATATTATTTACCATTTGTTCACGTCTATTTAGCGCTTCACGTTGCTCAAGGTTGCGTACCACGGACGAGTCCAAACACAGAAAAATAAAAGTTTGAGTTCCCTTTTACGTAATCATCTGAAGATTTTCATCTTTTTTCTATTTTGCTACCACTGTGCTCCGTGTGATGACAAAAATGAAAGTGTTTTCAAGCAAAATATTTTCTCAACGAGAAAAACAATTAATTGCTCTTGCTTGTATAACTTTTGCATGGCTCAAAAGATAACGACAACAAATGTGGTTCCGACTGCTATCGTGCAGCTCTTTAACCTGAATAGAACAAAGGCATGGTGACAATCCGTGAGGATCGACTACAGCCCGATTCACATGGCGTGATTTGGCTTGCGAATTCGCAGCTGCGACGTTGGGCACCACAGCTTACCCCAGGCAATTCTGCCGCACGAGAGACGTCAAAAATACGAAATCGCAAGTAAAACTCTGCCATTTGTATCAAGCCTAACTGACCCAACTCTCATGTCGCTGTTCTGTCATGGTCAGTGGTTGTACCAATTCGGTAGGAGTACCCGTCCGACAAACGTCTAAGAAGATAAGGTTTTGTCAAGACTTATGGGGTTAGAAAAAAATATATGATAGAAATCGGTGTTTTTCGGTTTTTTCCAAGTTTTTAATTTTTGACACCGGTGGCTTTGTTGTCGGGTTCGAACTCTCGCCGAGGTTCCTGTAATCTTACCGAGGCGTATTGCGGACAAGGGGCCGCGTAATCGATATTTTGATTGCACGCCAAAAGTGCCCCAGGTGGCCGAAACGAACTCGCAGTCTTTCGCTGTGGCTCGCCAGATACCCTCCGTTGGTTTGTATACGTGAAACGCCCACATTTGACTTTTTACACCGACGGATGTTTATCGGTGTTTTCCGGTAAAAAAAAACTGGAAAGTATACGGCCTATATAAATTAATTATGCCCACGTGAGGGCTGCCCGCAAGAAAACGCCGTGTTTCAGGTAGTCGATCGGGAGCCTTTGTCTTTCGCACACTCCGCGACGGATTGGGTTGTTTGATCGCGGTGTCGCTGGCCAAAGTGTATACGGTCTCCGCCGGGCGCTATACGGGACGTAGTACGTAATCTACATATCCAAGTGCGGACACAGAGCCGCGGTTCCGACGCGCAGAACTTTCTGGACGCACAGAAAGATAGATTGAACCTTGGGGAAAGTGGGCTTTCGTTCTCGAGACACGCTCACAGGAGAATGCGTCGTGAATAATACAGGCGGCCGGCGACGGTTCGTTTTTCTTTTTTTTTTTTCTTCCTACAGTCTGGAGATCTTGCGTTATTGTCTCATTGATTGGTTGGTAGTCTCTCGGCGGTTTCGTGATGCTGTGCTCTTTCTTGAGGACGCTACCGAGTTTAGTGTTCGTACGGGGTAGTTCGTTGGCCGACAAAATGTTAAAAGTACCTTTAAAGTCACTTTGACACTACTCATACATCATTCAAGACACACGGCGTTCTCTGAAGACATGGTGACGTAATTGTTTGCGGACAGACCTCAATCACGTTTTAGGCATGTTTGCTTCATACCCATAAGTATATGCTTAGAACATGTCTGCCGAAAGTTTTGTATGACCAACATGGCAGGACGGTCACACAAGGAGAAAACACGCCTCAAGACAGGTTCTGCAGACTGCCCTTTGTATGATCAGTGCCTCCTATATAAGTTACACTATGTCTGTCAACTTCTTTTAAAGAAGTGTCCAGGCCCGATGCTTCACCTCACAACACGCACGTACGGCTAGGTAGTGCCGCCCGGCGGACGTTCGTTTTTTCTTTTTTTCTAGCATGTTGTATTTACATTATTATTAAAGATATATCATATATATGTTTTTTTTTTTTTTAACAGCATACGGAACACTTTTCTGGATGTGACCGCCCTGATTCAAACGAGTTTCGCTGAGACAAAATACGAAACTACGAAACAAGCACTGCCAGACTGTACTTTGGCAGCGCGAACGTGGAAAACGCTTGGCCGCTTGAGCGTCTGCTTTGGCGGCAGTTTGGGGCTTTGGCGGTCACCTTGAATCGCGCGCATAGAAATAGTTGGCGCCGGGTTGTGTGCGGGTGAAAAGGTAGGAAAATAAGAAGTAATATTCCGTTGAAAACAGCGAGCTGGTCCCAAGCTGTCGGTCAAGGACATTTAGATTTCTTGCTGTCGGTGCTGCTGGGGCAAGATTATTGTACCTTCTACGGAAGAGATGGTTGGCTTCACTACACGGCAGGTTTGTACGCCTAGGTGGCTCCACCGCACGGCAGTCACATGTACTATTTGCCCTCTCCCTTCCGCTTGCCAGTGCTCGGAGCTGACAGGCATAGTGTAACTTATATAGGAGGCACTGGTATGATGTGTATTAACAGCGTGACCGTGGATGGCGACTTGGTTAATAGTTTTCAAAAAAAGCTCGCTCACGGACATGAATTTTTTTCAAAATTTTATTTGAGCAGTTAGTCGTTTTCAAGCACAGAAAAAGGTTTGCTTACAAGGTATGTATTTCTGACGGGTTTACGAACCGTCTTTTCTACGCGTTTCCATCAGCAAACAAAAATGTATATCAGGTCGTGCAATAACTCATAGACCTCGATGAAACTCGACTTCTCCACACAGTCAAATCAGTGATAAATATGAAACGCTGAAACGCCGTTTTTTTTTTAAATTTGAAGCCAACGAATCCAGTCATACGTAATCAATCAACTTTCTTACACGTTCCTGTCTTCCGAAAGGAATGTCTCTATGATGTACTTGTTTAATTATTTTGCTTTTTGAATAGCTATACATTTTTGGGGGGCCGGAAAAGGGGGGGGGGGGGGGGGTGAAGTGCTCTACTGTGCTTTTTCATGCTTTTTTTTTGTCGCGGTATTGCTTCTGATTGAATTTAAGCATTTTCTCTCCCCTTCATTTTTGCTTCATTTGTTTGTCGTTCGCCGTTAGCTCAGAGGCCTGATGCTTTTCGAGCTTCCTTGCTGACGGTAATATGTAAATATTGCTGCAAAAAATTTAATTGAAATAAATTAATTTTTAGCTTTAATAATAATTTTATCGTTTGGATTACCACTCTTTGAATTGTGAAAACATTGGGTTCGTTTTTAGCAGGTGGTGCGTGGTCCCAGTGTGGTCCCGCGCCACTGCGTTTTTTTGATGACTTGGTGCATAACTATACGTAGGTTTGCCGAATGTTGGTCGACACCAAACCTTTTTATCAAATAAAATCAAATAAATTGTTCTCCTTAGGTAAGGGATGCATTCAAAAGTTCGACTGTCACTTATGCTTTTACGCTGACTTGATCTACAAAACTACAGCATGTAAACTAACGCTTTTAAGATAGGCGAACCGCAAAGATCGGTTTCTGAACGCATCGCGCTGCGATTTGCTGCAAAGCTGCAACCAGGTGGTGGAAGCATGGGATAAAAATATGAACAGATGAGCTTACCATGTTCAACTAAGAAAAAAGAAAAATGAAAAACCTGTTTCAGGCTATCTGCCGCGGCATTCGCACACGACGTCATGACGGGGCTCGCCTGGTTAAATCTGCCGCCGACAGATGTCGAAAGCGTCGAGCGCGCCGGCGCCGAGCTTTTTTCAAAGCTTTTTCACTATGCCGGCGCGCGTCTCTTTAAGGCTAACGTTAAATTCTAATTGTGCAATAATTCATTAATCAAAATACTCGATCTTAATAAGAAAACAGGGATTTAAATGCGTCATGGCTTCCTATGTTTGGCGCGGGGATGATCGCTAGAGGCGCTGCATTTTTACTGTCGTGTTTCGTGTTGCGCCATCTTTCGGCAGCACATACAACTAGGCGAGCCCGGTCACGTCGTCGTCTGCGAATGCCGCGGCCGATAACCCGAAAAAGAATTTGTATTTTTTCCTCTTTGAATAAGGTAAGCTCATCCGTTGATATTTTTACCCCACGCTTCCACCACCTAGCCACACCTCTGCAGTAAATAGCAGCCCGATACGTTGAGAAACAGATATTTGCCGACCGCCTAAGGTAGGTTCGAACTTCGAAGCGTTAGTTCACATGCTGTATAGAACAGCATCAGACTTAAGGGTGATTATTTGAGGTCAATCTGGAGCTCGCAAAGTCGTCACTGAACACTTAAAAAAAAAAAAAAAATGTAGGACGTGGTGTAAGTTCTCAGTATCCTAGTATGGCTCCGCAGACCAATGAACTGAACTGAATTGAATTTAAGTTTATTTGGATTCTTACGGGGCCAAGCCCGGCAAGGCTTGGCCCGTGAAAATCCGTGAGAGTGGCGGCGGAATTAGGTAATAAAAATACCAAAGAAAAATAACGAAGAAAAAAAAGGCTGGAGATAATAAGCCTAGCAACGCGTTCCGTTTAAGTTGTCCGTCCGTGTGGCTAGAAATATTCGGCCCGATAATTATTTTCACGGATGTTACGAACCCGTGTGAGTTTTGTATGATGTATACGAGCAGTGCCAATGCGGCTTTGGGTTGTCGGTGACATGTGTATGGAGTAAGTAGGTTTGCGACTTGTAGCGATCGATAAAAAAAAAGCCTAAAGTTCGATGGCGTATACTCTTCTATTCTTATCTAACAAAACATGCAATTTTTTCTATAGCTTTTTTGAAATCCACCCTCTCTCCTTCCCAATGGGATATTCGTATCAAAATGAACGAGACTCCGAATTAATTACTTTTTATTCGTTCTGCCACTAAGAAGCTACGTCATCAGGCGCATCAAGGCCTGCAAAGCAGACGGATTTAAAATTTACTATAAAACGAAAAACAAAAATCTTTGAAGCACAATGACAGGGATCGTTCTCCTTACCAATCTTCTTAGCTCTTCCAACTCATTCGTTAAGGATATAGTAACCTGGGTACGTAATTCCCTTACATTCTTTTTTAAACTCCTTCCCACTCCCCCCCAAAAAAAGCTATCTCAAGAGGGCAGGAGAACGTTTTTTTGTGCATTGCGGGCGCCCTGTTTTCGGACGAATAGTTGCGAAAATGGAATTTTTCTCCGAACAAAGACATCATTACCGAAGCAGAAGGGTTTTGACAAAGCATCTTATGCGTACTTAGCTATTTTATTTATCTTTTTTTTTTTCGTCCGAGGAATATCTGAGTTAGCTTCCGGTTTAGTTTCAATCGGCTCAGCTGTTTTCCAACGTAATTCCTTACTTTGCCTTCGTCGCGGGGGGGGGAATGTGCTCGTGTGCTTCGTTTTTACGTGAACTCGAGGGTAGCCGCTGTGGTCACCTGAAAGCCCAAGGAACGGAAGGTATGGCTTAATGGGTTTCTTGCTTTGTGATCCCGCTCTTCGGCGTTCTTATCTGCTAATGCCTCACTCTGATTGGCTGCGAAGCGTTAATGAGATGCGAGGGATTCGCCCCGCCCCGCCCGCGTTTCGGATTCGCGTGAGGCGAAGCTTTTTGCGCATGCGCAGTGCCGACAGCAGCGCCACCACAGGGGTCGTGACATGAGAGGGTCGAGTTGGTGTATGCGGAGCGCAAGTTTGTCTGCTTTTTTGCAGAGGGGTTGCGGAGACGTCAAAACGACGGCGAGTTCTGATTGGCTTTGGTTGGCAAGATAGTGGGTAGACCTCAATGCTAGATGCCTAAAATCTACCCACTATTTTTTTTTTTTTTAAATCAGCCGATAAGAACTCACCGTTCTGACATCATCGCAACCTCTGTACAAGAAGCAGACGAACTTGAGCTCCACATGGTAATGCGAAAGAAGGTTGTTCCCACATTCCGTATATGTAGATGCCGTTTATTGGTTTAATGTACTGTGCGTGACGCAATGAGCAGAAACATATCATGGGCCGTAAATATGGCGTCTTGTGCGCACGCGCATGCTACTTTTTGACAGTGTTTTTATCTGGAGCTACCTCATATAAGGCAGACTGAATTTCACTGCAAGCAGGACGGTCCTGTCGCTTTCGGTAAACTTACTTGGCAAAAATAAATGATCCACATTAATTGAATGTTTAACGACATCCATTAAATGTGTAGCACGGCTTCACACAACGAAAGTGATAATCATGACGCCCGCGTGTATGACTATATACTCGAGTAGCCCCGGGCTCCAAATTACACAGTTCGCAGCGTCGTCCGCGCGCGGCTTTCCGAACTTGATTTAATAGTTGCGGTCACGGAAAGCGCAATTATCGGCGCGGATGCGATTATTTGGTGGCATCTGAAGAGATTGCGTCGCATCGTTTGTCGACCGCAGCCTCGGGGTTTGTCGGCGGAAGGACTAGAAGCGATCCCAACGCGCTGCAACCTCGCAAAAGAAGGTGGTTCCCCGGATGCCATATTTGTGCGCGTCTCTCGCGGCGCATATGCTCCGATTCAGCTGCCACCGCTTATAGACATACGCCCGGTTTTAACGTCGCGACCGCAGCAGTGGCGCTGCTGTCGGCACGCCGCACGCGTGGACTCTTCACCTCACGCGAAAAAAGGTTTCGTCAAGGCGCTCGTCGTGTTTGTGCGTTTGCTATGCGGAGCGCAATTTCGTCTGCTTCTCTCGCAGGAGTTGCGGTGACGTCAGAACGATGCCGAGCTCTGATTGGCTCTGAATGCAGGATAGTGGGTAGACCTCAATGCTAGTATAGATGCCTTGAGGTCTACCCACTATTTTTTCTTCTTCAATCGGCCAATAAGAGTTCGGCGTTCTGACGTCGTCGCAACACACTGTACAAGAAGCAGACGAATTTGCGCTCCGCCTAGCGTTGACTGCGGATAAGCCTAATGTAAAACAGAGTATAAACAAGAACGAATATGTATACGTGCTGGAGTGAATGTCTTTTTTTCCCCCCGGAAACATAGGCGGAAGCTCGCCCTCTGCAGCAACAGACCGTATCAGAAGGTTGCATCTAACGTACATACGTCGTACCTACTGTGTGTGGGGGTGCAATATACTACACAGCGGAGATTAAAGCGTACCACGTTGTTTCAGGCTGTTTCAATCTAAAGTCATCGAGATTTTAAGAAACATCGGGCGTGGTGAATCCTGCGCATCTGTTTATCTTTCCGCAGTCAATCAGATCGCAGCACGAGCCAACAAAACTGCCGAAGAGCCAATCACAATGCAAGGAGCGTCATAATATACTAAGGGGCCACACTTTGCGTTTCTGAAGTTGTCGGTTGCCGTCCACTGCTTTAATATGAGCACTTAGCGTTGTGATATCATTACAGCCAATCAGGAACGCTCAGCATTTAGAAATGCGGACGATATACTCAGTGTTTTAAATTCCGATTTTGAGAATTTATAAAAAAAAGTAATAAATGAAATAACAAAAGGCGTATCTAAATTTTCTCTCGCGATTTTTTTTTCCTTCTTTGCTTGGTAATACGTGTTTTTATTTCTTTCATGCGACCAATCAGAAACTTTCCTAGTATAGCCACTACATGGTTTTGTATTACGTGGGCGCCGGCTAATGTTTCTTCCACGTGCAAACAAGAAATCGAAATCGCCGCCTTACGGCGATTCCAATATGGTTTCGAGGAATGCCAAGTGATCACTTCTTTGGGGCAAAACTGTTCTTCATTCCATCCTGCTTGTGTGTACATGTTGCGTGAATTTTTATATATATATATTTTTTTCTATTTGTGTTTTCTTCCCAGCTGCCCGAAGGTTATTGGAAAACCAGGCTTACAGAATACAGAAGTGGCCCAATCGCTCTCAGAGCAACAAAATAACCGAACATACATTACAGAAGTATACATATATCAACATAATAAAAAAAAAAAAAGCAAAAAGACTTTTGCAACGAAAGCGAAGTTGCCACGAAATGCTGTCCGGACACAGTCGCCGTCCTTTCGCGTGTTTGCTTATGCGAGTACGACTGTCATGTGTATGCTAAGTAACCCCGCTTCCAAGGCTCAATGTCGCGGTCGTGGCGGTCTTCGTTTCTATATATGACCCTTGCCTACATATTTGAATACAAAAAGATGAAACGGAACAAAAAAAAAAAAAGAAATCCTGCTTTTGGTACACATAGGTAATGGAGCCACACCCACGTGATAAATCTTGTCCGAGAAACACGACCTTGAAGGTCGAACAAAGCGTATATGATGGAGGAACGGGGGTAAAGCGTGGACGTGCAAAAAACTCTAAGTTACACTCCGTTTCTCATCTAGTTGAGAGTGTAGCAGAAGCTGGAGGAGCTTCTGCCTATGTAGAGCGCAAGTTCGTCTGCTTCTTGTACATGGCTTGCGATGACGTCGGAACGCCGAGCTCTTAATGGGTGAGTGAGACAAAATAAAGTTGTGCATAGACCTGAACACACTTAGCATTGAGGACTACCCACTATCCTTTCAATCGGAGCCAATCAGAGCTCGGCGTCGTTCTGACGTCACTGCAACTCATGTACAAGAAGCAGACGACTTGCTCTCCGCATACCACATAAAAGGCAAGACTTGCGCCTCTCCTCCAGAGCCGTGTATGGATAGAGTTTGGTCAATGGGAGGCGCGGGCAGAGCCAGGGCGTGCAGCAGACTCGGAAAGAGGGCTTGGCATGCTCTCTTGACCAACCAGAGGCCGAAAAGAATCCGCTAGCGGTGGTAGCGAGAAACAGTTTTAATCATAGATATTGGTTTTATGAAGCGCGTAAGAGTTAAATGTAGTAACCCTTCATGGCTGAAAATAGGGTGCACGTGATGTTTTGATTATGATCATGCAGAAAGATGTAAGAAACGAATCTGCCGCTCGAACTCATGTTTTGCTCGGACAGAGTGTGACCGCTGAGATGGCAGATTCCCGGAACTCAGCGCCTAGCGTAGTACGAGTTATGTCGATCGGTCCACTAGTCGCGCTCTTCCACCATGATTTTGGATGACCGCGAATGAGACATCACGTGCGCCATATTCTCAGTCACCGAGAGTTACTCCGTCGCAATTATTTATTTCGTTTCTGGCGACCACCGCCAGGGTATTATTTCCGGCTTCCGGTTGGCCACATTCGAATTTGTGAAGACGCGCTGGAACACGCCCAGCACGCTTCCGGCCAATGGCGCCTACTCATTTGTGTCCTATGCTTCCCTATGAATAGCCAAACTCTCACATATACGGCTCTGCTCTCCCCCTCAAACGTCCTCACTGGACGGATGGATGAAGGAGGCTGAACCCTTTAAATCGGGCGGCGACTTGCGCCACCTAGCTAATGTTTTTGTATCCAGGCAGCGCTTGCGTCAGCATCGCCGCCAGGGCGTCGTTCATGCGTCCCACCATAGCCTCTTCTATACTCATAAAGCCTGACACATCGACGACGGAGCCATAGAGTGCCCGGTCGCAGATTCGGAGTGCGATGATCTGGTAGCACAGAGCAACAAAGAGCCATTTTTCGGGGAACCTGGACGTCAGCGCACAGCTTTTGCAGCGACGAGGACCCGAAACAGACTTGTTCGCTCGGGAGAAGCGTGTTTCGGCGTCTCGCCACAGCGGGGCGCCAGTCACGTGACTCTCCTCTCATCCGTTGTCTGCTGCTCTAGCTTTTCTATTTCGGCGGCCGCTTCTCGTGACGATCTGCTAAGCTTTGTAAGAATATAGGAGGCTATAGATACACTGATAAAAGTAAATAAATGAGTTGAGTGTACAAAGAAAATTGTTTTTTTTTCTATAGCTGGAAAGTTATATTTACACAAGCAATTCTACAAAGAGTGTCAAATCGCTTGACGTAGATAATAACTCTAAACAAGCAGTGTAAGAGCGTACACGTAAAATGTTTATTTGACGTAATGGAGGCTTTGTTCAAATGTTCGAGAAATAGACTTGTCTCTTACTCTGCATGACACAGCTAGCGCAAACATAAAATTGACATTTTAATGCAAGGGTCAAGAAGATTTTAGTGTAGAGGAACAAACTGTAGTAACGTTAGTTCAAGACCAATAGCAGCACTCTTTGCCGAATCGCTTGTATAGAAATGACACATTTCAGCTATAAAAAGAAACATCTTTTGTGTCTAATACATTTACTGACTTACTCTGCTTGCACTGATAGTATAACGGTATGCAAACATTACACCAACCTGTTAGAGCGAACAAGACATCGGCGCTTTTTGCTTTTTTTTTTCCCCAGCTATGTAATGCCTATAGTTCTAAGATCTATCACTTAGGTTGGATACTCGCATTAAGAGTTTTCTAAACATTATTCACTTCTCACAAGAAAAAAAATGAACGAGAAAAATCGCCGATAGTTTGTTCGTGCAAACGTCGTGGTGCAGTGTACCAATGTTTTTAAAATGTTAAATTACTATCCTGTGTCATGCTAAAAACAAAAAGAGCTCCAAAGAATTATTGGGAGTGGCAACCCGTGCTATAGCACCGACACGAGCAACGTTGAACAATAACAGAACACGTGAAACTCCCCAACAGGAATTTAATATTGCGTTTTACGCTCCGATAGCCGTGCTCAATAAAGAATGCTCCCAGCAAGCCTAGCTTATAGTTTCACAAATGACAAAGGATGAGGCGGTGAGTTAACTGGAGAAACCAAACGTTTAATGGGGCGAACTTGTGCCCAAAATAAAGTAGAAGAATGTTGGCGTCGCAGGCATCAATGTCGGCGAAACGGCAGGATCGAGCACTGGTGCGAAACTGACTTTGACTTATCACGCGAAGTCCCTTATGTACACGGGTGGGCTTCTGGAATAATCGGCGTAGAAGGTTCGACGCGTAGAGCCTTCGGACTTAGAATAAACAATGTTCTCGAATTCACAAGAACGCGACATTTACAGAAACAACAAAAAGACGTGCCCGCTCCCAGGCATCGAACCTCGAGCCTTTTGCATAGGAGCCAAGGACGATTACCATTCAGCCACGGGCGCGCTTGCTTGCAGACGCGCGTGGCAATATATCGCTGCGAAGTACGGTTACTAGAGAGCTAAAACCCATCCACTAAAACTTCCCTAATATCGACACTCACCCCTGCTGCTCTTTCAACTCATGTGGTTGTTAGGATGTGTAAATATAAATTTCATCCACACTTCGTTTTCCATCATATCCTGCGAGTTAGGCACGCAATAATTTGAGCGCACTGTACAAAAAAAGAGATCCGCTAAGATGCCCTGGCCTGGTACACATTTATCTTTTCCATTGTTCCCCATTTGAGGCAGGTTTGAGCGTGATAGGCTGGCGTTTTGAGGATGCTGAACGTTCTATGAACATGCAAATCATCCTTACATATTGAAACCACCCCATCATCGTGCATGCGTTCTGCACTCCTTATTTGAGAAACCGAGAATAAGTATGAAAAATATATTCGATTGGTGTGGGGATGCATCGCAGCTTTCCAGTAAGCGTTTACTTTGCCACAGGCTACAGCCAAACAACTTTGACAGCTCAAATGGGTGACTGCCAGGGCGCAGCCTTCCAGCTTCGTAAAACATCCACCCGGAATGCTAGGCTTTGCGAGGGGCCAAAAATCCTACTTATCCTAGGCTTATCCTCTCAGAATAAGCCGGTACAAAAGGGGACCTTCCCCCCACCTGCCATACAGTTAGACAAGAGGGAAAGGGCGAAAAAGAGGGCGAGGAGGACTTTCCGCCAGGTGGAAGAATATTTCTGCAGGTCCCCCTTAATAAAGGTTTTCTTCTAGCCCGTATAACGACGCCATAAAACAAGCGAGGCAAGCAAGTGCAGGACCTAACAAAAGCTCCGGAAAACTAAATGACAGCATTCGAAAACGGATCACAATAATATGAATATGAAAGGAGTATTCTTGGGGCTTGAAGGTTGCGCATTCTTATTTTTACGGATTCCGTGTATCCTTAAATAAAAAAACAAACAAAAACAATTCAATTGTCGTGGTTATTGTTCTTGAAGTTCAATTTCGAATCGCAGAAATTTTCACCGCCCAGCTTGTAAATGTAATAAACATCAGAGTACATCTTAAGAAAGGTTTCCTTCTAGCCCGTTTAACGACGCCATAAAACAAGTGAGGCAAGCAAGGGGAGGACCTAACAAAAGCTGCGGATAACTAAATGACAGCATTCGAACACGGATCACAATAATATGAATATGAAATGAGTATTCTTGGGGCTTGAAGGTTGCAGATAGTTAATTTTACGGATCCCGTGTATTCTTGACTGATGAACAAGTTACGAGCAGCTATAAAATATACGTGGATATGCATTGTTTTATTGGGCGAATATTCCGAAGGTTCTCACGATCGAAGAAGTCCACTGTTCATGTAGGAATCAATACACACAATAACGAACGTGAAAGACAGACGAAAGTTCAGTTTCGATGATGCTTGCCGGAAAGGTTTTCCTCGTCTTGTTCGTTCTGCTAGCGGGGGATAGTGAATGCTATGCTGAAGATAGCGACATGAAGCTCGCCCGAGCCCAGAACTATTTTGCACTCAAGCTTCTCAAGGAACTGTCCAGCGAAGCACCGGAATCGAACATCTTCTTCTCGCCAACCAGCATCTCCGTCGCACTCGCCATGGTCTACGCCGGCGCCAGGGGCAAGTCCGAAGCGGAACTCTCCTCTGCTCTCGGCCACACCGCGGCAGGACTGTCCAGCAGAGAATCTATACTGGAGTCTTACGAAAAGATTCTGGCAAAACAGCAGACTGATGACAATGTAAGTTTGATGATAGCCAATGCAGTCTTTGTGCAGAAGAATCTGAAAGTCCTCGAAAGTTACCAGAAGGAGCTCGTTGACACATTTGCGGCAATGTTCCGGTCAGTGGACGTTGGGGCAAAAAGGTCTGACATGGAATCCGAGGTTAATGAGTGGGTGAAGAACAAGACCAGAGGCAAGATCTCGGGCTTCAAAATTTCCACAGACATCGTAATGGCGCTTCTCAATGCCATTTACTTCAAGGGGCTCTGGGAGACCCCTTTCAATCTCAACAATACATCCCCCCTTCCTTTTTACAACAAAGGATCTCAAGAAATTAAGGTAGAAACCATGACGAGACGCGGTAAGGTACCGTTCACCTATGAACCCGACTTTGCAGCCATAGAACTGTCTTACAAAGGGGACAGACACTGCATGGTAATCGTGCTTCCACGTGAAAAAAAGGGACTTCCCAAAGTACGGGACGCCATAACGGTCGAGAGCATAGAAAAAATCCAGGGAAGTTTAATAAATGAGAGTGCCAAGATTCAACTTCCCAAGTTCAACTTGAAAACGGAGTACGGCCTCATCCCTGCCCTAAAGAGGTTGGGTGTGCGTTCGATCTTCTCCGACGCCGATCTGTCGGGAATCACAGGCGACAGAGGGCTGAGGGTAACCGAGGTCCAGCACAAGGCAGCCATCGAGGTAAATGAAGAAGGGACGGTTGCCGGCGCCGCAACAGAAGTGGGAGGTGGAAGAAATCTTCCAAGAGCTTTTGCCGTGAATAGACCTTTCCTCTTCTACATCCGTGAGAAGGCAACCGGCCGGTTGCTTTTTTTGGGAGAAGTACACGAACTCCCAGCTGCCAAGCCCACCCCTGGTTAGTTCGATTCTGCACCAACAGATGGTGATAGGGTCGCCTTCCAGACCCATGCACAAACGCAATAAATCGTGTGTGGTGACACTTCAATACAGTGTGGTATTTTTTCTTTCTCCTGAAAATGACATCCCTGGCCGTTCACTTCTTTCTCGATGCACGAGCTTTCTGGGGAGTGTGGCCCTGCTGCACCTGGGGCCCTAATCTGGACACTCGGTGGAAAAGTCGGCGAGAAATCTGGCGGCTATGATTGGCCGGCGCCAAGGTCAAGTGCGGCGTCGGCCGATCACGGACGCCAGATTTCTCGCCGTCTTTCTCGCCAAATGTCCAGATTAGGGCCCTTGTTCTCGTGCAAAGGAGCAGCTGCCTACGCCATGAGCTCGCGTCTCCAGGATATGTGGTCCGAACAAAATGTGAAAATCGTCCTGATGTAATGGCGACTGCTTTAATCCTAGTCCTCCAGTCCCTTAAATCACAGCGCAAAGGCAGCTGTGTTCCCTTTGCAGCCTCGCGCTTGTTGCTTTCACATCTCCGGCTCGCTCACTGCGGGCATTCAGGCATCTGACACCCACACGTCTGGTGCCATTTCTGTTTCTCGCGTGGCGTTCCAAGCGGCACATGGCGACAAGTGCAAATCAAGATATTCTTGAACATGTGTTGCCATCTGTGTTTGATAGTAGAGAACTGCAACCTGCCGTAACTGAATGGAAAACGTTTGCGATTAAATAATGAATTTCACTTGGAATCAATCGATATGCAGTTTCTGTATATCTATCGATGTGCAGACACTGCATATCTATTAAAGTATGAAGCATGAAGATGCTTCATACTTCAATGTCTCGTTATTTTCGTTAGTTGACATGATTCCGTTTTCATTGGACGAAAGAATAATAGTATTTTAAGCTTTATTTAAAAATTCACGGTTTTTGTACAGCTCATTGCTTACCATGTTAATTCACTATATCCAGCAGACCGCGCATGTAAATTATCGTGGACATTGAGACGTTATAAGTCGAGAAAACAATTGTTCAATATCAGAAACTGTGGTCCATTAAAAGTGAAATAATGAACTAACAACTAAGAATAAATGTAATAAGTATCGAGACATTAGAGTAGGGGTGGCCAAGCTGCGGCTTTTCGCGTGTTAAAGTGCTGCTCGCGGCTCCCTCCTCTAAGCACCCCCCCCCCCTCCACACACGCACACACTTTCCCGCCTCTCTCCCCCCCCCCCCCCCCCCCCCCCGTCATACGAGCACTTCCCCAAAAAGAGAAATGGAACGCGTTTTAAATCGAAAGACAGGTTGCGGTTTGGTAGTCTCGTGCCACTGCTACCTAACGTACAGTTGGACTGCTTTTAACTCGGATAGATTGAAAGTAGTTCGGATTTCGTCTATTGTACTCGACAAAAGTTTGCCCCCCCCCGCGGCTCTTGGAAGTTTCGTGGTTTTGTTTGCGGGGGTGGCCGAGTCAGTCTGGCCACCCCTGCTATAGATGGTCTCACAATGAGCACGACGCGAGCAGGCGACAGCGCCATGACGGACGCGTCTGCCGCTTTCGCAGCGCCTCTCGGGAAACTTCAGCGTGCTTTCCGCTTGCGGAAGGTGCGGGGTCCACTAATGGCGACCTCATTCGTGGACCTGCACGGTCTTCTATAGGTGCTATTGTTCCGGCGCCCCTGCCAAGAGCGCGCATTCTATCTTGCATTGCACGCGTCGTATATGGGACATTATACTCGCGTTTGTAGCTTCGGCTTCGATCGCCTATATAAAGTGACACAGACTGTAGAAAATATTAGATGTACTCGTCGTCTCAAATTTACCTAATTTCATAACAATCCTGCGAATAGAAGAACAAACAAAGATTAATACGTTTGCGTTTTATTTATTTGAAAATTATTTTGTCGAAGAGATGGCGTGATATGAGAGCATAATAGCTTTATTAATATATTAAAGCCAATTCCTATCGCTTTGTCTGGCTCATTGCATGCGACGGCGACCTTATCTTGTAATGATATTAATGAAAAGCACGCCTACAATGAATGACAAGTAAACCCTTTATGGTGCCTTTGCATCGGTTGATGAGAAACTCGAGGTTCGCCTTGAATTAAAATATAAACGCTTTATTTTGATAAAAATACTTTTATGCCCTGCAATGTCTGCAATTATGATGCGG
Source organism: Ixodes persulcatus (assembly GCA_013358835.2). NCBI lineage: Eukaryota > Metazoa > Arthropoda > Arachnida > Ixodida > Ixodidae > Ixodes > Ixodes persulcatus. Next base: position 61,557 of record JABSTQ010000212.1, read on the forward strand.
AAAAATTTATTTTAATGCAAACAATGTAAATGATTGTAGTAAAAGTAGCTTTCCAGTATCCAGCTCAAGACGGAAAAGACCACATAGATAATGCAATGTAGAAAGGTGGTAAGCTGGGCGAGTTGTTCAAGATGTATGTTCAAGATGATAAGATGTTCCTAAAATAAACAAATTTATTCTGAGCAGAAGGGCTGTTTTATATCTGGGTACGCCATAAAAAGAGGAGGATATTATGCATTTACGTTACTTTCTTGCTTCTCCCGATAGGTTAGAGTTTTAAGGCATCAATACCCTATTTGTGTGTTTGGGATACCTGTGGTCGACCATCGTGAACGTCTGATGAAAAGCAGCGTTTTGAGTTTTCTAAGCTTTCCTTTGTCGTTAGTTAGATTTTAATTTAGAAAAACAGAAAAAAAAAAAATATCCCCGGCTGTTTAAGTGTCAAAAAAAAAAAAATGTAAGGACGTAAAAATTTATAACGGCCATTGGTGTTCGGCATCAAAGAATTTTGTACACCCATGTAAATGAAGCCACCCCAACGATAACAAAACGTAAGTTACACTTTGAACATGGAAACTAAAGGTCATTATTATAATATTGATAACGGCACCAACGAGAATCTAGGCTACACGACGTATTTTTCGAAACAAATAAAACAAAATAAAGTCCGATCAGAATAATCTATGTTAAAGCGGACGCGAGCATACAGCGATAAACGTAAAAGAAAAATATTATAGATGATAACGAGAAAATTCAACGTAGACATCACACAGGTGTTCTTACTGCGGAAGTGTGAGGGGTGAAAAAAAAATCCGAAAAGTGAAAAAAAGAAAGAATAAGGCCCATATTTGGCGCAGGTTGTGGCGTTAGTAAAACCATCTAAGCAGCGACGAATGCCTGATTCGAGTTTGATGGAATTTGGCGCTTCGGAGGCCTTGATCGGTTTTTTCTCTGAGCCTGGCACGTCGCTTCGAATATAAACGAAGACACCAAAGATCGAGGTTCAGTTCTGCATGATGTGCGTGGAACTTGAATTCCTAAGCAGGTCACCTCGGAACTATTCTTGTTGCCCCCCCCCCCCCCCCCCTTTTTTTTTTTTACGGGACGTAATGCTATATTTGTGATAGGTACGAAGCTTTTGCAGCCTTCTTTAGAATTCCCTACAGTTTCGGCTAGGAAACTGGACGGCTTAAATACTAATTAGATGCGCGATCAATCAGAACGCACGTATTGTGGCGCAGTTGATTTGTGCGTGAAAGCGATCAGTGATGGCAGTTACGGGGATAAAGGAAAGCCACATGAACGTCGGAAAGGACGAGGACAGAACGAAACAAACGCTCTAATTTGTCAAATGATGGGAGTTATTACCTGACGTTGTGTTACGCGATTACCTTCAGTGATTATTTCGAAAATGGAACACGTTGTTGTTAGTTGGAATGTCTATGAACTGACGAACAAGGAGTCTTTGTCAATTCCCGATTTTACCTAAAATATACGTATCTCTCTACATCCCTCCTGTTGCAGCTCACAGTATGCCTGCCCAGGTAGCATGCCGGGGAAACGCCCAACTTGGCACAAGCTTTGAAATCCTAAAGGGGCGTTACCTTGTTCTAATAGGGTTTTGCTCCAAGGCGTTAGTTAGTGCAAGAGTACTTTTCTTCGGCATTTCTATGGCTTTTTTCTGGCAAGACCTATAATTGCCAAAATGCCGGACTTGATCCAAGGATGGAAGGTGACAGTCGAAATACGAGCAGCGAAGCCCCAAAATCCAGCACTCGTTTATTTATTTAATTAATTATTTGTTTATTTTAAGTGACCCGCAAACAGAGTGACACCTCTTTAGTGGTGCCTTTGTGTGGTTTAGCAGATAAGGCACAAAGTTGCCACATGAAAACCGAAGAACCATGATGCGAAGTCTTAACTTTGGCACTTGTTTTGGTGATTTATGCTCGACGATGCTGAAGGGCAGCCAAAACTATTTGAGGTTAAGCCTAACTTCGGCACTCGTTTGTCGAATTAGGGCGAACAAAATTCAGACTCTGGCCAAGGAAGGTCGAATTTGCCTCTACCCTTGACTCCTTCGGGCTGTTTAAACAATTTGGACCAAAAGAACTGTGCTATACCTGGGCATAAGTACCACACAGGTGGAGCTGTCGTTGTTTAGGATCTAGTCGTTGCAGAACAATAGTTTCACTGGGAAACAGCCGTCTATCTCGAAGTCCACAGGCAAAGAAAGCGCTTGCATCGGTTGTATCGGCACCCATAAAGTACGCGAGCAGGTGGGGGGACCTCATGCCCTCGACTCGATCCAATAAATAAGTTACACTTCAGAACAACGTCACTTCAGCCGTCTTGGTGCTTAGACTTATTGTTGCTTGTTATCTGAAGCTTTATCTGAAATCGCAGGAAACGCTTTTCGTTCCTCCCGAAATGTTAAAACTGTATGCCGCAAAAAAAAAAAAAAAACGATATTGCAGGAGCTTTTTGATTTCGTTTCTAAAGCTCGACAAATCGCATTTTTGACCCATAACTATTTCAAACTGCGCCCTTTCTCTGCACTAAATATAAAAATAGAAGCGCCCACAACCCCCCTCCCCCCCCAAAAAAAAAAGAAATATATATATATATATATATATATATATATATATATATATATATATATATATATATATATATATATATATATAGAGAGAGAGAGAGAGAGAGAGAGAAAACGTAGCGCAGGATGTCAAAAAGTATATACGGAAGAAAACGCACTTGAGACGGTTGTTGGAGTTTTAAAAACATATTATTGGTAATGTTGGTCGATGTTTCGGCCTGAGCTGCTCCCACCCCTTTCCACTTCAGCCGAGCGAACGGCGTTCGCTCTGCTAAAGTGGAAAGAGGTGGGGGCTCAGGCCGAAACGTCGACCAACTTTAGCAATAATATGTTTTTAAAACTCCAACAACCGTCTCAAGTGCGTTTTCTTCCGTGTATATATATATATATATATATATATATATATATATATATATATATATATATATATATATATATATATATATATATCATAGAATGGAGGGCCAATACTCTACGTAGCTTATTTAGTGGATCTATTGCCAGTCTAACCAATTCACGTATAGACAGAGTGAGCGCGCAGGCCATTTAGTAGAAGTTAGTCATGTCGTAAAAGTACATGACGCTGAGGTAAAATACTCCTAATAGAAAAAAAAAAGAACTTCGAACAGTGAAGGATTGCGTGACCCTGAAGTCTCGTGAAACAATAACGTCACGTCACACCATGCCGTCATGTGACACTGCGACGTCACGTGCCCTGACTCCACGTCACGTGGTTGCGTGGCGCGATTTTTGTGAGCCGAAAAGACGGAGATGGGGCAACTCTTGTCGGGTGTGAAATGCAGCTCATATACTTGACGTGAACTTTGTTCTTATTTCTTGCCTAACGTTTGTCTTTGTAATTACTTACGACAGAACAAAGCTTTTTTACTGCCACCAAACTAAAGCCATGCCTCGGAAACCAGTATTGCGGATCGTTCAAATGCTTTTTCTTTTTTTTTTTTAAGTACGCGAACTACTCGAAATACAAATATTGCACTTGGTTTACTTTTTGACGAATTGAATTTCTTGTTTGATATCATTATGTTAACGGTAACATGGTATTCGGGTGAAAACGACGTGTTTAACCTAGCGATGTATGATGGGCAATATTTGGACGCAACAAATGGGCGTGGGGGAGGGGGGTGTATCATTATGCTCAGAAATATTATGTTGCAAAAAATTAGAGAAATTATCATGTAGGTAATAAAAATTACGAAGTGCTTACCTGAATCGTTAATAAGAATCCCATCTCGGTAATTTATAGGCCGCCGGATAGTTGTCTGACAGCGTTGTTTGCCCTCTGAGAAACGTAGTTCAGATTTGCAACAGAGAGCAAATGCGCTATTATTTTGGGAGGCGATTTTCATTTTAACATGCTCCAGGATGTTCATAATAAAAGACAACTAGAATTGCAAATAAACAGCAGCGGTTGTGTGAATGTGAATTACAACACCTACTACATTCACGGCAGAATCGCCAACACTGCTTGATTTGTTTTTAACGAGTTTTGACTTAACCTATGCTAAAGCGGGGATAGTAAGCCGCGATATAATTGGCCATCTGGGTGTATTTTTTGTGTATAAAAACGAAATACACAAAATTATGACGATCCAAATGCGCGTATCTATTCAGGATATTACAGAAACAAGCCTACGTGATTTTAGTTTGAAACTTTTTGAGTTCGACTGGAAGAAATTCTTTTGATGAACTGGACGTTGACGTAGCATATAATCTCTTTCGAAACAAATATCTGCACATATATAAGAAGTAGTTTCTCGTCAAATAAGTTAGGTTGGCAAAAAAAAAAAAAAAAATTGTGAACCCTGGGAAACTCCAGGACTACCAAAACAAACTAACAGTAAAAATGCTTTACACAAACCATTTGCCGAAACATGGGAGCCTAAAAAACGTTAAAACGTTCTAATTATATTAAAATAGACTTGCGAAAGAAGTAAAGACACAAAGAAGAAGATATTTTAGAAACTACTTTGTATTCAGTAAAGCAAATTGACGTCACGTGAAAAAAGCTTAACAATGTTCTAAATCGTTCACATGGTACAAAATAGATTAAAAAATATAAAAAAAAAAACATCGAACTAACAGAACGACAACTAGCAAACGCTTTTAAAGAATATTTTGAGAACTTAAGCATATCTCGAGTGATAACGCTTGCACGTACATTGAACATAGAACTGCAAGCTCGATCTTCGTTGAATCTGCTGCAGATACGAAAGTGACGCAAATATTTTTATCGTTACAGAATGTCACAGGCTGTGACCCTGATGAGTTGCAAATAGGTCCAATAAAAAGTGTTGCAGATCTCTTATACCTCCCTGCTTTACGTATATATTTAATTTGTTTATGTAGCAAAAGATATTAAAAAAAAATCAGATTGCAAGGGTCGGCGTTTTGTACAAAAAGGGAGATATGAACGATATGAGTAATTACAGGTCAATTTCAATTTTATCATTGTTCTTGAAAGGCCTTGAAAAAGATCTGCATTTTCAACTGCTAAAATTCTTAGATAAACATGTTAGAATCACTCCATCCCAGTTTGGTTTTCGTAAATGCCGATCTACAGAGCTTGCTCTTTTAGACCAAAAATATTACATTTTGCGAAGTTTCGCGGATAAGAAAATGACACTTAGAATTTTTATCGACTTTAGCAAAACATCCAATCACATGAACCACAATTTAATATTAGGCAAGCTAGAAAGGTAAGGTTTCCTTGGGCATGCCTCAACTCTAATTGCGTCATATCTTGCTCATCGTAGGAAATTCGTTCATTTAAAACCGCTATTATACTGATGTAAAACCAATCTCATCTTGTGTTCCACAGGGGAGTATTCTGGGACCATTTCTGTTCAACTTATTTCTCGACGATATTGCACACCTGAACCAAAATATTAAATATATAATTTATGCCGATGAAATGAATTAATTTTTTCAGGCAACTGATGTCTCGAACTAGCAATTGGATGCACATCAAACTCCCGAAACCTTGCTACCTGGAGTCGTTCTAATGCTTTACAAATTAACGATAGCAGAACAAAAAACATTTTTTTTTTTGCGACCAAAACACAAAACAGATAAGATAAGTTAAACAAAAATAGAGGCTTTTTCTGTTTTTGGACACTTGGTGTCATCTACATATATCGAATGAGATGGAATAAAACATGCAAATTATATTTTCGTAATCCTGTCACACGTTGTTGGCGTAACATAGTCCGAAATGGGAAATTACGTTTCAATACATTTTCATATAAATTATTGCCATATAGTCTTGGGGAATACCACAAATACAAATTTAAACAAAATTCTCGCCTTAAAAAAATTTAAAGAGCCATCTGTAATGTATAGTATGGCCACTCTAGCGAATCTCTCTTTAAGGGCTTGAATCTGATGCCTGCGAATTGCGTGTATAAGTATTGAAATCCCGAACATAAGAAAAGAGCGTACAATGAGCAAGTGTTCCCAAGTACACTTCTTAAATGACTTAACTTTTTTTGACACCCAACACGTCAATCGGAGATTTTTTTACTTCATCAATGAGTAGAGTATCTCCGAGCATTTTTGTCTTTGCATATGACTGTCTAGCAAATGCACAATAATAACCGTTAATTGAAACCTCGTTTGCAATAAATATAGTACCTTTTTATATTGTACATGAACTATACTGTGCCCGTATGTAATTTGCAGCGTACCGTAATTTTTATATTTATTTTTGAATCGTTTATTGGTTGTTTTTCGGTGCTGTGTTTTTCGTGCGTTTTCATATGTTTAATTTTTTTTTTTGCAAGTGCTGCCAAATGTAAGCTGTATCATATGCAGCTTTTTTCTTCGGTCTCCCTCCGGCATTCCCTGTTTCGACGTACAAGTAAACATTAATAATAATATTATTATTATTATTTAATTTTGCGTGTCCATTTGTGAAACCTAACCTAACCTAACGATCTCACAGATGACCTATGAATGTCATGCATTAGGGGGCCTCTTCGCCTTCGAAATTCAAAGCGGTAGCTTTAGGAGCTCGCGTCACAAAAGAGCCGGCGTCGGTGGCGGATGGGAAAATCCTGATCGGTCGATGGGGTCAGGACATCACAGCCACATGACCTCGCGCGGGAATTTCAAACAACCCACAACGGTCACGTGAAACTTGACGTCACGCGTGGAATGAAAATGATGAAAACATGGCACGTAATGCGAAATAAAAGTCTCTGGATGTCTCAAATGATTTCACATAATAAGCCTTAAATATAAAAATTCGAAGGACTTTAGACGGGGGCGGGATTCGAACCCACGACCCTTCGGTTGCAAGCCAGACACGCTACAGACTAGGTGACGCAGACGATTTTTTTCTGCTTTATCGCTTGACCACGCAGACAGGGTTGCACGGCTTCGGTACGAGCGGGGGTTTATACTTTGCTATCGTATTTCACTCTTAAAGATGAAGCTTAAGCACCTCCCTGTAATCTTTTTGTAATTTTTCTAGATCAACATTGTTTTTTTCTACGACGTCCTTTACCGAGCAACCTTTGAACAAGAACGCGGAAAAAAAAACACACACACACATTCCACGGATGTCAGGTCGACTCGGGATTTTCGTTTCTCGGAATTCGTGACCCCCGACGGGCTTGGGTGTGGCCACGCTCGTCCTTGGCATATTGCGTCGGCGGTGAAACGGGCCCCAAAACGAGGCACCTCTAAGGGCGGGTCCCCCATCCCTCTTCGTTCTCTTCGACGCGATCCGCGACCATTTCCGCAGATTCGCTGACGGAGCGAATCATCTTCATAAATGAACTGCGTTAGGTGAGCTCCAGAGGAGGTTGTTGGGAACCCTTTTGCGAAGCTGCGTTGCTCTCTGACACTCGCGGTTCGTTTTGTGCTTCGTGCTTCAAGTGCGCTACGCTTCTATCTGCTATAACTTGAACAAATGTATATGCGTAACTTTGTTGTGTATATGTGTATACGGCGGGAACTTGGTCATTCGTCGCGCCGCGGTAACACTGCCAATGCATCATACAAAGGACAGTCTCCTGAAACTATCTGAGGCGTGTTTATTCTTTGCATAAAAAAAAAACCTGTCACATTCATCACACACACAAACAAAATTGGTTGCACACATGTTTAAACTATAAATATGTATGAAGCAGTGTTAGCTGTAATGCGTTACAAGTAACGGCGTTACCGGTAGTGCGTAACTTATTTCGGTAATGTATAGTAACCTACTCGTTACATTTTTTTTAAAAACAGTAGCGAGTAACGCACTTACTTTACCGATTTCAAGTAACGGGTAACGTAGTTACGTTATTCGTCACATTTTCTCCGCAAGATTTGGAAAAAAAAGTACAAGTACATATTTTATTTTCTCGTTTCTATACTTGGTTTTACCTTAGGTCCAGACGCAACCTACGCTACGACCTAATGGGACCAATTAAACAGGTTTCTGTGCGTGTTCTACCATCGCTGAACCAGTCATACCCCAAAAAGGCCCAGTGACTTGATCTTTTGAGCTGAAGCGAGGACTTGAGGACTTGAGCTGAAACGAAGTTTAGCCGCCAAGTCACTAGTTATTGCAGTCATCATTCCACGGGCCTTCAAATTGTAAATTGTTCCCCACGCAAAAAATTCGCTTTAGAAATCAAAAACGCTTTTTGTCACAGTTAAAAAAAAAAAAAAAAAACCGCTGCTGCAAAAAAAAGAAAAGAAAAAAAAAAGAAGCGCTGTTTTTGTTATATATATATAAAAAAAAACACGTAAGTCGCGTGCGTTATTTTTTATCGGTAAGGGTAGCGCGTTCCTTTTATTAGAGAGTTTTAGAAAACCGTTTTTGCACGTCCGATACGGTATACGATGGGCCTTCCGGTACGACCTGCCGATGTGCTACCGCAGAACACTCGCACATGCGCAGTGGGCACCGGAAGGCCCATCGTACCCCATCGGACGTGCAGAAACGGTTCCCTGAAACTCTCTATTTCGAGGTAACGTAGGACGGTAACGCGTTCCTTTTATTTCCAAGTAACGAGTAACGTATTTCGTTACTTTTTTTGTTTCGGTAACATCCAAGAACACCGGTATATGAGGCAAACGTGTTTTGATAATGCACAAGGCGTGTCCCCAGATAACACTGTAATTACGTCTGCAGCGAATGGCGTGTCTTTTCTACGTGGAGCGCAAGTTCGTCTGCTTCTTGCACAGGAGGGTTGCAATGATGTCATAATGCCGAACTCTTATCGGCTGATTGAAAAAAAAAATAGTGGGTAGACCTCAAGGCGTCTAGCATTGAGGTCCACCCACTATCCTTTCGATCGAAGCCAATCAGAGCTCGGCGTCGTTCTGACGTCACCGCAAGTCCTGCTCAAGTAGCAGACAACTTGCTATCCTTATAACGTCCGAGCAGTGTGACTGGGGCTTTATGGCCTTCTGCTATCAATGCCCAGCGCAAGTTCGTCTGCTTCTTTCGCTGGGGTTGTGATGACGTCAGAACGGCGAGCTCTGGTTGGTTTTGTGTGAAGGATAGTGAGTGGACCTCAAGGCAGCTTGCTGTGAGGTCTTCCCACTATCCTTCAATCAGAGCCAATCAGAGCTCGGCGTTCTAACGTCACCACAACCCCTGCAAAAGAAGCAGACGAATTTGTGTTCCGCACAGTGGTGATGCACGACTGCACGCCGGTACGATGATCATCCAGACCAAAACGAAGAGGGAATGGGATTCGGCCAAGGACCTCTAAGCGCGAGCACTCGCTCCACGTGCTTCGAGCTGTGGTGTGCGTTAACACACCCGGCCACCAATCAACCATTTATTTTTGTGTATGTAGTATAGGTATTTCGAATTTGAGATTTTTGGGAGCTGCGGTGGGTTTTTTTATCCTGGCACTTGTACACTTTAAGGGATGGAAACTTCATTTTGTATTCGATGTTGTTGGTTAGAGTGCCATTAACCCGATAAAAATATTCAGTTGAATGTACATTTTGTTTTAGTGTCAAGACGTAGCGCAGGTTTAGCGATCTAATGAGTAAAGAGTGCGATACACGCGACAAAAGTAAAACTAATGGTCTATATTGTTAGTATAAAAAGTAAACATGAATTACACATATATCAGATTATACTAAGAGCATAAATATTAACGGATCAAAAAATTCTATCCTAATTGTATACGGGTCACATGTATTCATATATATTAAACAAAAAAAAAATGAATCGACATAACGATTTTGGTACAACAATTTCATTATATTCTAACGCATAAACGGTTTAAACTCTCTGAATAGGGCGGCTACTTTCTACATTCGGTCTAATTAATTGGTTGATCTAGTGGTTTCACAGCGTTGCTTCGCGATTTGGCCTTTATTGTGATTAGAATAAATTGTGATATTCGTTCATCATGAATCATTTAACCCCTTTGTCGGACCCGGCCGCTCCTTTACCGTGTTGCGTCTCCGGATCTTAACATCAGTATATCGGCCTCTACGTTCCGCCGCATGTTGAGTAATCCGCTTTTTCTAATTAATTTTATATTTGTGTTTCTAGTATTCTCGTATTAGTGTGTCTTGAGTGTGATAATGTATATGTTTGCATTTTACTTATAATGTTCTTGCGGAGGCGCACCAATATAAGGACCATGGTGGTTGTTTTGGGGTACTTTAGATTAAAAAAAAGTATTCTTATTATAATTAAAACCTCCCCAGTTATAATGTAATGATCAGGGCTAGGTCAGCAATGACAGCTTTGATATATTATTTCGCAATTTGTCACTGACTGCCGCTCATATGCGGAATAATAGGCAGTTAAGTGCCCCTTTCTGGGGTCCTATTCAAGAACACAACATCAGCGACAAGCCAAACCGCACGAACACATAAAAAAAAAAGCACGAACTATAAAGTACCATCTTTTCACTGAACCTATTCTTCGAAGTAGAGCAACAATATCGACTCTTGCTTTGGAGCTGATCAATAATTTCAATATCTGGGTCTTCATTTTCTATTAGGTCGACAACCGAGCGGTGACAGACGGTTCAATAAGAGGGTATAGATCTTTTTTTTTTCTTCAAAGTATCAACAAAAACAAAACCAACTCTTTTTTTCTTTTTTCTGCTTTTTCATTTTTTGCCAGGCGAGACGACGTTGGTTTTAGACCCGTCTTAGCAGCTCTCCTGTGACAGTGCGCAGTAATATGCGGTACTGCTACTCTGCTTGGACTGATGGTCATTTTTTTTAATTTCTTCGTTATTTTAGCATTTACACACCAAAAAATAAAATATTGAAATAAAAACATGGAGACGGAAATATACACGATAACTCCTGGAAACAAGAACAGGAAATCCCACTTAAACTATTGATTTCAAGTTCCGTAATGTTAGTCGGTAAGAGCGGCGCCCTGTCTTGGGTAAGTGTTTAAAGTTATACGCATGGAGATTAGATATGATGAAAGAGTAAATCCCGAGTCCCAGCGGCTATATATATCGACGTAATGACTGAGAGCGTAATTTCTGTTTAAAGTATAGGAAGACTGGAACCATTTTTAGCCTTTTGTTTACATAACTACGAAGGGGTTCAAGAAAACCTGGAGGTGTGAATTTCGCAGAAAAACGTTTCATTTAAGAAAGGATGACAGCCAGCACGGATTTTTTTTTTTTTCGCGAGAGGACTTGTTTATTATTACAGTCTCTGGAGGGTTCTTGAGACTAGGAAGATAAAAAAGCGGACAGCTTTTGAAGGGTATTGAAAATGACTATTCGGTTTTTAGCGTGAAACGTTCTTTGGCTAGGTGTTCGGCATTTCGTGAAGCCCGAAAGTGAAATCTAGATAAAAGCGTGGCCGCGAGGGTCGACACCGATTGGTTGACAGGTGGGAGAGGAGGAGTGACGTGCTCGACGCTGATTGATTAACGGGAAGTTCATGTGACCGGGGGTGGAGTGAAGAGGAGAGGTAGACGAGGAGGCGAGGTGGGAGGAGGAGGAGTGGGTTAGAAGGTTCTGGAAGATCACCAGGTTGATCATTTCAAGTGTACACATGCCACGCGTTACATTATCTGATAAAGAGCGGCCGTGAACGTAAACGTCCACCTGAACAGGCTAGATGTGCTGTTAAACGATGACATAAAAGTTTGGGATGCCAGAAGGTTTCACGTACGCAACACGATTGCCTAGCGATTTGCCACACATTTCTTGGATCGGTATACGTTCACTGTTCTTCTTTAATCCCATACTTTATTAGCATAATTTTTTTATAATGGGTGAATAACTTACTTATTTTACTTATTTCGTATTACTGTCGTCGAACACAAGGTGTCCCCGAAACAAATTTACATTTTTTCCCTCCAAAATAAATTACACAATGCCGAAGACTCATTCTCCACCCAAAGGTAGCACTAGAGGTCGGAACTAGATGCCGAAGTCTCAGTACGAACCGATATTTTGTTCAAAAGTTATATGTGATTTTCTTTTAAATGTCGACTGGAAAAGGAAGCCCATTTTCGGCCGTTTTCGATTTCCGGCGCCATAGAGCTCCACGTATTTGCGATCTCCGTCGGCCACCATTTTCCCAATTAAATTTTAAGAAAATCACTTATTGCTTTTGAATAAAATATCGGGTTGCGCTGAAACTTTGGCATCTTGTTCGGACCTCTGATGCTACCTTTGGGAGGACAATGATGCGTAATGAACTTTTGACTTTAAAAAAGGTAATATTTTTTTGGGTACATTATTTTGTAATGTTTCAAAACCGGCACAACCTTTATGTTCACAAGAGACTTTGTCAGCGTTCGAATTTACTTAAGATGAATAGATCTGAAAATACCGTGGGAGTGATATACCAGGTGTTCCATTTTAATTCGAACAGATTTATTACAAAACATTCGTAAAAGATGCACTAATACGGTTGGTGCAGGTACGTTGTACGGCCAGGGGGACATTATGTGGGTGGCCAATCTTTGTGATAAGTCGGAGAATTAACTAAACTTTTTTAATTAGCTTTTTTAATTAGTAAAAATAATCATATGGTTTCAATTAGAAACATGCTGAGCATAATCGAAAACCACTATATCTGTCAATTTTCGAACCACTTGAAGATCGTGGGAAACTCGGGGTGCACCAAAGTTACCACTCGTATTACTGCATCTTTTACGAATGTTTTGTAATAAATCTGATCGTATTTAAATGGAACACCCGGTATATTTTAGACACATAGTTGAGAAACATGAAGAAGTTAGTTTGCATCTCAGAATTGGTGAGATTAGCAACTAGAGTGGTTTAGCTAAAGCCCAGCCGAATAACCATGTACATTATGCGTAATACTTAAATATTCGTTTAGACAGGCTTGCGTAAAATAAAACTCTCACGGACGTTGGGAGCGGGAACAATCTGACAGACCGTTACGTGTCTTTGTCGGGCTGGCAGGTTTTTGAGGAAGCTCCGGTACAAACCACGGCTGGCGAACAATGTTGTTTACTCATAAAGCTATTTGTGAAGAAAAAATATTCTTTCTCTGCTATTTACACAGGTAAGAATAAACACGCAGGACGGATCGCAAAACAAGACATACTTCATCTTTGAAAAATGTCGTGTTCTGTGCTCCATTATATGTGTTAAGTCTTTCGTGTGTATCTGAGGCTCACCAACACGCTCGGTTTTTAATTATTACTTATTTAAAGTAACACTCTAACTGCTGAGTTGCCCGTGCTTGACCAGAAGTTACTCCTACGATGCTAAGCGGTGCAGACGTTTTATTTTTTTAGGACAGCAAAAATCAACAATGAAGGATGCAGTTTGTCATATGTGCACAAAACCATAGCGAAATATTTTGAATTGTTCTAGGCAAATGTTGAGAAGCCTTCTGAAACGTTTGACGATTGGTGCATAATTTGAGTGCTTGTTCGTATATGAAAATTTGCTACAAATGACAAAAACAGCAACAACAAACAGAAACAGGGCCTTTCACGCGCCTCATGTTCCATGAAGATAAGGGAATGCTTTATTGCGATTTTGTAGCCCTGACTGATGAAAGAAAAAGCAAATGACGCATCAATACGCCGTCTTCCGATTGTCTCTGAACGTGAATCTTTCAAAAGTGAGCGAACGTCAAACTCGTCCGTGATGGTTCCTTGTCTGCTACAAAAGACAGGGCCCGTATTGTGCAATGGCGTTAATAAGAAAAAAAAAAAAAGAAAAAGAAGACCGAAGAAAATCGATCAGAAACAAGAACAGGACGAGGAGTACAATCTTTTAAAGGACCGTGATGGACAGGAAAGGGTCGAGCGAGTGCATTAGCGCGGCCGAGTGACTGAAAATTTATAGCGTAATTTCAAATATTGTCGCTTTCAACGAAAAGAAAAAAGTGACGAAAAGAAGAAAAAAAAAGAAGGGATGAAGTTCTTTAGTCCAAACTCGTTTGTTTCGCAGCAGCAGCAGCCGCGGTTTCGAATTTTGGTTTTCTTAATTTATTTACATTACCCGGGCTCAGGCTTTTTTTGTAAGACATATTCTTAGTCATGTTTCGCTGTTTTCCTGTCAATGACCTTTTGGTTTATGTAATTTTGTTTTGTAAGCCGATAAATTGAGCGCGTAGCCCAGTAAAATGTTACACAAGGGGGAGTCTGAACGAATTAAGCACTTTTAATGCGAGACGAGACACAGTAATTGCTCCGATCATAGTATAAGTAAAATAAAAGTGAAAAAAAAGAGTGCGAAGAATTGGAGCCATTTATAAATCGATGCTGCTACGAAAACAAATAAATACTTCTCCACGAAAAAAAAAAAAAAAGGTGCTACAGAAAAAGACGGCTTGGAACAAAAACAATAAATGTTCGCGGGTTTTTGTTCTTTAGTCGACGTTGAGAGAAGAATGGGCTCGCCTGTTAAAGTGTGTCGAACGCCTGGCCAGAGTTCGCGTAACGGATGTTGCTCCAACACATTGCGACACGCTCGCTCAAGAAGAACCCCGCTTTTATGATGTGTTGTTCGAGATTTTGAGAATCGAACATGAAGCGTTGAGCGCTCCTAATTCCCGCAATACGAATTGCAGGTGCATCGCCTTTATTGATTAGACGGTTGCGTGTTCGGCATCGCTCGTGCGCGTGCCCAAAATGTACTCCGCTACTTTTGAACGTTTCTGAGAGTTGCTACGTTTTAATTTCGTACGGGTGTTTGTGGTGTTCGATGTGTGACTTCAATGCGGGTGTCGTCGTGACGTGGACTTATATAGAACCCTCCGGTTTTATTAGTCGTTGCGTCATATATAGTAGATAGTCACGGGCGTTCAAAGAAACACGGGACAGGGTTCAAAATGTTCATGCCTTCTTCTTCTTGATTCCTTCTTGCACACCTATCTCATCGATCGATGCTGCAATCTCATTGACTAAGGATTGATATAGAATGCTCGAGATTCGCCACGCCATGCGTTACTTAAGTTATCATTAAATAAAGTCATCGAAAACTGAAAAACAACCACAAAAAAAACAACAAAAAAACACAGGACGTAGCCAGTCTCGCGGGCGTCTTATTATCGCTTCTTAGTAACCGAGTTTGCAGAATTGGCCGATAAAAATTACAAGTAACAAATTAAACGAAAATGAAACCAGAATCATTAACTTCATAAGCCACGCACTCTTCGTTTCTTAGGATGACAGCGAGTGTACTACTCGGATAAACCGTGTTCTGTTTTGTTGTTCTTGCAGGAATGCGAGCTAATATTGATATTTGTTTTGCGTGGAGATTTTTTGGGAAACTGAATTTTACGGCATTTTCGAAAGGGATCGACCGGTAACCTCGGGGAGTCTGCGTTCAGCAGTTCCGAGATTCGGTAGCCAAAATGTTTCGCGTGAAAAGGAGTCCTTGGGCCAGCACGGCGAGCTTTTTCTTTCCCTTTAAATTCTTCGCCTCGGCGGCGGGAGTTTCGGGGAAGCAATAAGCTTAAACGGTCCAGAGCAGAAAAAAAAAATATTCGTGTCACTTCTTACGAATCCCAGCCAGTGGCCGGTATTACAAATTTGTTTAATAAAAAATAAAACGCCTCCGGTATGTAAGCCAAATTTCTGGAACCGATTTTACGGGGGATTTGGCGCACTTGTACCGTTGTTGAATTGCGTATTGTTTGAATATTTGCAAGAGCGATAAGTGGGGAGGTAAGTAAAGTTCTTGAAAGCATACGGGTGGCTTACATGAACACGTTTGTAGAGTAATGTGTAACCTTTGAAGAATCCAGAAATGAGGGAACTTGCTTCATGCACCTCGTAACTCTATAAAAATTGTAAACACATTGTTTAGTGTGTGTTTTGATAAGACATGTACACGTTACCCCCCAAAAAAGTAACTAAATAGAGTTAATCGTTCCTCACTAAAAAGTGAAGAGTAAATATGTTACTCGTTACCGATTTTCAAAACGACCGCGGTACTTTACCTCAAATGTAACGAGTTGCCTTTCTCGTTACTTTGTCGACCAAATGAACAGCTGCTTTTGTTTCATGGTTTATTATTTTTTTTTTCAGTAGTCGTTGCCCTAAGCAGTAGCTGCCTCACGAAGTGTTCATCGGTTATGCTTCCCCGCTTTCTTGAGAGCACATCTCCGGCGACGCAGAAGAGTCGTTCTCCTGACGCGCTCAAAGGAACGGCGGTGTTGTGCTTCAGCAAGAGCTGGTGAATCTGGGATTCCGCTCTCTCTCTTTTGCACTTTCTGCTTCGAGAGTTCGAAGTTGTCAATGGGTCCCGTGCCTCGCCGCATTGGCAACCTCCAGGTTTACAATCGGTCTGTACATGATTCCAGAAAGCTCAACCAACGATCCTTATTGCGTTCTATTGGTGAAGTTCATTCCCAGTCGTAGAGTTAGACGGACGCGTTCGGCGATAAACGTTGATACACTTTTCATACTGTTTAGTTGTTTTTCGGGTTGCCCATCCGCCTTTGTCGCAATAGGCGCGTACTCAGTTTGGAATTAAAACGAGGCTGTTTAGACGTTCTTGTACACGTTACTTCGCAAAACTAACGGAATGCCGTTACTCGTTACTTGGCCTTAAAAGTAACAAAGTATGTTACTCGTTCCTTTTCTAAAAAAAAGTAACTAGGTAGGAGTAAGTCGTTACAAGTAACCGTTATGTACATGACTGGTTTAGGCGACATACTCATGCATTGAATGATACGTTTCTGTCTACTTCTTAGTGATTTTATTTCGGCAATGATTTTTACAAAAACAGGAAAATAGGGCAGAAACTATATACAGCGTGCCAGTTCGTCTGCTCCTTGCGCAACTTGCGCGTTTGTTGAACCCCAAATCTATTGTGTAAGAATATGTATCAGTTTGTTTGATGCCCGCTGTCAATCAAAGTTAACGTTTGACCTTAATGTGCCTGGCGCTTTTTAAAAGACTCGACCAATGGAATTTCTACTATATATCGCAGAGCAGCTCAACTTTCAAGGAGTGTCTACGTGGCTGTTATATTGAACCCTACGTTGAAACTAAATGGCAGAATCAAAGTATGTAGCTGATTTGGGAATGTCCTACCCCTTTGATATTAGAATACGGCACGCTCGCACATTTAGAGTGGAAAGTAGTTCAACTTCAGTTCTTATGCCCCTCAGAATCGCTTTCATGAAATTCCAAAAAATGTACGCTTAATAGTTAATACATCTGATTAGAATGAATCAAAACCAAAGTGACACGGACGAAAGTGCAAGTTTTTGATAAAAATATATAAATCCATATTTTTTACGTAAAACAGTGAAGGTAAATTTTTTTATTAAGTTGTGTAGAACCGCACCTTCTCATAATAGAGTGCATATACTAAAATTCGTCCTTTAGATTTTTTTTTAAAATTTGTCTACTTAGAGGTAGTTTTCTAAAACGCACGAAGAGGCTTATTATGGGCTCTTAGTTTTCATAGTTTGTAGCATTTAATATCATATTTCTTCCGTGAGCGTTTCTTTTTCACCTTTATAGATATTGTTTACAGGGCGTAGCACATGCAACCATCGATTTTAGCTCCTCTCTTTAAAAAAGAAAACAACCACAACAACAACAACAATTCTGTATTTATAGTAGAGACTTAATTGAGATATTACGAAACATCAACAAGCTGCCGATATCTGGGTTTCCCTGGTTCGCTGCGCTACCTTGTAATTACTCAAACAACGCAATGAATAACGCGATCAACACCCTTCACATTTTAGCGTTTAGGTTAATCTGGCGAGCTCTTCGCCATTAAAATCGTTTCTCCGATCGCAGCTCTTTGCTTTTTTTGCAAGCGTCTCATAATACTGCCACGGGCGCGGTCGAAAGCTGCGCAGCGAGACAGTGTAATTTATAACCCCAGCGCAAAAACAAGAGCCAGAAATAAATACAGGAGAACGAGCAGTTGTGTTGTGTGCACGTTGTTGACCATCGCTCTGACCTCATGAAAAGGATGGACAGGCGTTCAGGCTTTTGCCTGCTGTTGCACGCCACGTTGTTTATGTAGGCGTTTGTTTACAGTTTAGCGTGTGGCGCGTTCGTTTGTGCTGCGCGCTTCAACCCCATGAACGTCTAGGGAAAGGTGTAGGACCGAGCGAGGATCCGACGAGGAAGAAGTAAATACACCCCGCGGGGTTCTCTAATCCCCTAACATGACGCACGATCTCTGAGAATCTAATGCCCTCTATTACACCCATGGGATCAACATCGCCGGAGTCGTGAGACAACTCTGAAAAGTGTTCTTTTTTTATTATTTTTAATGCTGCTTTTGGTTTGTTTATTAGCCGACCGTCTATGAAGACACATAAAACACGCGAAGTTCCCGCTGCAAAATACAAAAGCAAAAAAAAAAAGTTTCTTTAGGGTAGTAGTAAGTGAAGTCCTACGTGCGATTCTGACCCTGATGAATCGGTGTACGTATCATTGACCGAAGTGTGTTTTTATTCCCAGCCGGCGTGCCATCGTGTGATAACTGCTCCATGGGGCACGTTATAAGGTGCGAGGCTAGCGGGCGCACTGCTCGTGCCAAACTGTACATCCACATCGAAGACACTGAACTCTACCATAATGCAGACACAACTTTCCTTCGGCTACACCGCTATAAAACAAATATGAAAATCTTGATTTTCGCGCGACCTCACTAAAAAAAGGTCCGACATCATAGCACTCGTACATTTTGAAGTGTACGTATCTGATTCGTCTAAGAGCACGTGCCAATGGCGATACCTTAAACACGTATTTTACTCTAAAATTTAGTCTGCGCAGGTATAGTGCGCATGGTGTTTCGCTTATTCGTAGGCATTTTTCCGAGAGTGTATTTTAATGTCAAGTCGTCAAAAGGATGTGGTCGTTTGGTTGGAAGGTCACAGTGATTTACCGACCGTCGCATCTCCCTGTGAAGATTTTTTTTTAAATTCTTGTCAGCACAGACTGGTGAAGATTCGCTGTTTCTACAGGGTAAGTCAAACGAATCGATCCCAGTTTAAATAAACGGCAAAAGTCAGTTTCGCATGCAACAACACTGTACCTTACCAGGTAAGTGCAGCTTGGTGGTGCATTTGATTTCTGACCATGTCTAAGAAAACGGCAAGCACCAGTCAAAGGCTAAAAGGAAATTTTGTTGAAAACCATTGGGACGTTTCGTTTATCAAAAAACAGCAGGAAATCATAAGAGAGCCGTTGTCAGTTTACTGCCGTACTCTGGCTTGTAAGATAATTTGCCTCAATAGCTCACGGCAACATTATTTTCACTTTGACATAAAACATGCTCGCCCGATGTCGTTTCATAGGAAATTTTTGTTTTTATTTCCAACTTTTAACTGAAGCAAAGTTCTTCTTTATTAGTTCCACACACAAAAGGATACGTGGTAATTGCGGTGCCGTAACATGTGATACTCTCAAGTAGGGTCAGCTAATTTGACTTACCCTGTAGTCTTCCTTCGTTGATCACAGTAATTAGATTCGCCGGGGCTTTATAAGTATTCTTTTCAATTTGGGTGTAAGTATTCATTCCTGTCTACATCAGCTTACTGTTTACAAACAAAGGAGTTGGCTCACCGGTCCCGTCGTCACTGCGTACGTACGGAACCCATTGTTTCAATGGCAAAGCATCACGTGACGAGAACGTCACGCCTTTGCGACGCGAAGGAGCGGTAACGTCAGCTTCCAGCTTGCTTTTACGTCACGAGTTTCTGTACAAGCACATACAATGACACAAAGTTGCACCACAGGGGTCCGAAACGTTATACCAAGTTCATTGATCTTCTACTTCACCGTCGACTTACGCTGTCCGCTTTCTTGTAAAACCCGACGAAGTAAGAAAAACAAAACAAAAAAAAACATGTAAAGCAATGAAGCCTTCTGCTTAAAGCTTTCATCCAGAGAATAGCGGCCCGTGGAGGCGGCAATGATGCGCGCGAGTTCCAACAGCAAATCTAATCAGAGACATCGCTAATTGAACGCAAACTTAAGGTGCGAAGCAAAGAAAGAGTCTGCGTATTTTTTTACATTCGTAGCCGTTTTATTTTGTAATTTTATTTTTTTTTGTAGAGGATTACTCTTGTTTTGGAGAAGTTGGCTCTCGACACTGGAGTGAGCAGTCAATTAGAACAGTCAACGAAAACCTGGGTCCGGGACTCGTGAAGTTATTTGCTGAGGGCTGTATTTGAACATTGCAGGCATTTCGTAATTTTACCTAGGCCGAATACCGAAGTTACTGCTTTTTTTTCTCTCGTTATATTACTCGTTTGGAAAGTTTTACAACCCGTAGACGAATATATAAAGTAATTAAATACGTTTGTACTGAGGAAACTTCCGCCAAAGTTTGCTATGAGGACAGAATGCGCCACTGTCGAAGAGAGGGGAGGGAGAAGAATTTTCGTTAGGCTTGTCCACTCGGAGTGACCCAATCGCCATTCGCGGTTACCGGTAGTTGTACAAAAACAATTTCGCGTAAACGGACATTTTGTTACATAAACCACGTGATTCTGACCAAGCGGTGGGAAGCAGATGACGAAAGTATATTAGGTTTTCTAGATGCCAACTATTATAATTTTAGACAAAACTCCTTATTATAGCACGCCATCGATAGATGATATTTGGCAGATATTCAAAACAATTATTCTTAGTGCTATAAAAACGTTCGTCCCACTTCGAGGTAAAACGTTGTTCACAAAATAATCCTTGGATAACAAAAAACAAAACAAAAAAAAAACATTGCTCGCTTGAAGCATAGGTTGAGAAGGAAACGGCGGCAACTTAAGAACCGTGGAACTAATGAAAGGCGAGCGGAAATGCGGAATCTTTGAGCAGTTTTAATCCTGAAGTTCACCAAGCTTGAAGCTCTTATATAAACAATTCCATTCTAAACTTTATGAAGACTTCTCCAGAAGAATTTTGGCGGCACTTATCTCCTTCGAAAGAAGATGTGGCTAGCATAGTTGGTAACGGTTGTGTTACAAGCAGACAAAAACCTGATTGCTTTATTATTGAATGAGTGCTTTCAGACAGTTTTTACTAGAGACGATGGCTACCTTCCCGCTTTTTACTCTTCTGGAGCCATACCTCCTATCGCGCTACATAGAAGTAAGTCAGCAAGGTCTGTTTAACTTGCTATTAAAATTGATACAAAAATATCTTCGGGATTACGATGAGATACCAAGCATGCTTCTACAGCGATATGCCGAATGGTGTTCCCATTATTTAGTGATAATCTTCAGACTTTCACTCAGCAAAGGAATGGTTCCACGGGACTGGAATTGTGGGAAAGTAATTCCTTTCCCCAAACAAGGAGATAAAACGACTGTGAGCAACTATCGACCAATGTCACTCACCAGCACATGTTTTAAAACGTTAGAGCATATGATAGCTAAACACTTCATAGATTTCATAGTAAGCAATAGTAATTTTGGTACAAATCAGTATGGTTTTAGACAGGGTTTTTCTACAACTACGCAACTGATTGAGGTTTTTCACGATCTTAAGAGAAATGTAGATAAAGGGGGACAAACCGATGTTGTGTTCTTAGTCTTTGCGAAAGTCTTTGATCGCTTATCGAATCCGAAGTTTCTACATGAATTTAGTCGCGTTCGAAAGAATAGTCACATTGTAAATTGGTTGGTAGCTTACTTATCGGACAGAGAACAGTTTGTTTATCTTCAGGGCGAAAAAAGCAACTCATTGCCAGTGCTATCCGGTGTCCCGTAGGGATCTGTGCTGGGATCATTCCTTTTTATCTCGTATATCAATGACATGAGTAACGGATTCGGTCGCGCGATAACTTTGAATCACATTGCAGACGACACTATAATATATTGTAATATTTTTCTGTTCATGATGAAGATAACTTAAATAGGCATTTGAGTAAAATAGATAAATGGTATGCTGGCTGGCAGAGGGAACTGAATATTAAAGAGACTGTTTGCATGAATGTAACGCAAAAAAAAAAGATATTGGAATTTAATTATACTATTAAAGGTCTTGCGTTGAATAAAGTCTCCAAGTGTAAATATATCGGAGTGCTTCTCAGCTCCGATCTAAGCTGAAACTCTCGTGTCGAGCATGTATTAAAAAAAAAAAAAAAAAAAAAAAATACCATTGTAAAAACTGTAGATGCTCAGAAGGAAGTTAGACTGTGCGAGCCCAGAATTAAAATTAATGGCTTTTAAGTGATTGGTTTTGCCAACGATTGATTACGCGAGCCCTGTTTGGGAGCCATTTACCACTAGAAATATTTCTATTTTAGAAAAACTTCAAAACAAAGCAGTACGATTTATATACACTAGTTACAAATCAACTGACTCCGTCACCGCACTCAAGTGCCGAGCAAACTTGAACAGGCGTTCAAACCAGGTTGGTGATAAACTAGATGAAATTTTTTCTAGATCCTGAAGGAATGTTATAAGATAGACATTTCTAAATATGTAACGATACCCAAGCCTGTGCTGCAAAGAACAAAGCATAATCGCTATATCCAACCGTACTGGTGCTCAACAGATCGTTTTCGAGTATTCATTTTTCGTTCGATGTATTGATGAATGGAACAACCTACTGTCCTGTGTTGTTAATTAGAGACATGTCGCGTGGTTCACCAAAGAACTCGATATTTTCTACGCTTGAAATTAATACTCTTGTTGCGTTATGGTATTCAATTTTGTACCACTCCTGCCCTGACCTAACGACTGGCAGAAACAATAATAAAACAATAAGTAAATTCTCAAATCTAGACACAACTATCCTCGTGGTCCTCCGATTGATCGAACCCATTTTATGCACAGGATGCGGACGTAAGCATAAAACATTTGGCACGCCATGCAAATTTAGAATTCCATAGGTACACACCTGAAATTTGGTACCCGAACGTTTCTCAAGAAATTTTATTTCTACATTTTCTTTTTAGAGCTCAACTCGGAGGTAGAAAAGTGTTAAAAATAAAGCAAAATCGGGGTCCGTGTATATCCTATTTCTTATACCAGCCTGTTTGTCCTCTGCAAACTCTTTTGTGAAACTCGCTCCCAGGTGGCTCGCTGAACGCAATAGAGAAAAAAATACTCTAAGAACTAATAGTAGAAGCTTGCGACGAGCAAGATAATCGCGACGATTAATACTTTTAAGGAAATATATGAACAACGAACATCTGCGACCAAGCACACAGGAGGTATTTTTGCCGTTTTTGGCTGTATTCGTCTTAATATCTTACCACCTCTGGTTTGAGCTCTGAAACAAAAATATACATAAAACGTTTTGCGAAAATACGTTTGCGTGCCCAATTTCAGGTATATGTACGCTTAAACTGGAATTTCTGCAAGGCGTGCCAGATGTGTCGGTCTTTACGGCCGCACCCTGTAAATCAGGTAGGGGCAAAATTCCTTGAATTGGAGACGCCATCCGTGTTTTTTTTAAAGTGGCGACATTATTTGTGGCCTGGACTGGGAGGCTTAAAAAAAACAAAAAAAAACACAAAAAACAACAGAAGGGCGAATAGTCAACTGCAAAACGCTATTTTCTTCCAACAGGTAGTGCTTTGTCATGCGCATCAGTTTTCACGACATTTAGCTAGGGTCCCGTGTTTTTGGAAAAATCCGAAAAAAACACCAAAGAAACACTCGCCGGAAAACGTTTTGTCAATTCGGATTTATTCAAAAAAACTCCGAATTTTGAGGTCACGATGGCAAAATAAAAAGCAAAGAAAGAGGATATTTTACGAATTAAGTTTGTCAGAGCACAATGTTAGCGATATTGAGGAGATGCCACTTTAGTTTTTTAGGTTTTTTTTTTTTTTTTAATAGGGCTATTGAAAGAAGGGAGTTTCCCGTTTATGCCGTCAAAATGTGTTCAGTAGAGGTTCAGTACAACGGGCCAACGTACTTTCGGGCCAAGACAAAAACCACTGTTCCGGCTTCCAGTCCTCACCATCCACTTTTGCTTCTTAGAAAGAAGAGAGGTTATATATATATATATATATGTATAACTGTAAAAGATTTGAACTTGTGGGGTTGTGGGGCGGAGTGAGGCTTATTAGTTCCCAACGACAAAGTCCAATAGTTTGGCTATTTCAGGGTACCACGTTTACTGAAGTAACACCTCTCTGCAATAGTTGTCGTGGGACAGTACTACCATTCGCAAGACCGTCAATGTCAAATGCAGCAGCAGAAATATCGTTGGATACCGGTGAGGTTTTACAAATTTAGGGTACGCTTCTCTCCTGACAGTATTCCTTCTTATTTTGAACAAAATGGGAAACATAATAAAATAAAGCTCCAAGCTTCGAAGAACTGAGAATATGACAAACATAAACTCCGATAAACGCCGAAGTTCCAGCAAAAAAAAAAAAAAAAAAAGCTCCTAAAAATATTTTTTAAATTTCTCGGAAAATAAACTCCGAAAACACGAAATTCTACTCATAGCCTCCCCCCCCCCCCCCCCCCCCCCATCAATCTTCAACGTCATCATTATAGACCAGGGGTGGCCAAGCTGATTCGGCCTAAGAGCCGCAAAACAAAACCCCGAAACTTCAAAGAGCCGCCGGGGGGGGGGGGGGGGGGGGCAAACTTTTGTTTATAGCAGTAAACGAAACTCTTAACTACTTTCACTCTTGTGTTTTTTTGTGTTTTAGGTGACAAGACACGAATTCTAAGACTCATCCCACATACCTTCAAAATGTTGCCTCTCTTTTCCTTCACGCAAGCAGTCTCAGTTTCCCAAAATGCGACGCTTTCATACATACCTGTGGCGTCTAAACAGTGAAACGTTTTAATTCGTGAATAAAAAAATAACAAAAAAATAACGTGCGTTACTTTTTATTGGTAACGGTAACGCGTTCTTTTTTTTATTTTCGGGTAACGTAGGTTGGTAACGCGTTTATTTTATTTGTAATTGTAATTAATTAGCTAGCAACGTGTTTCCTTACGTTTTTCTCCGGTAACGCCTACAACGCTGACTGAGACCAAAATTAGTACGCTCGTCAAAATCCGGCTTAGACGTGAACAAATGACCCTCGTGTGCAATTCTTTTGAAGTGCGCGCAAATATCCAATAACTGTGATCAGCTGAGAGAAAGTAGGAAACGGCGGAGCTGAGAATCATTATCCAGAGTTTTGACGTGCGCAATTATACTGAACATGATGTCTTGTAATTAATTTATAAATCATTTCGATATATCCTGAAATTCATGTTTGTGATGAAAGAAAAATTGTTGGGTAAAATATATATATATGTTAATTTTGACTTTCATGCGACATGGTCTACAGCTTGCAGCCAGCTGTAATTGTTTGATTGCTTGAGTGGCGCGACCAGAATTAAACAAAGTTTCAAAACCGAGACTAGAAAAAAAAAAAAAGATAAAAGAAAAAGTAGAAAACGAGACAGGGAAGCTAACTTTTGATCTGTGTTTGTATGGCGATGGCCACATTCAGCACCCCAACTTGTCTTTTAATGAATACTTTGGTTTCTAATACAGGCTAACTATCCGGGGCAATTCAGAGTTTATATCAAATGTTGAAGTCGAACTAATTTTTTATACATATAATTGCCTATTTCTGTGGACGATTTGGACATCACTAAAAGCAATCTTCTATACGTGTGGGTGGCGCCATCTCACGGCTTTCATGGTAAATATAATTCCATCTTCCGCTCTTGCGAGGTAGAAATTAAAAAAAAAAGGACCAACTTGTATTTTTTTTTGTTTTACTACCGCTTCAAACTTTGAAAAATAAGCCCTTTGGTTTTATATACTATATGACAATACCTAGAATGTAATCCTTTCCTTCCCCTTGACAGCAGTAGGAAGTTCGAGTAACAAGATATATGAGACTTGCTGACATGTCTTTGCAAGATTGCCACACGCTAGATAAGATACGAGACAAAGTTATTAAACAGGCGAGCTGGTTAACGTTACACATGATTCTCAACCAGAGACGAACGAACGACAAGGGTACAAACACAAACGCCTTAACTTGAGAGGTATGTGTTTGTACCCTTGTTTGTTTTTATCCGGTTTGGAAATATGCACAAGATACGAGGCTGCTTAATTGAACAAGCCTAGGGAAAACCTTAAAGCTGCTTCGTCTGCTTCTCAAATTCTCTCGGTTGCAGACAGAACACGCCATCTATGAACATCCTGACGTACTGCAAGATTTCTGCGAGAAGTATCGACCGGGAGACAGGGGTAAGCGCGAAACACATGCGCGTCAAAACTGTCCGATCCGGCGTGCGAACTGTCGGGAAGGCTGCTCCGAATCGCCGCGCAGGACGGTTCGCGACACATGGTTTCCGACGCGTCGTTGCGTCGCTCCGTTCAGCTCCGCCTAGTTTCGGGTATCCCTCTTCCAAATGGATGGATGGATGCTAATGGTTATATTTATAACGGGCGGTAGCTCGCGCCACCTAGCAGGTGGCGCGAGCGCTTGAGGGTTGCGCTTGAGCACTACGACCAAGGACGGAGATGAAGAATACACGCGCATCCCATGCCTGGCCTTCGCGGACGATGTGGTGCTCATCGCAGAGTCCTCAGCCGATATGCAGCACATGATGGACATCTGCACAAGGGTGGCAGCAAGGGACAACCTTAAATTTAATGCAGGACAAACGCAGTAGATGGGCTTCAACGTAAATTTGGACACCACCTTTTATCTACAAAATCAAACGGTACAGAAAACAACAGCCTACAAATACCTTGGTGTAACAATAACGCACAGCAAGGAGTACCTGACCGAACAGGAAGAAAACGTAATTAAAAAGTCGAACAAACTGAAGGGGGTGGTGTGGCATCTCGCCAGGCACTCATACAATAAGTACTCGGTTGGGAGAGTACTATGGAAATCACTTGCAGTCCCAGCAGTGACTTACGCGAATGACGCGCTTAGAGAGAGCGAGACAGTGGTAAAGTGTCTGGATCGACATCAATACGAACTGGGGAGATGGCTGCTGGGGGGGAGCAGCTGCACAGCAAACGCAGCGGTAACCGGGGAAATGGGATGGCCCACCCACGAGATACGAGAGGCCAGGTTGAAGCTCTCATAATGGGCAGACTAAAGTTCCTTCCCTAAGAGAGCTACGCCAGAAGGATGTACTACCACATCCGATATCAGGGGTCCAAGACAGGCTGGATGAAGAGAATAAAGACCATAGATTCTAAGTACAGTGGGGGCACAACAAGGCATCTGGCGACGACGGAACGGGAGTGGGCGAGAACAATACGGACAGAGGTGGCACGGGCCGGAATAGAGGACTGGAGAAGGACAATGCAGAGGAAACAGAGCCTCCAACTGTACAGGAAACGCAAGAAGGAACCAGCGCTCTATCCATTGGCGTTGTTTGCCACGCAGCGATTGTTTGTGGGGATGATAATGATAACGAAACTGCGCCCCCTATAGTTCGATCTCCTCGCCAATAGGTTAAGCGCTAGTACCACAGAAACAACAAACCACATGTGAATAAAGAGACCGTGCAACAGCGTTAGATTGCAGTTATCCTCACATTGCGCAAGTTCACTGGCACTAGCGTGACCCAAGTAGGGTTGCACGCAGCGCATCTGACCCAAAATATAGTCTTCGTCGCGGTATAATACCACCCTTTCAAAAGTCTATCAACCAACATTTGCGTTCGCCATTGCTAGGACACGAAGGGCGTGATTGGACCCGAGTCATCGCCGAACGCTGACGAAACGCTCGTGTCCAATCCGAGCTGCCGAGTTAACGCCGAACCCTGACGCAACCCTCGTGCCCAATACATGTGAAGAGTGCGTGATCAAGCAATGGCGGACAGGCGTCTGCGCGGACTTTGCAATCCTCAATGAATTGCAATCCTTCGCAATCCTCATTGAAGCAAAAACTAGGATCGCAGAGACGAGCATAGCCATCGAGGCTATCCTATGGTGATAACGTGGTCGAAGGTATACCAGACCGATTTGGACGTCTGTCATCCATTTGCGCCTCCAACTAACTGCGTTTTCTACCGACGCTTCCTCGCATCAATCTGCGCAGCCTTTGTGTCGTTAAGTGAAACAAAAAGAGGTATAAACGAGGACGACGTTGCAAATCTCCGTAAAGACACAGCAGCGCGTGCCAGGGAGGCGGGTACCATGAAGTGCAATTCTGGATGCGACGACATGCCTCGTTTCTCGCTATGAGGCGGTGGGAACAAACAGCGTCAAAAGCGTGGTTCTCTGTCTTCTGTCATCGATAAAGCAATGATGTAGAGGGAACGGCCAGTGACTTGCGCTCTTAGTATGGGCGTTTTTGAGCTTGATTCTGATCGTGCCTTTGATTGCACTTCGACACATGATGAAACGAAGTATGGATGATGATGATGATCATTTGGGGGTTTAATGGCGCAAGAGCTACGAGGCCATCTGCGCCAAACTATAATTGAAAGGAGGATTGTACTACAGAACCGGTTTCACAAAAGTGCAACCAGAAACCTAGAGTCTGTGTAAAAGGCCAATACTACGAAGAAATTATGTCACTCTTTCGGTTTTACAAAGCTCGGTTGTAACACGGAATGTATTGAGCGTAACGTTATAACTATGCTTACCATCGGCAGCCTAGTTTCTCACATGGCTCAACACTCTAAAAAAAAGGGTGTCATGGGGTACACCCATAGGGGGTGTAAGGGCTTGTCACATATACTACACCCTTTGGGGGAACACTTGCACACCCCAAATATGGGAGTACGTGTACACCCGTTGGTGTGGTGCACATGTACACCTTTTTCTACAGAAATCTCACACGAAGGGAACACAGGTGCACCCCATTCAATGGTGTACGGCTACACCTCTTTCTACACCCAATGAAATGAAAGGGAACACAGTTGCACCTCGTTCGAAGGTGTACCATTGCACCACTTCATAACCCGCCTCACTCAAAGGGAACACAGATGCACCCCGCTCGATAGTGTACCACTACTCCCCTTTCTACACCTACTGCTCTCAAAGGGAACACAGGAGCACCCCGTTCAATAGTGTACTGTTACACCTCTTTCTACACCCACTGAATTCAAAGAGAACACAGATGCATCCAATTCAAAGGTGCATGGTCACACCACTTTATGCACCCGCTTCATAACTAACTTCATAAACCTATTTAAGACATCAAGGAAACCCTTAAAAAATGTATGCGCCCCGGTGATAGCAAAAAGGCAGGTAAACGGACACACGGGATTGTTTTCAAATCTCATAGAAGTTTATTAGACAGCTTATTCCGTACACAAGTACAAACTTGCAAGCAATCCGTGATATGCGAAGAGATACGAAGAAGCTGTTACACAACTGAGAAGATTACTATGCAAACAAGAAACAGAAGTGAGTCTTAGGCAGTGTCTATTCTGCAAGCAGCCGGCAGAATTATTTCCACAAAATTCCTCCAGCAGTCGCCATTCATTCATCGAACGACGTTTCATCGACAGCTGTACCCGCGAAGTGACGTGTATGGGGGGACAGGTTGGACAACATTTTCGTAATGAGCCGCCGCAGACTGTCGCCATCAAGAGGCGTGAACGGGTGTGCTGAGTCGGTGAGCACGCAACTCAGAGATACAAGCGTCACAAAATGTCCCTACAGCGTGCGTTGCGCGTAACGAGTGACGATGAAACGTTAGTGTTGATGAAACGTGTCTACAGAACGTGTATCAACGAAAACGTGTTTTCACACAACGCCAAAAGATTAAGAAAGTCAGTATTCTACCTGCAGTTGTCACATGATTGTAGTCAGCTAATGGCAGGCGACTGCCGATAGAATTTCGGGGAAATTATTCTTCCGGCTGCTAGAAAATAGACACTGCCTAATTCTAGAGGTAATCCGGAACGGTCAATTGTTGCAAAGGTGTAGGTTGCAGAGCACTTACGATGAAAATACCGGACTTGAAATATGTAATCCGAAATATATGTCGACACGGGCACTGCAGCACAACACAAACACAAAAACGAAAGGAAAGGGGTCCGTGAAGATTCAACACAATGTGGCAGAAGCAGTAATTTGCCGAACCGAACACTAAAAGCATCGCATGAATTCCTTGGGCTTTTTTGAAGAAATCGCTTGTTGCCGATCTACGCGTAGGACTTTTCAAACACTGGAAATCTTGGTACACTCGAATACGTTGTCGCGGACGAAATCTACGGCAGCCCCGCTGGTCGCAGCACAGCACACAAGAAACTAGGCTGAGAAGCAGACATTCCGAGGTTGGAAAAAGCTACTACGTCATCCGTTAAACCTTTACCACATGATCACGCTCCTGCCGTCACCCGCGCCCGACAGCGGAGTCGAGGGATGAAAAAGCCTCCGGTTTATTGGTCCGGCAACTGCGCACCTTCTTCCATGCTTTCAGCTTAGGGAGAGAAAGAAAAAGAAAATAGCAGCTTCTTCAAGGCCAAAAGGGGGGCGCGCTCGGAAAGGCTTATCTTCAGGGCAACCCAACT
Organism: Ixodes persulcatus; assembly: GCA_013358835.2. Taxonomy (NCBI): domain Eukaryota; kingdom Metazoa; phylum Arthropoda; class Arachnida; order Ixodida; family Ixodidae; genus Ixodes; species Ixodes persulcatus. The sequence continues at coordinate 92,002 of JABSTQ010000212.1, forward strand.
TATATCCTCTAGAAAGTTCGACCAAAAGTTAATAGTGCAGTGGATGCTACCCGTGGCCTTGGCCTTCAGGCAGGTGCCGTGCTCTGCCTTATCTCTAGCTTGGAGACTGTAGTCACGTGATCCTACCCGGAGACCTGATTGGCCTAAAACAAGCATAGCGTCTACTCTACTGTCAATACCGAGTGTACAGGATAGCTCCATACCTCCTAAGAAACTGCCCAACCCAAAAAGTGACCCCCAAGAGGGAATCCAAGCACAAGCTGATCGGGGCGCGTAGCTAGCGTGGGGGTGCACTGATACACCTAGAGGTTTTTAAGGGAGAGGAGGATGCTCATTGTCGGTGTACAAGTACACTGGCTGGGTAACGCAGGGTGCATCTTTCACGAAAAGGCTGCATGTGCGCCCGATGCACCCGACTACACCCTTTTTTTCTTAGAGTGAATGGGTTCCAAGTGTTGAAAGGAAGCGTGAACATTCTTCAACGTAAAAAAAAGGAGTCAGCAAAATGCCTGTGGGTAACTCACCGGCATAAAGTTACTCATCTTCTACGTAGCTTTATATCCATACCACGAAATTCACAGAATTGTTGAGCCCAACCAGTGGCCCTCCGAAGTAGAGGATGCGGTAGAACCTCCGCATACCGCACTCGTCCTCATCAACCTTCCCATTTTTAATAATGGTTTTGCCTTTTCCTTTTTGAAGCTAAAAATGTGTCGCACTATTATTAGAAAATGTAATTTTTTATATAAAGCAAATATAAGCGGGAAAATAGAACTGCGTTGTTCACATGAATCAGTCAGCGTTAAATTACCTATCGAGAGATCATAAAGTTTCTTCAAGAACGTGGCCTCGCATCGCGGCTTTAATACGTCGTTTGCGACCGACAGCTTCGATTTGACGCGTTAGCCTTGAACGGTTATGTATGCGAGAGCAGATCTATGACATGCACTGTGATCGTATCAATTCGACATCGCAGGTGAAAAGATACGCCACCCACCTTTTGCGGCGCCTGGTGTGGCACGTTGTGTCTTAATACGTCTATATCCGCGTATAGTTAATCACACGCTGCTCATTTTGAGCTTCCCCGTCACTAAACGTAGGTTTTAGGCAAGACAGCCAAGCCCCAACATCCGCAGATAACTATTCGAAATCCTTGGTTTGCCACCACGATCAAAATGTTCTGCCCATTACCCCTTTACTTCTTCAATTCCTCTCTCGCCTGCCCATACGCAAGGGAATTTCCCCCTTTTCCATCTAATCATTACAACAACAACAACAACAACAGTCAGCGTTCAGTCATCTAACCTGCCATGTAAGGCCCATATCGGCAGAGCGCCACTCCATTTCTTCGCTGGGGCTATAGCTGGCATTTTATATCCTTGTTTCGGTATTCATCGTAACGGAAAGCAGCAGTTGTAGGAATTTTTCACGAGTAAAGTTAGAAGGAACTCCGTTTCGACGCAGTCACCCTTTATCTTCGTCTACTACGCTACAAATTGGCCAGATATTGACTTGGTGCAAATCTAGTGTCACGTGCGCTGGGTAGTTGTCCTTTCTTAGCTTGGAGTGGACCGAAAGCTAGGTGCGCAAGGTCACAGCTTTGATGGGTGCTGATCTTGTTTGGTAGCACGGACACCGAAAGCCGCAAAAGAAGCTACGAGTTTGGACCCGCGGTTTGCACTTCGGTCTACGGGAACCATGGGATTTAGGGCCAGGTCCGCGGACATACCGCGAACTGCAGATTCGTCCGTAATGACGTCAAGGCCAAGTGATAAGCACACTCTTCTGGTCCGCGGTCCTGCTTTCCTTAACACCTTAAAGATGCGCAATTTTCTCGAGCCTCAATGAAAAATAGGAGCTGCAAAATTAGGGAGATATAGGAAGAAAGTCTTATTTTCAGGGTTTCCATATCTGTCAAAAACCCCAGTTTACCAATTTGCTATCTGGATTATGGAACTGTAGATCTATCTGTATTCTATCTGGTTTTCAGGTCTCCAGGAATTATTTTAGATCTGGCTGCGAGTTGAGAGGTGAACGCTGCTCGCTTTCTTTTCTTCTAAACATTTAAGCAACTACCACTGTGTTCATAAAACGCGCTCTTAGTAGGTCATGACCACCACGCGATAATTTTAGGCAAAATATGTCTAAAAAACACTACAACTGTAACACAATCACGTCAATGTAGTTTTCTTTGTGACACTTTTATTTTTGTGCAGAAGTTTTGACAGGCAAGATGACTTCGCATAAATTCAGTCGATTCTAAAAAATGTCTGCTGCTTCACTTTCCTCTAGACCACGGCGGCAGTTAATCACGCCGAAAATTACAATGCGGAGGAATGACTAAGCTCGGAGTACGATTAGATATGAGAAAGGTGACGTCCCCATTGGCAGTGAGCAACTGCCACGACATGCTCATTTCTTTTTCTGGCCATCACTTTCTTTTTGTCTCGACGTATTCTATGCCAATTGATAGGATCCTTTTACTGTTTACTGTTATTGGCTGCTTTCGCAATCAGTAGGAAAGCAAACTTAGTCATTCTTTGGGGGGTGTAGATGGGGTTTACACAGTAGGTCAGTGGCACACCAAAAAGAAAAGGTTCAGTTCAGTAAGCCCAACGCTGACTCATATCCAGTCTCTGTTTACGCCGTTTGAATGGTCCAGGCTTCTTATACCCCTGTCAGACGGGCACGTTAAAGGCCTTCAGAACGAACTCCTTTAAAGAACCGACGAATGAGCTCACGATCCCGCGCTTATCGGCGTGCGCTGATTCGTCGACCGTTTAAAGGAGTTCGTTCTGAAGGCCTTTAACGTGCCCGTCTGACAGGGGTATTAAACAAAACTTGTATGTTGCGGCGTCTGGGCTTCACACACACGACACGTAAATAGGCCGAAGCCACTTCAAGCAGACGGATGAGTACCGCTGCGCCGAGTCCCACAGACCAGATGAGAAAGAAGGGCACGAGGTCGTTCAGTGTCAAAACATCCGGCTCTGTAGAGACGCCGACACTATAAGATTGGTACTTGACCTTGAATTCTTGAAGAGCTTCCGCCCTGCTGAACAGGCCACACTCCTGGGCTTGGCCAACGGTCTGCGCAAAAGCTTCCCTGAATTGCCACGCGTACATAATCTCGGGTCCGGCAACCTCCCTAAGGACGGGTTCCCCCATTGAGACGTAGTCGAACTTGCGGAGTTCTTTATGGATGGTACTGGTGTGTCGACCCGTGAACTCGTACGTAATGGGAAAATACCTCTTGTCTGGAATTATATGGTGCTTCCTTATTCTAAGATATTCGACCTTGACGATTCTGGCGGCGTCCTTTGTCGAAGTATTATCGCACAAATCCTTGAATTCAAAAAATTGCCGGACACATCTTTGTTGATAGACGCTACTTCTGTTCGGGAATGTGGGATGGTCGGCTTCAAGAGGTACGTCCCTCAGAAGTGCCTTCAGTGAACCTTTGTATCCCGTTGCAAGAACAAGACCCATGACACTCCAGAAGGCTATAAGAAGCTTTGTAGAAAACTGTTGATCGCTTTGCTGCAGCAATGAGGCGACCAATGCAAGCACCGCGGTGTGAGCACTAAAAATTGTTTTCTTATTGGCCCAAAGCGCAAGAAATATAGTGAATGCACTCAACAACATCCCGCATAGCAGCGCTGTCCATACATGGGAGGAGAAGGGAAGGATAAGCACGACCTCCTTTGGCAGGGGGTATCTTCTCTTCGCAAAAGCCGTACACCCGGTTGAAAGGTAAAATCGCGGTCGTACCTTCATTGGAACAGGCAGGCTGAATGGGGACAATGTCCCACGAAAAAGATTGACTTCATTTGCAATAGGGGTGTAACTGTCGTTGAAATATATTCCCTTATAAGTAAATTCAGTATAGTTTTTCTGGAGTAAACTGGCGTTCTTGTGATCTAAGACATCCAGGAGTATGGCGTACGTGGGATGCCCGCACATTTGCGGGTAAATGCAACTTATCGTCAATCGTGCCCCATCCAAAGGAAGTTGCTCTAAGAGACGAGGCTTCCAGCTTGCGGCATACAGGATAGGCATTCCACTTGGCTGTCCTTCGTTAGCAGAATTCTACTGTCATTTCGAAGTATAGTGTAGACACCTCGGTGTTGGTCATAGGTGTAGTTGGGATCTCGAAAAATGCCCGGATCTTTCACAGAGAGAACTTCAGCGCGGACGTCATCAGAGAGTAAGCCATCGTGTTTTTGTACGGGTGACGTATTATAAATCGTGACATATCATAGCGTTCGCACCATATCAGTAGAAGGCTAAGGGCCTGGAACGAATTACGGTTGCAAAACCCCGTGGAATCGCAGATTCCACGTTTTGAAGAGATTCGCGGCGCAATGGGCAACCGCTTTAGAAACCGTCGAACATGAAGACCGTTTTATTTGAGACATCGAGGTGACAAAAGAATGTTCAGTCTTCCGCCTGTCGCCAACGTCATGAAGCGTGCGAAGACCGGGTCTTGCAGAACGTCCGTCCAGCGTCTTACCTCCGTGGCCGAGTTCAGGGTGCTTTCGAAGACAATAACGGCAAGGACGATAACGAACTTCATGATGAGTTTATCCGGAGGTTTCGTAAAGTCCTCTTACAGCTTTGCGAGAGGTCACCCCAGTTATACCTCGATGCGGCTGCTTCTTGTCTGATTGAAAATTGGCTTTACTGCGAAGGGGTTTTATCACGCCAGTTCGTGCCCGAAGCCAATTTATGAAAGGCCCTTAAGTGCCCTGACATTACCAGATTACTTTTAAGGCATTAAGGAACATTTTAACACGGTAGAACGGTTAAGTGCCTCTTTCGTCCATTTGGAAACTGTCAACATCGTGTTCGTGCTGTCTTGCAGTATTTGTTGGTTGCTAAAGGGGGCTCCCGCTCTGTGTTGCTTTGTTACGTCTGAAGAAAAGTATCGACGTGTTCTTCTCTTAGATAGCGTCAACACAACACCACTTTAAACTTCCAACATGTAAAGTTTCGCACTTTTTTTTCGAGGACACGATGTACGTTTCCTTGCATGTAAATGCAGAAGAATACAACAACGTAATAAAATGGCAAACGTCATCTTCCGTTCGTTTTTTTTTTATTTATGTGCTTAAAAGTTTTATATATGTTCACCTACCCAAAGTGTACGGCTTTTTTACAAGACTTGATTTGAAGAAACTTATTAAGATGCAATTATATCATAAAAGGGTAATGGTAGGCTCTATGAGAAATATATTAGAGGGTTTGGGAGTTAGTTCAGTAAGGGGTGCACGAATCAAATATTTTGGGACACAAGTCCCCACGTAGTAATTCTACACATTACCTAAATATCTGAAAAAAAAATAGGACTGACGCAATATACAAGAATAGAGATTTAAAACATAGAATGCTTAATAAACCGATTCATGCATTAATAAGCGAAACAAGCGCTGTCGGAGTGGTTATCAAGCATTTTTATATTTTAGTTCATGGCTGATTTATTTCAGTTGATCTAACACGCTTCCCTGGCCGGCACGTAGTTGGCAAACAAAGGGACCTTTAAATCCTCCGTAATATTTTTCCATATTGTTTTCGTTACATCTTTGAGGAAATATTTGGAATGTTCGCACTTCTATGCGTTCTTCCCGTTGAAGTGATCACAAAAACGCAGTGGTATTGTGTTTCAACAAAAATAACGCGTATTTATTGTTCCTCTTGATAAGTGTTTCTGACGCACGCGGCTTTGCTGTCGGTTAGGAACGCGTATTTACTACTGAAATGAGAGTCAGAGTCTAACATTAACACCCCTGAGTGTACGAAGGTGTATCGGTAATTGCAAGAACAGAGTCGGGAATAAAGTTGATCACTGAGGCCAAAACGCCAACTGAGCACATTCCTTCACTAAATTAGACTTGATGCCACTCTTTTAAATACTGAGAAAAAAAGGACACCGGCGACGGTTTGTTCGCGCTAACAGTGCCGTGGGGTGTACGAACAAGCGACGCCATTTGAACAGACATGTTGCAAAATGTCTCAAGCATCGAAGGGAATGCTGGGAACGTAGGCAAACGCGATAGACGCGGTCGCGCTTTCTGTATAAATTATTCGTATTTACTAACCAAAATATTGATGAACGCGCCTGCAAAGTGCCATTTGACTGAAGGGGTTTGCTTTACGATAGTCACACTCGTGCACGCTCCTTAGTGCTTGGGTAGCCTAGCAAAAGGCCTACTTCGCGTCACTAGTCTTGTAAAGAGCGTTATACACTAATTGCATGCGTGCCTTTAACAGTTGGTCAGTCATTCTTAAGTGCAATTACTTTTCACCGCAGTGATCACACCAAACTCTCGAACGGCTGTTTCAGAAAAAGTGAAGAGTGCGCGTTCACAGCTTTGACGGCCGCTCACGATGGGCAAGCGCACTTGCGTCCATAGCTTTCAGTGCGTAGCCAGAAAAATTTGCCCAATACCCTAGTTACACGGGCACACTCAACTGCAGTTAGGTTAAGCCATAGTTACCACTCTATACTCTTGGACAAGGATATGTGGCTTTGCAGTCAAAGCATAACCTTTTTTATTCTAGAGAACCTGTTAATTCCACGACGGAGCTGCGCCGAACGGTTACCTATGTGGCAGCGGAGAGCCACTTCTGGGCTAAACCCTTAGCTAGCTCGAAACAAAAAAACACGCGGTGTTTTTTCTGTGAAACAACAAACCGCAACTGTGAAAAAAAAAAAAGAAAGAAATGAGGCTACCGGCGCATGGAGAAATGGGAGAGGGCGAAATAGGGTGGAGGGGTCCACGCAAAAGTTTCTACACTCCCGAGGAAAATATAAAACAAAAAAATTAACGCGTCCGTGTTTCCGGATTTTATCGCTGGGGCATTGTATGGCACTGCTCGAAAGACCCCCCCCCCCCCCCCCCCCCCTACGCGCGTCACCTTCCCTGATCGTCTTTTCCCTCCACAGCGGCCTCCCGATTTGACATGCTTTCTTGAATAAAGGAGGCTACGGTCAAAGCTACGGGCGCACGTGCGCTTGCGCATCTTGAGCGTGTATCAATGTTGTGCACGTGCAGTCTTCAATTGAACGTGTTTAGATGGAAATGCATCGAATATGGTGTATTCCCGTCTGTACACGTCACTTCCAAAAAGTAAAAGATTACAATTAAAACTGCTCTTACATAAGACGAATCAACTAGATTACTTGATTACTTGAAAACAAAAAAAAAGTAATTGACCGTTACTTGAAGAAGTAGAGATTACCATTCCGATTATTTCAAATTTTCAAAACGGCAGATTTTTCCGGCGGTATGGAAACGGGTCCTTCGTACCGTCCGTTATTAGATTAGGATCAGCGAATTAAAAATCAACTTATGTCGTTAAATCCACCAATTTTGTTAAATCATCCTCCGGTCGGAGACTCGGTTCGAAGATTAATTAGCAGGAAACTTGTAGAAACTATGGGCGCGATTAAAAAAGGCGGGGAGTTCAGGGACTGAAACCTATAAACAGACACTTTTAGGGAACCGTTTGTGCACGTCCAATACGATACGATTGGCCCTCCGGTATACGCATTCCGCATGCGCTACCACAGAAGACTCTCATATGCGCAGTTCGTAGCGGAGGGTCCATTGTACCGTATCGGAAGTGCAAAAAGGGTTCCCTAAAACTCCCTATGAGGGAGTTTCAGCGAATCGTTTCCACACGAACGGTTCTTCCTCGAACGCATCGGCGACGCCACATACGCGCGTTAGTCGGTGGGGGCTTCGGGGGGCTCTTCTCGTTCGTTTCTCCCATTCCGGCCGCTGGAGTCGTAACCGAAACGCAGCCACCGCGGTTCACGACTCGGGTAAAACAAAAATGGCGGTCGGTTTGGCTACAGACTTCGCCGACCCAGCCGAGCGTTAGGCTTAGGACAGCGGGAGGCGATTTGCCATCCTGTTAGTCTGCTTCATTTGAGCGGTTGAACTAAATCATTTCGAGGACTGCTTACAATAGGTAAGCGATCGTGAATGCTGTAAGCTGTCCAGCTCGCCTCCACCTTTGCATTTAATTGCATTATAAGCATGCTAGTAATTTTTCTTTTTTGGGATCTGCGGGTAGACTATATGCTGTGGTGCACGAGCAGACGAAATGCTTTGGTTCGACGATACACGACGTGAACGACCTTTCAAGTTCGAGATGAAGGAGACACATCCCCTACCTTTGCAGCCATTCAGACACTTTTTACTCTATCTAGCTTCGCTGGTCTTGAAATTCCTACCGGTAAAAGTTAGGTCGGCCCTCTCGTTTAGATCAGTCGTACGCCGGAAACACTGACGAGCCACGGATTTGCACGCTGCAGAACGTTTGATACGTTTGCTAGAAGATGGCGCTAACGCTCAAACATGTTGTGTTCGTCCGTTTTTTTATCGTTCCCCATCTCAGGGTTCCCAAGATGTAAATCATCATGATCGTTTACATGGTTGCTCCATATTTACGATTCGATAAAATACGTTAAATTTCACGTACGGTTTCACGGAACGTACCAGCTGCACCGTTCGTGATTTCTGAACTGTGTGCTCCAAAACCCTTCACGAAGGTTCCTTGGAAGCGTTTAATACTGGAAATCGGAGCTGTATTATAGGCATTATAATCTGGTTTTCTTCCAGTTCAGCCTCTGAATTCTTGTGTCTTCCATAATCGACCAACTCAAGCAAGTTATTTCTTTTAGCGCCGTTTCCGTAAGGACCGTACATGCTTGTCTTTCCGCCGGGGTCACATTTAAAGTATTATTTTCGCTGGCAGACTATGCGTGTCTCATTCTTAAAATAAATATTTTTAACGTTTAACGTCGTAAGTCTTTCATCAACTAAGCTTTACAATAAAGGTTTACTCGCAGGAGATAATACCACAACCATTAATTATATTTTAGGATATGGGAATCAACCATTTAAACTGAGTTCATTGAAATGAATTAATGTCACCTGGCAGACCAGGCGACCGCATTCGCTCAATTGAACACCGTCATTCGATGAAACATGATGGACGAGGCCTCGCTCGCTTAGGCGCCATTCCCTCAAGTGAGTGCTTCCCACCAAAATATCCGGACCTTCAACATGGTCGTGTATTCTCTTTCAATAAAACATTTCGGGAATAGAAAGGGCACACACCACGGAAGAGTTGAACAACCTAGAGCCAATAAGCTTTCACTCTCCAGTCGCGCACACAACAGAAACGAACTCTGGCGCCCACCAACGTCCGGCTAGCCGTTTTGTTAGCTGTCCGTTGTTGACGTCAGAACGGCGTCAACGTCATCCAGTTGCTCCCAAACGTCACGTGCCGGGAGCAGTTTCTCTTGTTATGTTGAAATCGTCGCGGCCACAGAGGCCTCTGGCCAGAGCAGAGCTGTCACCGCGTGAGCGTTATGGTGAATTCCGCTCGCAGATCTCGAGCGCTCCAAAAACGCTCCATTTGGAGCGCGCATATTCCGCTCGCAGATCTGGAGCGAGTTGGTCATCTTCCGCTCGTAGATCTCTGGCAGCGCCCGCTCCACGGAGCGCCGCAAACCCCGCCGAACTAGCTCTGCGGGACCTCACAGATCTTTCCGGAAGTTGACAAAGCGGCCCACGTGATTAACTTCTAAATCGGCAGTGCGCATGCGCGGCGAGGTTCGAGAGGTTGGCGGGCCGGTCGGGCCACGGTCGGGTCGTCGAGTTGGATCTGTTCGGGTGCGTCGGTTGTTTGCGCGGGATTGTGACGGCTCGAACGCTTCTACCTCGCGTAGATCAGGGATACAAAGCCGGGACTGTGGAGCGTGGCAAATCGTAAGCGTTGACATCTGTGATCGTGAGAGGAAGAACGAGAAAAAGAACGACAGAAAAGCCGGAGGCAGACGCAAGGTGAGGCCTGTTCATTCTGCAGCCAATGATTGTTTACCTTTTTACACTGCATTCCGCCGGCGTTTTCCCGTGCAATAAAGCAAGAAGAGATTAGGCAACGACCGTGCAAGTGATGGTTTGTTACCTCTGTGTTTATTAAAGTCGTATCAGAAAGCTGAACTCCACCGCTGGCAATCGCTGTCCGTGCCCCGCCGCTTCGAGGCGGCCGAAAGGTATGTGACGGTGCCGATCGCGGACGTCTTCGTTATTTGTGACATGCGCGCCGTGGTACGTATAATTTTTCCCGGCCTGTGTCGCGTGTTATTTCTGCAGCTAAGCAGTGACAGTGCTCACTGGTGGTCGGAAAGATCAGTCGGCTGAGGCGTTGGTGGGCTTGTCAAGTTCGAGCAGCGGCCATTTTGAACGTCGGAGGGGGAAGCGCGGGGGAGGAGTGTGGGGGAGGTCGCTCCAAAAATGCAAGTTTATCTTCCCCTCGTCGATTCGGAGCGGGTCCCACGGAGCGGAATTTTGCCTCCCTCGCGGATTTTGGAAAGCGCTCCGGATGTACGAGTGGAATTTAGCATTAGCTAGGCAAACGTTTACATATATGGTTCAATGAAAGCCAATATGAGCATCGAAGCGAAATAGGTGACGTCGCTCCACGCGAGTTTCTGATTCCGTGGTGCATTGTCACGGAATCGTGAGATGGCCCCACTTCGATCCCGTTTCTTCGGTCGCTCAGTACCCTCTCTCTTTGCAGGCGAATTTAACAGGCGATCAAGTTTAGGGAAGAGATATTAAAAAAAATTCTAAACACTGTTTTTATTCAAAGTGCATTAGCAACCAACCATGGTCAGATTTTTCTATTAGAGTCCGACATGAGACTCGCAGCGTAATGGTCGAGCGTTTGACGTTGAAGTTGAAGGAATTGCAGTTACCGAGCGTTAACTTCAATTAAGCATGCGTTTAATTCAGGTTGACCAGGCACTGAATGTTTTATAAATTCGTCAAAATGTTGGGAAGAAGTGTGTTTAGATGATTACCGAGGTAAAAGCAGGATGATCGTCACTCACGGCTTAAACAACCCAAGGTTTCGCGGGTCATGAGCTTCTTAATTTGTCCCAGAAACATGTTACGAGGTACACTGAATCTGTTAAAAAGGTGGTCTATAAGATTTCCTTGAGTCGTTGCCGTATTTTCTGTCGGATAGATGGGGCGTTAGTTTATTGATAGCGCGAGGAAGCAGAACCTCGCTGCGTGTAATAATTGGGGGGGGGGGGATGTCAAGGACCATTGTAACCGTTGCGGTCGCCAACCGCTTTTAGATATAACGAAGGTTCTAAAAAGAGCGAATTACAGACAGAAATCTTTGAAGCATTCTTTTTTTTGAGAACGCGGATCAAAAGTCTTTGAGCGTGCCGCCTTTTTTACTGCTCTATAAGGAAATGTATATTTTGGATAGCTTCATCTAATAATGCCAATATGTTTTTGGTTTGACTGGTGAGTGAACGTCTCTTCAATAAAGGCAGTTGTTAGTAGCATCCGTGCCGTCATGCGTGCTTCTTATTTCGTCCGTGTTTCAGTTCACGTTCTTTAAACTTTTAAATTTTACTATCTCATTGCAGCCAATGAGGCTGCGGCATCGGACAATAAAAACGACGTAAAATGGATCACGAAGCAATAAGCGAATAATAATAGTGCGCGCTCCCTGCATTTCTTATGGTGTCAGTGCCTATTGCCTTAACTGTTATGAATTATAGATTTATTTCTGCAGACATAGGATTCGAAATCCGCGTACCCGTCTATTCAATATCACGAAGAAAAAAAAAATTCAGTAGACTTTCGTTCTTCCTTTGGTGTCCGTGCTTTTCTTTTAGCTAGCGAACATAAAACAAAAAATGCGCCCGCTACCTAAAATGGTCGTGAATGCTAACCACTGCAGTAGACATCGTACATGAACGGTAACTAGCGAACCTGGAGTTTTAACTCCGGCGCCGCCAAAGATTTGGTCGGCGCCGGGATTCAAATTCCAGGTTCGCTCATGAAAATGACTTGGTGTCACCCGGTTCCTTCTCATAGTTAGAATAAATATATTTATATAAGCTAGGAATATTTTCCCCGATCGCCTTACTATTTTTCTATAGTTGTCCCAGAAAGTCACCTCGCAGAGAAGCTATAAATGCTATACGTTTCGAGCGCCTTTTGACCATGCAGAGAGTTCCCGAGAAAAGAAAACCGTGTTTATTTCACCGGGTAAATAAACTATGCATGGCAAAAAAGCTCGTACTTCGTGAGAATGAGAAGCTAGCGGTTGGGATAGAACGCAAAAGTCCGAGGAGACGACGTTTCCTGGTTCGAAAAAATAATTGTGAAAATTAAATTGTTCTTTGAACCGCTGTCCACCTAAGCCTAATGACTTTCAAACAAGAAATAATATTGTGAACGCTAGTGAGTATTAAATCAGTGAAGAACCACTTGCAGCAAGACAGAGATTATTGCTTTCTCGTTTGCTGACAAGTTTCTTTCACTCAAATAGGTGGTACAGACGCCCACTATTACATTTTTGTTTAGGGGCGAAGCTCCTTAGGGTTTAGCCTTGTCCATCCGTCCGGCGTCCGTGCTCATGCATCGATTGCCATCCCATCTGTCTTCTTAAAAAAAGAAAAAAAAAATGTTTAGGCAGTCGACAGGATTCGAACCTGTGCGGGGAGACACCAATGGATTTCTAGTCCATCGCCCCACTCGGCCATGTGTCATCCATCCGTCTGTCATGGATGAAACGTTGCATGTAGCCGCTCAACGTCTATACAGGAGAGGGTGCTGTGCAGTCAATGCGTATATAATCGCATTAAACTTTGCATGCATTGGCTTAACGTTTATAGACGAGAGGGCGCTGCGGTCAAATGCTCAAATGCGTATATAACCACGTTCCATACCACACATTCTCTTTCTGACATGGACCGTTGACTTAAGCGGTGGAGATGCGTTCCCACTGGCTTCTAGCGGATCCAAGCTGATCCGCTAGAAGAACCACTGGCTCTGCATTTCACCGACCATAAAGCAGTAATAATGAAGTCGAAACGCAGCGCGGAACTCAGCACTACATATATGAGCAATAAAAAAAAAAATCAGCACCATCAGCAATACCTATGAACAATAAAATCAGTATCATCAGCACCACCAAAGCTTCGCCCCAATCAACATCATTCACCACGTGGAGATGCGGTCCCTTTTGTTTTAGAGAATTAGGTTTCGGTTGGTGTCGGCTCATAAAAAAGTGTGTTTTTCTAAATTATCTTGTAATCCGGGTAACGTCATGTTCTCAAACTTTCGCGCATTCTATCCCAACCACTAGCATCACATTTTCATGGAGTTTGAGAATTCTGCGACGCATAGTTTATTCACCATTTCTCGGGAACTTCCTGTACAAAAAAAAATTCCGGACTGTTTTTTTTTTTTTTTTTTTTTTGTTAGAGCGCCAGCTCTTATGCGCTTGTTTCCGGCTGGAGCGGCGTCGCCGTCGGCGTCGGCGTCGGCGTAACCACGGAAAATTTAGCGGGAAAAGTGACGTCACATGACATTAACCCAAATTCAGTTTCCCCGCTAAATTTAGCGGGGAAAATGACGTCAGGTGACTTGTGTCACCTCAAATATGAACAAATTCAGTATCTCCGCTAGATTTAGCGGGAAAAGTGACGTCACGTGACCACAACAGCAATTCGATTCCCGGCTAGATTTAGCGGGAAAACTGACGTCCCATGACCTCAGCACCAATTCAGTTTCACCGCTAAATTTAGCGGGGAAACTGACGTCACATAACTTGGTGTCACGTCACCTATGAACAAATTCAGTTTCTCCGCTAGATCTAGCGGGAAAATCGACGTCAGGTGGGGATGAGAAGGAGGAGGGGAGGAGGGGGAGAGGAGGAAGAAATGAGAAGGAGGAGGATGGAAGGAGGAGGAGGAAGGGAGGAGAAGGAGGAGGAGGTGAGGAGGATGGAAGGAGGAGGATTAGGAGGGGAGAGGAGCAGCAGGAAAGGATGACGGGAGGAAGAGAGGAGGAGGAGGAGGAAGAGGAGTACACCCGCCCCTCCTTCTCCTCAAGAGCTGCGCTCTAATTTTGCGTTATAGAGATTTGTAAACGTCTGATTTTTTTCTCTAGTTCCTTGGGCTCATTGTCCATTCAGAAGTGAAGGTCCGTTCTCAGAATATTCGGGTATTTGAGGAAAATTCATTCGTAATCAGACATAAGGCGTTCCGTCGGAGTTCGGCCCGTTTTGTTCGTTCACACCAAAGCAGCCACGAGAGCGGATAACACGAGTGTGTTGCTAGTGTTAGGCAGGAAACACAATCGAAAAGAAAGCTATCCGATCCGATGTGCGAACTGTCAGAAAGATGGCCGCTCCGACTCGTCGCACACGACAGTTCGAGACAGACGCTTCCGACGCGTCGTTCCGTTAAGCTCCGCCCAGTTTCGGGTATCCCTCTACGGGATGGATGGATCGATGCTAATAGATGTATTTATAACGGGCGGTAGCTTGCGCCGCCTAGCCTAGAAACCTAAAAGATGCACCTCGCCCTTCGAGGTTTTTGTGACTTTAAAACAAACATAATATTTTTATTATGTTAAACTAAAGTGTGCATGTCTCAAGGTTTTACGCGAGGTTACTTTTTTCCTCAAGGTTACTTAATCAGGATCGACCGCAGCGGACCTTGGTAACCATGCCAGAGAAGCGAGCACTGCTTATAAATCACGTGACTACTCAAACCGCGCATTGCTGCGTTTCTCCCGAAGATCACGTGACATCGGAACGGCTCGCAGCGTCGGCTGCTGTCCCTCGTGAGGCGAAACGGAGGATATTCGGGTCTCGACGGTCTCGGTCAATCCCAGAAGGCCGGCTCGCTATGGTCATGCGAAACCAGCAGCTCGTTTTGTTCGCGCGTGAAAAGTCCATGGCGCTCGTTGCCTTCACCGCTGTTTATCATATACAGTTTGTCCACTGTAGAATAAACCTATGGTAATCTCTGAACTCGAGATGTAGGACATCATGTCAATACTAATACAGAGAACAACCAAACCTGTACTATATTATGTAATAAATTTTAGTTGTATTATCTACAAAATTAATTTAAAAAAGCGAAAGTCCTTCAAGTAATTTTTTGAAACAGTGGAAGCGCCCTCTCACTAGGTACGAGAAACTAACAATTTTTTGTATGATTCGGTTTTGTTGGCTTCTTGGTAAAGATGGCGGCCCTCATGATGTTTCAGTTTGCTTTGGTCGTTGCGTTCGCCGGAAGTGCACTTTGCCTTTGCCATCACTGGACCACAGATGATCAAAACCAGAGAGCTTATTTCACGCAGAAAACTGGTTGTTATAACTCTACATAGAATAAATAGCTCGAAAATACGATACAAATGGCGCATGCATGGTTGCAATTGTTGAGCAGTAATCTGCAAGCATGCACGGTGATACGAACAACTTGTGTGTGAGAAGAGTTTTAGTAGTTCGTTCCGAGGACGCCAATGACGACGCTTGATACTCCGTCGTCGCCTTTACGAATACTTTGTATCGTTATTGGGAGTATCCGAAGGATCTACCAAAACTCTAAGGGAAAGGGACGATCAATCAACACAGTGTATACAGGTAAATGTAGTCAGTATTTCCTGCCATTTTTCCTTCTGCAAATGAATACAATGCTGCATATAACTACGAAGCTTATAAACGAGTCGGTTCTTCTAAAACAGGAAACGGGCTGATATGACTAAGACTAGCACAGCTGTGTCCAGTTGCACACTAGACCTGTCCCGTCAGTTTCGCAAGATAACCGTCAGGCACACTTAGGTGGTCAGTACTCTGGCAGGCATACTGGATCTAGTCAGTCTATGCCATTAAAACAATGTCTGGAGGTTTATTTCGTCTCTCAAAATACCTTAAAGGCTTAGTCGGATGTGCCTGTCAGTTTCAAATGTGTTCACTCATTAATATCAGCTGAAACACTCTCCCATTTCGTCTGTGGTTCCCGCAAGCTTTATTGTGTCTAGATATTCTCGGAGTTCAGGTAGTGATACTTAAACTTTTGTTCTCCAGCCATGGTCTCGTCCAGAGGTTCCTCACAAGCTGGACGGTATTTCAAATAAACATAGGGGTCTCTTCATGCTTACATTGTTTTGATAGTATGTCGGAAGTACCTGCACAGTTCGAATAAAAACACAAAAGTAATATAGCCAACTGACACACAGCGACCGGTGCAAGCAATGTCTGTAAATATAAGGAATGGTCAATTTATTAATGCGAAAGCATTAACTGTCTCATGGAGCGAGCCGACGTCATCAGCTTTGAAACAGCGCCAAACGGCACCTTAAAGGGGGGGTGCAACGATTTCCGGACTTCGTTCAAAGATTTGTGGAAGTTGCTCTCTGACACTTCGGAAGTAACGAACAGAAAACCGATTTCGCCTGCGTGTCCTAGTTGTTGCGTAAAAAAAAGATAAATATTGGCATTTCGGGCACCCCTCAACTCACTCCCAGTCTTCAGGGTCACACCTGGTCGCACTCCCAGTGGCGTCATTCGGAGTGCCGTGTAGGTTCCCGTGTGCTATCTCGGAGGACGCTTCCTCTCCCTCTCTCTGCTGACATTAGCGGGCGTTATGCTGCAGCTTAGAGCCGAGCGAGGTCACGTAATCTTTTCGCCGTAGTTCCTTCGGCTGCCACTTGGGGCTGAAGGTGGGGGAAAAAGCTCGACTTTTGCTTTGCGGTTATGCAGCGGAATCGCGACATTTTTAATGAAGGAGGTGTTTTCTTTATCCTCCGGGACACGATAAACAACGTAAAAATGACGAGATGCAAATTCGTTTAATCATAAAATCGTTGCACCGCCCCTTTAAATCCCTTTTCCAAGTCAAGCCAGCTCCCAGCTATGAAACCCCGCGCAAGGCCAACCAACGGCACCTTTTACGCTTCGGTCCCATTGGCTGGCGCGCGTCAACAAGGCTCCCAATCGCCGGACACGCAGCGCCATGGGGTGACCGGTCGTTAAAACTGACGCTGCGCGTCAAGTTCGATGACCGGCTACCCGATGGCGCTGAGTGTTCGTTAGTTCCAGGCTCGAACGGGCTCCCTACTGACCCAGAGACGCAGATTTGAAACTGCGGGCTCTGTGGCGGTGACGAGAATACTGTCGAGCACATCTTGAAACAATGCAGTAGCATCCATCAGAAAGGGCGAAGCGCGTTGCAGTGCCGTGTAGAACAGGCCCTTGGCTACGGAAACGAGGCCGGGGAAGGCGGCGGTGACGACGGTAACCGTAAAAATCGCACGCCACACGCGGACTCGAATCATTCGACGGAGGCAACAAAATGCCGCCTGGTGGCGTGGGAGCGACTCTGCCGCACCGCGAAACCCCTTGCCTAGAGCGGAACGCCTGAGCTGCCTGAGCAACCTCAACAGTGCACATCAGAAATGACTATTTTATTTTATTTACGGTACCAGAGGCACTCCTCCTAGGAGCGCCCGCCGTGTTTTAACAGGGTTTTGGTCCATCTGACTGACTGAATGACTGAATACTTCCCTCGCCCTTCTTGGTTTTTCTGACTTTAAAACAAACACAATATTTTTATTACATTCTACTAAAGTGTGCGTGTGTGAAGATTTTCTGTGAAACTACTTTTCTGCCCAACATAACGTAATCGCGATGGACCGCAGCGGACCTTAGGAGCCATCCCAGCGAAGCGAACACTGCGTACAAATCATGTGACTACGTACCGCGCGCATTGCTGCGTCTCTTCCGAAGTTCACGTGACACTCACATGACATTGGAATGGCTCGTAGCGTCCGCTGCCGTTCATCGTAAGGTGAAACAGAGTATATTCGGGTTTCGACGGTCTTGATCGGTCCCAGAAGGCCGGCTTGCTTTGGCGCGCGAAATCAACAGCTCGTTTTGTGCGCGCGGGAAAACTCGATGGCGTCTGTTTCCTTCACAACCACGACTCGCGTCGCGTGACGCGCCGCGCACCGTCACATCCGCTTCCCCGAGCCACGTAGCGCCTCCTTGCCTGATCGGTCCGAAAGTCACGTGACAACATGACCTTCGCGCCATCCGTGCTGCCATTGGCTGCGGCCCTCCGAAAATCGGACAACGGTGCTGCCCTGGCAAGTTGGTCGCACGCCGCGGCGCCGGACGGAGCCCCCGTCCGACGCTCCGGTGCGTCGAAAACTCGCCTCCGAACGTCGTTCCGGCAGTTCGCACGTCGGATCAGACAATTTGGACAAGCATGTGACTCGCGCTGTATGGAACACCGTCCTGCCAGGGTCCGCTCCGGATTAATCTTGTTACCTAGGCGACGGAGGGGCGTCTGTTTGGAACCTATACACATTTCCAACATTCGACCCCAGGGGCAGCAAACCGTTTTCGAGCCCAGTCACTGGGTTTGAGGCTAGACCCTCACCGGCGTCCCTGCTAACCCTAACCGAGTGGACTGTGATTTGATAGGCGCAGCCTGCGTAGGCGCAGTTTCAAGCACTGCTGGCGTGCAAGTTCTCATTTTTTCCCGCTGTATTTTGTGTTTCATGGTGCATGTATTTTCCCGAGGTCATTGAGAAAGCATTGTACCACATTTGAAGAAACAAAAAAGCAATAAAAAACCTGTGAACTATTTTTGTTGGGTACGCGCGCGACAGAACGAATGCGACTTGAATGTATAGTTCTAGTTTTTTGTGTTTTTTTACGATAAGTTTTGACGGCTCCGTGCGATTCGCCGCATGACAAACGACAAAGCGCTTAGCCGTTGAAAATAAATTACGACAAAAGAGAGCCGAAAGACATGCATTTTTCACGCTCACAAATAACGTGTTTACCGATGGACAGGACACGGACATACAATTTAGAAAGTGTTAACATTCAAACATTATATTGTACGTACCACACGATGCAGCATTATCCGAAAAGAATTTATTTGAGAACGATCTTAAATAACACAGTCACAGTCGACGACAGTCACATCTTGACGATCGGACGGAATCCAAGATGACTTCGTTTTGGGGCACGTTTTGGGGAGAGCTTCTTTATTTCACAACAGCACCAAGTCAAAGCAAAGAACGCGACTGAAGGGGTGCCCAAACAGAATACTAGAAAACTCACGACTCCGACAAATCGTGCGGCGCTCCTTTTCCGGCGGCCGGGTGGAAATTCCCCCCTGTCAAATCTGCCGGAGGGGAAACTTCCTCCCGTCAAATCTCCCCCTTGCTACCTCTACGGCGGCCTTGCTCTGCTCATCACGTGGGTCCGGAGAGCCACTCGCACGCTCTATTGGCTGTCGGTCAATCAGTCAAGGCCTCCGCCGCTTTGCAAGTCCTGAAAACGGGAAAGGGAAGACTTTAGGGTGAGGGGGCAAGCCAGGCAAGCGCGCATCGTGCCCAAGGTCGTGTCGTATTCCAGCAGTTCTGTGGATTGGATTGGATTCCCGCTGCTCTTATGTTCCCAACGTACCTCGTATAGACAAGCAAAGCTGGTTGGTTAGGAGTTTAATAAAATAAAATATATATATTCTTAAGTTCTCAGTGTTTATACATACAACTAAAAGCCTCACTGCTGCGCACTGCACTTTATTTTTTTTTTTTCGAGCTACGAACGTGAATCTTGACAAAGAAAGCTGAGCCGGGGCGGCCGAGACGCGGGCTCAGACGCAGGAATCTCCCAAATCCACCCGAAGCCGGACCTCTTCGGCCTTCCGGCGACGGTGGAAGCGAGGTCGGCGACTTCGCGAGCCGCGGGAGATAGACAGCAGCAGGCATACCATTGGCAGGTGGCGTGTGACGTCAAGTCTGACGACCACCGACTTCAAAGAAAAGTGGAGGAGGCGAGGAGGAAAGTCGTGAATTTGGCTTGGCCGGTGTCCAAACAGACATACGACCGACGACTATCGGACGCTTCAATTTCGACGATTTCTGCAAGAGTCGTGTGGCCTGACGATTTTTGTAGTAGCCTGTTTGGACAGGCCTTGACCCGTTTCCCACCTCAACCCGGACAACTATTTTTGGAGATGACTGAGGATTCTACGCGGATTGTCTTTGGAGGGGGGAGAACAATGTTCGCAAAATCGCGTCGAGGGTCGTTCGACGTCCTCCACCTCCTTCGTTTCCCGTGAATGTCGAGCAGAAAAGCTTGAATGGCAGGCACTTACCAGCCTTATTTCTCACAATGGAAGATAACACAGAAAGGGTACGCAGCACGCATAAAAAATTAAGAGGAAACTTTCAAGAGGGGCGGGAAAACGTCGAATACAAAACCGCAAAAACATAGGTAGAGAACCGCGCTGAGCGGGTCTTCACAGTCCAAGAGAGTGGCAGAAAATTTCTAGCTGATAGAGGGCGCGAGAGTTGCACCAGCCGCATCAGCAACATGGCAGCGCCCTAGGAGCGTTTTTCGGAAAGTTGTATATGACGTTTGCGAGTGCGGCCTCTGGGCGCCGCCATCTTACTACCGGCGTGTGTGGATCGTCTGATAGTCAAGCATTGCTAATGCGTACCCACGGTTTCCAAACTAGCGCCCAAACAAAGCGTTTTTCAACCACAGTGGCCATGGACTTGCCTTAAATCTTTAGAGCGACAATTATCACACAAGTCCCCCTTTTCCCACACCGGGCGTGAAGACCATACCTCGGCAAACCTCACTTATGAGGGCCCTCACTCAGCCTCACTCACCCTCATCTTCACAGGTAAGATGAAGGTGAGTGAGTTTCTGAACCAGGAAAATTCATGAATGTGAGGGTGAGTGAGGGCCTTGAGGGCTGTGAGGACCGTGAGTGTGTGAGGGCGGTGAGTGCGTGAGGGGCGTGAGGGGTGTGAGGGGCGTGAGGGCGGTGAGTGTGTGCGTGGCGTGAGGGCCATGAGGGCGTAAGGGGTATGAGTGCTTGAGGGCCGGGAGGGTGGTGAGTGTGTAAGGGGTGTGAGGGCCACGAGTGCGTGAGGGGCGTGAGGGCGGTGAGTGTGTGAGTGGTGTGAGGGCCATGAGTGCGTGAGGGGCGTGAGGGGTGTGAGGGACGTGAGGGCGTTGAGTGCGTGAGGGCGGTTAGTGCGTGAGGGGCGTAAGGGCAATGAGTGCGTGAGGGGCGTGAGGGTGGTGAGTGCGTGAGGCCCACTTCAGACGGAGGAACTTTCTCAGCAATTTTGGTGTTGCTGGGGGGTTGTTCCTTAGCTTTTCCTAGATCGACACGAATTGCTGAGATCGGGTCCGGCTCGAAACAAGCGAGCAACCCGTAGCAATTCGAAGACGTTTGAAGCGGCTGCATCCAATCAGGGACGCGATATTTTCACGTGATACCTCGTGCCGGAGATGACAACTGAAGACTTGGTTGTGGTTTGAAATTGATTTTTTTAGAAATAAATCGTTTCAAAGAGATGAGTTAGTATTCTCAACGAGATTTAAATGCGTAAAACACGTTTATAGCGCGTAACTGCGTGTCTAAATAGTGCAAGAAAAATACAATTTCATGATGATGATGGCAAATTGCAGCAATAGACTTATTGCTATATTACCCAAGCATCAAGGAGAATACAGGGATTGGTGTTACACGCGCCGCACGTGCTGGTGTCAGCGGTAGTAACTTTTCCAAAGCAAATACCTAAAACAAATGGCATCTTGCACGCGCGTTCGTCAACGCTTTATTTTTGGTTATTTACTTCGAATCTTTTATACGGGGAAGGCGTGCACGTGTGGCGCGTGGAACATCGTTCCTTGCATTCTCCTTGATGCTTGGGTAATATAGACCCTTTTCATGGCAAACGCCACCAGGCGGTGCTTGTCTTTGACGTCCCAGAGAACTTCCGGTTCATAAAAAGAATGAACAAAGCCCACCTTAATACCGCTGCTTGAAATGCCGATGAAACGTTTAACCACCAATTCTCCACGTGAACGCCAATGAGAACGAAGAAGCCCGAGATCTGTTAAACATTTTCGAATATTCTTGCAAACCAAATTCTCTTCTTTAAAACGTTAAATTGTCCAGCCGAGAATCCTTGTTAAATCTCCAACTTTGATGTACCTGTAGCATTTATGCTTTCTAGCACTGGTAAAATAAGCAGGCTCGACAGGGTCGCAAGCACGGAACGACCGGAAGTCGCCTGGGACGCAGGAGGCAGCTCATGTTTGTAAACAGAAAAAGGGTCTATAAGGTGCCTTCATGTGCGCTTTGAGGCACCCTAGGGTAATATAGCAATATGTCTATTGGATGCTACACGTGAACGCGGGCGGCCCGTGTTGCTGGTGTTGCGACGTGAAGTTGCCGGGCAAAATTCCCCGTCTGAAGCGGGCCTATAGTGGCGTGAGGGCTATAAATGTGTGAGGGGCGTGAGGGGTTGAGTGCGTGAGGGCCGTGAGGGCGGCGAGTGCGTGAGGGCGGTGAATGCTTGAGGCGCGTGAGGGTCATGAGCGTGTGAGGGGTATGAGTGCGTGAGGGCGGTGAGTGAGGGAGGGGCGTGAGGGCCATGAGTGCGTGAGGGGCGTGAGGGGTGTGAGTGGTGCGAGGGCCATGAGTACGTGAGGAGCCTGAGGGGTATGAGTGCGTCGGACCGTGAGGGCGGTGAGTGCGTGAGGGTCATGAGTGCGTGAGGGTCATGAGTGCGTGAAGGGTATGAGTGCGTGAGGGCCGTGAGTGCGTGAGGGGCGTGAGGTCCGGGAGTGCGTGAGGGGAATGAGGGCCGTGAGGTTCAGTGAGGGTGAGGGAAGGGCTGAAGGTGAGTGTGACTGTGAGGATGAGGGTGAGTGAGGGGCTGAAGGTGAGTGTAGCTGTGAGGGTGAGAGTGAGTGAGGGGCTTAAGTGAGTATGCCTGTAAGGGTGAGGGTGAGTGAGGTCGACCTCAAATACCGACCTCTGGGGAAGACTACCCGTGCGCAGGAAGCGAATTCGCGCGAGATGAAGCGTCTGCTCATGCACAGTGTCGACAGCAGCGATACCGCGGTGCCGTTACGTCAGAGACTTGAGTTGGACTATATGCGGAGCGCAAGTTCGTCTGCTTCTTGCGCAGGGGTTGCGATGATGTCAGAACGCCCAGCTCTTATTGGCTGATTGAAAAAATATAGTGGGTAGAACTCAAGGCATCTAGCATTGAGGTCTACCCACTCACCTTTCAATAAAAGCCAATCAGAGCTTGGCATCGTTCTGACGTCACCGCAGCTCCTACGCAAAAAGCAGGGACTTGCTCTCCGTATAGTCACTGACTAGATAAAAAAAGCCGGAAAAAAAGTTTATTTTTTTTTTTTTAACGGTCTGATTGCGACACGCGTGTCAAAAAAGTAATTTTTACGCGAAAAAAAAAATATTTAGAGCTATATTGACGGTGCGAGACGCGATTTAGTCGGTAGTCACCTCCTTGCCACTTGTTCTCTCTCGGCCTTTCGGACGCGTGGAGAAGTGGATCGGCTTTGCCTTCATGTTACAGTGGAAAGAGGGAATGACTATGTCGTTGAGGTCAGAAGAAGGAATGACCATTCCGTGACGACAAGGAATTTTCGCGCATAATTTAAAAAAATCTCTCGCCGACAATATTGCTCTCAACTGTTTTTTTTTTTTTCGCGGAAAATTTATTTTCCGACACGTGTGTCCCTGTCAGACAGTTTAAAAAAAAACATTTTTTATTTTCAGGGGCTCTTTAAGAAAAGTAGGTCGCGGCTTGCGATGTACACACTTCTTGCTTCGTAATTGGTTCTCCGGCGTCCTTATCGGCTTACGCCCTGCGTTGTAGAGGGGCTTAGAGTGATAAACCGGAAGTTCGGAAGTGGCACCCCCCCCGGTTGCCGCCATGTTGTATGCAAAAGTGACCACTGGCACTCGTCACGTGACCTCACAAGAGCCGTGACGTCATCGGTAAGATGGCTGCGCCAAGAGCTGGTGGATGCGAGTTTGTTCGGCGCGCGGTAGCCGTGATGTGCAGCCGCTTTCCGACGACTTCGGGCTTTTTCGTGCTCGATGACTCAGGTATAATGTGAAAACACGAAGGAATGAGACTTTAGACCCTTTTTGCCCAAGATCGCTCTTGATCATCTGGATATTAACGCCTGTGAGACAGCATCAGCCGTATCGCCGTACCGGTGCTCGGATTCCCGGATGTGTTCGAGGATCGAAGGAACTTTGAGTATTTTTAGCATGCAATTTTCGCATTCTCCTAGTTTTATTTTGAACGTTGGAATGTCTGAGAATTGACGCGAAATGTATGCGTCGGACGTAGGGCCTAGGGGAATTTGTTTCAGCCCTAGATAACTTCACGATTAGAGCAACTTTTAGCGAGGAAACACCTGGGATCTTTACTTTTTGTGCTGAGCAACAATTTTACGACATAACTTTGAGAATAAAATATTCGCATTTTTCGAGCTTCTTTTGAACGCTGGAATGTCTGTGAGTCGGAGCGAAAGGTATACGTCACGTTAAGGTCTACGGGAAGTTGTTTCAGCCCTGCGCCACCGAATAGCCATAGCAACTTTTAACGAGGAAGTTCCTGCGATCTTTAATCTTTTGTGCTAATCGACGATTCTACAAATTGGCAGTTCTCAAGATTTTAATATAACGTGCTTTCATTGCACTAGCTTGAATTCGATCGCAGCACCTTTTTTAAGTGAAATGCTGGCGTTTGCTTAAGCGCCGCACACGCGAACTGATACAAAGCATTCGAGCCAGTCTTTCGGAAAAAAAGGCCATTAATAGCGTTCATAAAACAGTTCATTTATCCTCTTGAAACTAACAACTCAGTTAGCAAGTCTTCACATTTTTGATTAATCAGTGCACAAAATGTTGCGTCCGATGTCTCTTTGAAATTAGTATTAGTAGGCTCTTTACCTTGCCGATCTTTATCAATAGTCCAAACAAACCTCCATGTGTAAAATCACAGTCCTCTTAAATGGTTGTCTAATCCATTACTCTAACATCTAAAATCTAAAAAAAATGCAGCCACTTCTTTAGATGTCCAGAGATAGTACCACACATATCAATTCGTTAAATGTAAAGTAACTCGGAAATAGAAGATTAACTGCACATTTCTCGCTTTCGTAGGATATAATGCAGCAATAATTTGTATCATCAAGAGTGCATTGTATTAGTCAGTCAAATATTTACTTGTTCTGATTAGCTGGACAAAACGACTCGTATATTTGTTCATCCCTTGCCCGAAGAGCAGTCTTCTCGCAAGATGCTGGCTACCATTCCTTTCACTCTCATCTATAGACTTTCTACGAAAGTGTTGGCCGCCTATACATTGTTTCACCGTAACTTGGTAAAAGGCAACCGCCACAGCCCCCTCAAGCCAATCAGAGAGACGGTGTGAAGTTACGTGACAAATCTCTGCAGAAGTAGAGCACTCTGATGATGTGTTGTAACATGCCTCTCTCCAACGTGCATATTGGCTCACTGGGACTGTAACCTTCACCGTTTGTCGAATTGTGATGAATTATACGCTAATTACCCAAGGTTTTCATACTTTGGGTATTTGTTCGACAAGGATGTCATGTCAGCAACCACTGTGAACTCGGCTCAGCGCCTATTTGACTCTAATGCTGCATTAGAGTTCGACGTGAACTGGGGCCGATTCACGTGCTTTACGCCGAAAAAAAAAAATGGTGACAGTGAATGTTGCCTGATGGGATTTTGCAAAAGGTATATTGTGTCATGCCATATGAAATGCCCTGCTATGTGACAATGCATCAATACATACTATTAAACTAGATGCTCAGATTATAATTATAATGCAATTAAATGCAAAGGTGCAAGCGAGCTGGGCAAGAATGACGAAAATAAACCCTGGAGAAGGGGAACAAGAGGGACAAAGGACAAACACAAATCTCCAAACACAGCTAGGTGACTGGTGCGCGACCGAAAAAATCCGCCTGGTCCGGGTATCGAACCCGGGACCTCTCCATTACAGGTGGAGCGCTCTACCAACTGAGCTAACCAGGGGTTAGACGTCAGTAGAGCAAACGGGTTTTATCAGCCGCCACCAGTCTAACACCAACAAGGGTGAAGCTTGCAATTTAAGGTTATAATTATAATGCAATTAAATGCAAAGGTGCAAGCGAGCTGGGCAAGAATGACGAAAATAATCCCTGGAGAAGGGGAACAAGAGGGACAAAGGACAAACATAAATCTCCAAATACAGCTAGGTGACTGGTGCGCGACCGAAGAAATCCGCCTGGTCCGGGTATCGAACCCGGGACCTCTCCATTACAGGTGGAGCGCTCTACCAACTGAGCTAACCAGGGGTTAGACGTCATTAGAGCAAACGGGTTTTATCAGCCGCCACCAGTCTAACACCAACAAGGGTGAAGCTTGCAATTTAAGGTTATAATTATAATGCAATTAAATGCAAAGGTGCAAGCGAGCTGGGCAAGAATGACGAAAATAATCCCTGGAGAAGGGGAACAAGAGGGACAAAGGACAAACACAAATCTCCAAACACAGCTAGGTGACTCTTGCGCGACCGAAAAAATCCGCCTGGTCCGGGTATCGAACCCGGGACCTCTCCATTACAGGTGGAGCGCTCTACCAACTGAGCTAACCAGGGGTTAGACGTCAGTAGAGCAAACGGGTTTTATCAGCCGCCACCAGTCTAACACCAACAAGTGTGAAGCTTGCAATTTAAGGTTATAATTATAATGCAATTAAATGCAAAGGTGCAAGCGAGCTGGGCAAGAATGACGAAAATAATCCCTGGAGAAGGGGAACAAGAGGGACAAAGGACAAACACAAATCTTATTTTCGTCATTCTTACCCAGCTCGCTTGCACCTTTGCATTTAATTGCGTTATAATTATAACCTTAAATTGCAAGCTTCACCCTTGTTGGTGTTAGACTGGTGGCGGCTGATAAAACCCGTTTGCTCTACTGACGTCTAACCCCTGGTTAGCTCAGTTGGTAGAGCGCTCCACCTGTAATGGAGAGGTCCCGGGTTCGATACCCGGACCAGGCGGATTTTTTCGGTCGCGCACCAGTCACCTAGCTGTGTTTGGAGATTTGTGTTTGTCCTTTGTCCTTCTTGTTCCCCTTCTCCAGGGATTATTTTCGTCATAGATGCTCAGAGTTGTGTTCGTCTTTGTACTTAACACTTTATAGCAATAACCATTTTTTACAAGTGTAATATTTATTTTCAGTAGCTGGGCCCGTTTTGTGCTCATGTCAGTGTGCTATGATGGTATTATAATGTCTGTATAGTTTTAAATACCCTCTCTGCAATGACTATAGGGGACCTTGCAGGGAATAAATGAATAAATAACATTTTCACACTACTTGAGTTTGTTTTCGGATGCACCACATGTTCAGTAGAGGTGGAAAAGGTGCAGCCCCATGTGACAAGTGTGTCAGTCTGGTTTAGTCCCATTTATTAGAGGGGGGTGCAACAATTTTAAGAGTAAAAGAATTTGCATCTAGTCATTTATACGTTGTTTATCGTGTCCTGGAGGATAAAGAAAACACCTCCTTTATTAAAAATTATCACGATTTTACTGCATAATCGCCAAGCAAACGTTGAGCTTTTTCCCCCACCTGCAGCCGCGAGTGGCAGCCGAAGGAACTACGGCGAGAAGCTTACGTGACCTCGCTCGGCTCTAAGCTACAGCATAACACCCGCTAATGTCAGCAGAGAGAGGGAAAGGAACCGTCCTCAGAGAGAGCACACGGGAACCTACAGGGCACCCCGAATTACGTCACTAGGAGTGCGACCAGGTGTGGCCCTGAAGACTGGAGTGAGTTGGGGTGTTGGGGGTGCCAGAAATGCCAATATTTATCCTTTTTTTTAAACAACAACTAGGAACGCAGGCGAAGTCGCTTTTCTCTTCTTTACTTCAGAAGTTTCAGAGGGCAACTTCTACAAATGTTTGACCGAAGTCCAGAAATCGTTGCACCCCCGCTTTAGTATTGAAGGATCAGAGATGAAAGTGTCTTCAAAAGCTCCACCGCATGCAGTGAACACAATTCTTGGTGTGTAGCCTCTGAATTCGTTACGGCTGGAGTGTCAGTATTATGCATACTTGATTCGTATATCAAATATGTTAATTTCCACTTGATTACAAGCTCTCAGTAACGACAAGGATGTTGCGAACCTGCAGCGGTCTGAGTTCGGCAAGGTTCAATTCCATTCCCACTTTTACATCGATGTGTTGGAGCGCTTACTTATATTCACACATCTGATTGTCGTCCTTTAACATTATACACGCTGCTCGTGTGCGGATGTTGTAAGATATTTGTGATTACAATGATATATAAAAAAAAAACACATCTATATTCAGGTATCTTTTAATCATGGCCATACTTCTAATATAGAATACAAAAATAAAATGCAATCTCCAGATAACGTGTGCTGCGTTTCTTTCTTGTATGACGCTACGTTAGTCATACAAAAGCTTTCTGCAGACGTGTCTGAAGCATACATAAGTGTGAAGCAAACATACTTCGGACATGTTTGCGGCGCGTCCGCAAATAATTTTGTCGTCATGTCTGCACCAAGAGCCGTGTCTTTTGTAAGATGAAAGAGCAGGGTGACTGCGGCTTGAATGATGTACAGAAGCACCCGACATACATAACACCCAACAATCGGGATTCAGACTTGTCCACAACTAGGTAACTCTTCAACTCTTCCACGAACAAAAACTCCTACAAAGACACCCGCACATGGCTTGGACGGACGCCACATTAGTGGCCAGCGTGGTGAACTTGCTACCCAACTTGTACCACTTTCTCGCACCGTAAACATTTTGAACCATTAGAGCTGTTTTCCTCGGTAAGAACAAGTTGGCATGACCTCCATGCATGATACAATAACGACAGGTGCGAGCCACGTACAAAAAGCCAGGGGCATTTAAGCGACTATACCGAGTTTCATCAGTACCATGGCGTGCGTGAACCGGGTCGCTTAGGATCTACTTTTGCGAACGATTGCCATTCGGCGTTACGAACTCGATATTAAACACAAATTAACACCGTTGTTAGATGACACTATATTGATCACAGCTCACACAAAACACCTACGTGTTTGTAGCATTAGAAGAGTCGTTTATTTGTCGCCGCAATGGAGACCCCTTTGTCATGTCAACAAATGCGTCCTTATTTTACTTACACTTGCTTGTATTCGAGTATAGACATCGAATCTTGTTCAATAACGCTTCTTATGGAGAGACCCTTCAAGTCGGTCCTTGGGGCGCACTTGTCTTTCTTAATGGCTGCACTGATTGTTTCGCTAATGCATCGCCTTTCTTGAGAAATGAAACCCAAATCTCGTACTGCCGAAGCGCATAAAACCAGGCTCAGTAATCGTGTGACAGTTCATCTCTTAGAAGTAAGCCATTCTCCAGTTCATGCAGAGTCGTCTGCGTTTTTCCACACCAACAAGGAATACGAAGCGCCTACCCGTCGTGCTACCTTGTGTAATGAATTTCGTGTGTCTTCTAGGCGTCATCTTTTCGGGAGCAGCGCTGCTGTCTGCCAAGGGACAACTCGACTGGAACGATATTCTAGGAGACCCGATGTTTGTACGCTTCCTTACCTTCGCGACTACAAGAAGAGACTAGACCTTGTTGTATCGAGAGACTGCTTCAAGGACAATGGCTACGTCTTGGGAAGATTTCTTCACCGTGTTCCGTTCGCGATTCGACTGTCTTCAAATACTTATGGCTTCTGCAAGGACCCTGACTGCTTAGATATAGCTGACCATGTGAGCACTTTACTTCTCATCATGTGCAACCCAGAGCGTTGGACGAGCACCCTGGCACACACGCGGTACATTAATTCCATATTGTTATTGTCCCAGGGTTTGAGAGCGACTGAAGGAAACTTAGCGATTGAAGACGGGAGTTTATTTCGACATACTTTCTACTCACATCTGCTGTACGGGGGCATTTCCTATGTTTATGCGAATAGCAATGCTATTTTTCTGAACAAAGACTTCAAGACGGAATGTCTGACTTGTAACGGGAGTCCTCTTGTTGCCAATTTACCTCCCAGGATCTTGCGACCAATTACTTTCAGCGGAAGTAAGTTGAGGCTTTTTTGCCAGTACCCAGAGGCCTGCAATATTTCGACGTATGGCACCCTCCTCAAGGTTTTGAGGCACAAGAACGCGAGTGTCCACGTGGTCGATAAAACTCGCTTCAAAATGTGGCACTGGTACAGCACCACTTTCCAGACGAGAGGTCGGACCGATGAAATTATTTCACAGCTGGGAGACAACAACCTTACTATAGCATACCCAAGAGTGATTAGACCTTGCTATTATGATATTTTCGCCTTCACAGTCTACACAAAGAGAATAAGCCCGCTACCCAAAGAGGCTGTCTTTTTTCTACCGTTCTCCTTGTACGTGTGGACGGTGTTGGTTGTCTCTTTAGGAATAAGCGCTCTTGCTCTCTCTTTGATATTCGTGAAGTACAAGGGGGCAAATATTTACGTCCACCAGGTTATATTCGCTCTCGTAGCTTCGTTGCTTCAGCAAAACATCCAGCTGCCATTGGTAGTGCATAAAGATTACCGTCCAAAGCTCATTCTTTTTCTCTGGGGAATGCTGGGCCTTGTGTTATCCTGTGGCTACAAGGGATCTCTAACATCTTTGCTGCGGAACATTCCACTGGAAGGGCAATACCCAGAGTTTTTAACCTGGCAAAGCCTCCGTCATCAGAACTACTTCTTTAAGATAATGGACATGGGAAATCTTCCCAAAGACGCAACCGACGAGATCACCACTCAGTACGTCCGAAATCATACTGAATCCTTCCGAAACAAACTTGCCCTTGGAGGCACCAAGGGGGTATTTTTGTTGCGCCGCTTCGCTGGTCCACGCAGGGAAGCCATCCGCCTGGCATTCTACGGTCTTAATTTCGTCCCCACAAGAGTGCCCGAGTTTGAGGAACTGGTCGGGCCTCAAATTGTTGCAGCTTCGCCCTACACCAAAGCCCTCAAGGATGCTCTGACCCAAGCGATGGAGACCGGCCTTTTTAACCACGCGGAACGCCCCAAAACTCACGAAGCCTTGTATCGTTTCCACAATTCCCAGCCCCCTCCCCCGAAGGGTGAACTGGAAGTGAACGATCTCAAGCCATTCTTTGTTATGTGGTCGGTGGGTATGGGCCTTTCTGCAGTGGTGTATGGGCTTGAGCTTATAGTAGCCTTCATGCCGACCTTCTTTGCAAAGATGACAGCCTTGCATGGCTGGCTTAAACAACGGGCACACCAAACATTGCATGGTCCTCTGTTTTATCGACGTAAGCGTCGACGCATTGATGTTCCGCGAACGTTCTAATGCTCAATCTACTATGTGAAAACTTTGTTGTTGTTCTGGACTGCTAGAATTCGCATATAGAAAGGCATGAAATGATTATATATCCCATTTACTTTTAGATGACGGGCGCAGGTCTTGCTCAGTTGTTCGTTCAATGCGATATTGCCGCGTGCAGGATCGGGAAGATAGCTTCTTCGTTCATCTAGAAGATTCGCGTATACTCTTTCTTCGAGCATAAAAGATAAGGAGGCCAGAATGATGCCTCGTCAGTATCGCCTTTGCTCTTTCCCGAACATTCTCGGTCAAATATTCAAGATGGCCAGCATATTAGATAAAGTGCCGTGCGCCGTAGTGCCGATTCATTCACTTATTCTCTCTCCCGATAGCCAGCTGTTACTCCGACGCACCGTCGCTTGCCGCTACCGCCGCAGACGCTCGCTGCTGCTTCCTCGACGTGTGTACTTTTTCTCCGTTTCTGGCTCAAGTTCGCGTCCTTTAAATCTTCAGTTCATTCCGTTTTCTCTTCCCTCATTGTCTGTCATTTGTGAGAAAATTCTGCTTTCAAACATATCGCGACCTGTATGGCGATCGTTTTGCTCTTTCAATTTGTGCGTGTTAAAAGAAATAAAAAAATGGCTTCTTGGTTTTTTGGTGCGGCTACATTGTACTGCAGTTTTTGAAACCGTAACTTTTTTTAATTAGAAGTGTCCCCATTTGGAAACAGAAAACATTGCATTAGACACTTCGCCCAGATTTCAACGCTCTTGGAATTTAAGGAGTCGGCCAGTTAAAGAATGGCAAATAATGTCCCATCGTCGCCTGCATGCCAATAACACGCCGTACGGTGTTTTTGTGCACTGCGGTTCAGTTCATAACGAGTCAAAAGAACACTGGCCGCGACAATTTCAGATAGTGTCGTTTTATTCTATGCGGAGAGCAAGTCGTCTGCTTCTTGCGCAGGGGTTGCGGTGACGTCGGAACTACGCCGAGTTCTGATTGGCTCTGATTGGAAGGATAGTGGGTAGACCTCAATGCTAGATGCCTTAAGGTGTACCCACTATTCTTTCTTTTTCTTTTTTCAGTCTGCCAGTAGTAGCTCGGCCTTCTGATATCATCGCAGCCTCTGTGCAAGCAGACAAAATCGCGCCCCGCAACACTTAATCTCACTTTAAATTCAACCGCAACCAAACGCTACAATCCGATGAGCCAATCAGGCAACGCCAAAAGTGCATGGTCATGGCTCCCGTCGCCTTTGTGCGGTTGCTCTAACTAAATAAGCCAATCACACGCATAAAAAGAAACATTGCAGGAGTACGCTGCTTTTACCATTAGGGATTGGTTTAGCCGTTGATAGTAATCGCACAAAGAAAACGAGCGTTATGATGATTCTCCTTTGGCACTGATTGATTGACTACATCGAATCATAGTGTTGACTGCGGTCGAAAAGGGACACTAAAAAGGAAAAAAAATGAATAACCTGGAGACTTTACAAATAATAAAAAATAAACTTTGCGCAAAAAATATTTACAGCGGTAGACATGTTTTAGTTTACAATTTTCAAACGCGCGCACCAAAAAGTGGTAAATAACGTCACCAGATGTACACGCCAAGGGAAGCGTTCTCATTGGCTACCTCTCCCCGCCTTCAGTGCGCCCTCAGTGCTCCTCCTTTCCACTTTTGTCTCTCGTGTATGATTTCGCTAGGCGGAGGAGATGTGAGCATGAGAACGCTGCCCTTGGCTGCCTTGGTTTGTACATGTGGTGATGTTACGCACCCATTTTTCGACGCGCGTGTTTGATAGCTGTAGCCTAAAACAAGTTTAGGTCTGTAAATAATTGTGCACAGAAAGAAACATTTTTTTCGAAAAATTAGTTTTTTAATATTTGTAAATTTCCAAGGCTGTTTAAATTGTTTTTCTTTTCAGTGTCCCAGTTAGGTAATGGCGCCAAGATGTTTCGGTGGCACCATGTTTTGGTTTCTGTTTTTGTCACGCTTTGACTACGGTTTGCTTCGCAGTGATTGGCAGTATTTGTAACTCCGTGAACTGGCGATTGGGCAGGCATTATCAGTATACAGGAATCTATGGTTTGGCCATTGGCGGACTTCGACCACATCGACGCATTTGGTCACGCACGTCGGTAATGGATGGTCACATATATCGCAGAAAAACAAGAGAAAAACGAAAGCACTGTGGAAAAAAACAAAGACAAGGACAGGAGAAGTGCTGTCTAAGAACTAATGTGTAAATGAACAAGAAGAAAGAGAAGTCAGCGCACGCCCTGTCCCTACTTATGCTTGTTCTTGTCTTTTAGGTGTTTTGTTTCTTTTCAGTTGGTTGGTTGTCTTTGGATGAACGCAATAGGTTTACATCATACAAACCAAATAGCACGCTCATGTGTAGTCTTAACCTAAAGTGCATTAAGGAATCGCTAGCATAAAAAAGAGGTTCAATTTGAAAAGTTTAAGTTCTTGTCGCGGTCAGACTGGTGCACGCAAGAAATTATTACCCACACATATAGCGTCGTTCATGGGGTAAATTTATTTATGTGCAATCACGGTTATGACCAGTTGAGTTTGGGAGAGTCGAGTAGTTATAGGTTTACACGTATATTCAGTGGCACTCCGGAGGGATGAAGGGAGCACGGGTTCTATAGGCCCAACGTAGACTGAAGCCCTGTCTTTGTTTACGCCATTTCTGGTGTCTCAGCTTGACATACAAGGCGCCTAAGTAAGCCGCCACAACTTACACCAGAAGGACGGGTACCGCTCCACCAAGTCCCGCAGACCAGACGACAAAGAATGGCACAAGCTCGGTCACGTCCAAAGCTTCCGGCGTTGAAGAAGCCCCGACGCTGTAAGAGCGATGTGTGACCTTGAATTCTTGAAAAAAATTCCGCCCTGCTGAAAAGGCCAGATTCCTGTGCTTGGCCAACCGTCTGTGAGAAAGCTTCTCTAAGTTGCGATGCGTACGTAATGTTGGGTCCAACAGCCTCCCCAAAGAGGGGTTCCCCGATCACGACGTAGACAAACTCGCGGAGTCTTTTTTGAATGGTACTGGTATGTCGACCAATGAACTGGTACACCAGGGGAAAATACTTCTTGTCGGGAACTATCTTGTGTTTCCTTAGCCTAAGAAACACTCCTTCTTGGCGATTCTTCTGGCGTCCACTGTCGAAGTATCGTACCGTAACTCCTCGAAATAAAAATGGTGGAGAACACATCCTTGCTGATAGGTACTACTGCGTTTCGGGAAGTCGGATGTTCCGCTTCAAGAGGTACGTCCCTCAGCAGTGAAATGAGTGAATCCTTGCACAAGCACGAGATCCATGACACTGCAGAGAGCTAGAAAGAGCCTTGTGCAGAAGCGCCTCTGCTGCTTGTGCGAGAGTTGATGAATTTGCAAAAGCAATGGCGCAACTAATCCGAAGATAACTACACCCGAACGTTCTCCCCTGCTGCACCAAAGCGACAAAAAACTTGAGATTGCAATCGACACCATTGCGCATGCCAATGCTACCCAGACATGCAATGAGAAGGGAAAATAAGAACGATCGATCTCTTTCGGCAGAGGGTATCTTCTCTTCGCGAAGAGTGATTACGCGATTGCGTGGTTAAAACGCGGTCGCTACTTCATTGGAAAAAGCAGGTTCCATTGGATAGCCTTTTGAGCCCTTATCACGACTCCGTTTGTGAGAGGGATGTAATCACCGCGGAAATATATTTCCTGGTAAGCAGCCGTAGTGTAGTGCTCCTTAAAAAAACTGGAATTTTTAGTGCTTGAAGAGATCCAGGGGCACGGCCCGTGTGGGGTGCTCACACAATGCAGGATAGAGGCAGCTAAGAGTCAGCTTCGCCCTCTGCAAGGGAAGCTGCTCTGCGAGGCGAGGGATCCAACTTTCAACCAGTGGCGTTTCACTGCATGATAGACATTCCACTTGGCTGCCTTTCGCTAGCATAATCTTGCCATCACTTCGATATATGGTGTAGACACCAGGATCTTGAATGTAGGTGTAATCATAATTTCGAACGTGAATCAAATTTGTATCTGATAATGTCTGAGAGCGGACATCATCGGACAGTAAAGCAATCAGAATTTTATAAGGCAGACGCGCAATTACTTTTGACATATCGTAGGGCTCACACCATAACAGTAGCAGGCTTTTCATTTTGAGCGAAATAACATGGCAAGAACCGTTGGCGTTGCATGGTGCCCATTTCGAAGACGTTTGTGCCGGAAAAGGCAGCTGCCTTAAAAAATGTTGGACATGGGAATTGGGACCGTGATAGTAAAGACACCTCAGGGAACCAAAAATCTCAAGTCTTCCGCCAGTGACCAACGTCATGAATTTTACGAACATTGAATCTTCAAGGATGTCTTTCTAATCTCATCCCTCTGACGACGGGGAGTTTCCTTGCGACAAAGATGACAGCGACAAAGATGGCTAACTTCATGATAAAACTGGTAGTATGTCACAAATAGTATTACAAGGATAAAACGACTTTTGGTTTGACCAAGGGCTCGAAGTTGACGCCTTTGTTATTGACAAGTTCAATCGAGAAATACAAGCTTAAAAACGTTCCTTGCTTTTGTCGAATTTTATTTAAATTTAAGTGAGCACGAATATCGAGACTCCGATAATGTTGTCCCCAGTCGAGTTTTTTCTTAAGTAAGTGCAGCATTACCTAGAAAAAAAATGAGGATCAGAGGATACATAACTTCTGTCCACTTCAATCGTCACCCTAACAGATCCACTTAGTTTTAAATCTGCCATTGGAACATATTTGTTGTCAGCTTCAGGTTTTTTGTGTTTTCTCGCGTTTAGTTACATTTTCAAGCCAAACGAACATGATATTCAGCTTCACGGGATCCAAATACCTCAAAATTTGCCTCTAACTCGTTTTATCAAGAAGTGCTTCAGCTTCACCTTGAAGGAAAAGTGACCAGGTCAATATTTGAGGTGCTGAAAGTGACGCAAATGATGAATTTTACGCCGGGACGAAGTCCAAAGTACAAGATTTCTGGCGGATGACTTTGGTGTTTTAGCCCGAGGACTGATGGAATAAAAATACCACGTTTGCGCCAACCTTTCTAGCTAACAGTGGGTCCCAATCAAAGTAAACGACACTCTCACCGGTTGCATATTGCATATCTGGAAAATTCAATTTGTACTTTCTTGTAAATAAGTGTTTTCTTACCAAAGTCTAGTTATGAAAGAAACTGGAATCTTCACTTTCTAAAGGTATATTTCGGAGCAGAGATATCAGGGATGCTTCCTAGACAGTAGTCATTACACGTCTGAGGACGAGTATGATTATCAGGTGGAAAATATTTCGGAGTACTAGGGGCACGTGGGAGCTTTGCAGTTGAAACAATGAAAACGAAGGTACCAGTAGAAGGGTGTGAGGATTCACCTTGCCATTGATCCTGTATGTCATAGATTAAACAAAAGCGCGCATGTCAAGAACAATAAACTATATCATCCACACCTTTCAGAAAAGAGGCAAAATAAATATAATTTCTTTGGGAGGTTGTTTTTTTTCTCGCAAGAAGTGTTCAAAAGAATGCGTTATATTCACAAGGTTTAATCCGCCTCGTATATTTCAGCTCATCGGAAGGTTATAGAAGTTTCATCGTTCCGATGTCTGCCGAATATTCTGGGGGAGTACCCAAGATCTAAGATTCCGTTAGCGGTATCCAGACGTTTGTGAGCATCCAAGCCCTAATACCCTGCTCGGAGTTTTGAGGACTACACATTCATAATTATGCCGCGTTCGTTTTTTAATACCTCGTGGCCTCGCGCTCTTGTGACTCAAAACACCGAGCAGGGTATTACGGCTGGGATGTTCGCGAGCCTCTTGATACTAATAACTGAATCTCAGATGACTTTCGTTGAAAGGTACTTGTTCGAAAATCCGGGAAGCAAGGTGTTTGACTAGACGACTGCCATCGCAAGTCAAACATTACGTCTTTCAATCTGTGGTCAGAAAACAGCACTGTTATTTGAGTGGTTGATGGATGTGCCGCCGTAGAGCGGATGTAAATAGACTTTATGTCGGAATAAACTCCCGTCAACAATTCATTCCTCGCCCTTATTAGGACCTTGGTATAATAAAACAATGAAATTCACGTACTCTCATCGTGCCAGGTCGCTCGTGAGTCTCCCTGGCTTGCAAATGATGAGTATAAAGCTTCTAACCTAATGAAATACATTGTCACAGTGTAGGTACTTGCAGAATCCAAGTTTTCTTGAGGATAGTCGTAGTGCAAACGAAACATGTTGCCCAAATCTTCCCAAGTAATCGCCATTGTCTTTAAGGCATTTTCTCTCTACCAGGTCCAGTCTCTTGTAAGTTGAAAAGGTCAATGAGCGCACAGAGATAGAGTCTCCGGAAATGTCTTGACAGCCCAGTTTTCTTTTTAATTAATAGCGGCATTGTTCCGTAAAAGAAATCACATTTAGAAAACGCAGCGTGACGACGAATTCGTGAGAAGCCTTTAAAGTGACCGAATAAATCGGTTTGGTAACGTATCGTGTTACGATATACCACAGATGTACCCGAAGGTGGTGAACGCATCGTATCAAAACTCCCATCACAAACTTACATTAGTAAAAAGTAAAAAAAAAAAGGATAACTGATTTCTTTTTTTTTCTTACGGCGCTTGTTTGTTTTTTAAACACCCTTTGAGTGGCACAACGACCGACAGAAGGTGGCAGCGGCCCGTCAGCTTACCACCCAGTTGCGCCAAAAGCAGGTGACATGTAGCTGAAATTACTCAGGAACCATAGGTTTTATTTGTAAACATGGCATTCGGGCCCCTTCCAGCCGCCATGACAGGAAGCCGCGAACACCTGGGCTTCCAGTTTTGTTTGCATGCCTTTAAAGTGCTACATCGCCGCGGTTTCGTGTGTTCCGCAATTAAATCGTTTTTTTTTGTTACGTTATCCGCTTTCACATGCTTCTTGAAGTAATTTAATGCTCTGCAATGGACTGGCCAACTTTGTGGTGGCAGATCTACGCGAACTAAAAGCCGCAACGTGCCGCGGCCGTCGAGTGCGAACAGTTTCTGTCAAGCGAGCATCGATTTCACACTCAACACTAGGATCGCTTAATCTTGAAATCAACGATGCACATATCCGACTCTTCCGGACAGCGAAGATACTTGATCGAACGAATCACGCTTGAGTTCTTATGTAAATATTGATGGAAAGTTTAATTATTATTTTCCAAAATATTATTTTTATTCTGAACGCAAGTTTTCATCAGACAGGAAAACCTGGTACTGCGTAAAATATTTTATACATGAAATAATTTGGCTGGCAACAGAAATAATAATACAAACTCGGGACAAAGGATGACGAACATTTCTTGTCCCTTGTCCCGACTTCGTATTATTCTTTCTGTTGCCAGTCAATGTTACCAACACGCTCGCTCTTGAGTTCATATGAAATAAGCTTTTGTCGTTTTTTTTTTTTAATTTTAGAGGAAAATTACTTTGTGGCGTTAATTTTGTGTGTGCATGCGAGCTTGTGAACATAAGGTTTATGTGAGAGTCCTGAACAAACTCGAGCCGAGCAAAAACCCAGGGACAAACTAAAATAAAAAAAGTCACTTTTGAGGGTTTTTATCAGTGGAGGACTTTGGAATGGGAGAGATCTTTTCGCATGGAACCGAACCCCCAAACCGAACATGGGGTTCGGTTCCAATTCACCTTCAGACACGTCAATTTGTGAAGTTTGAGAGCCAGGTGTTTGTTTTTTCATTATGCAATAAAGCGTCTGTTTGTGACACGATTAAAGCACTACGTGATACACAACAGCGCTTGTGTGTCTGCCCAAACGGAAGGGTTCGGAAAAAATGCGACAGGTCCCCAGGGTTGTCGCCTGATCGTAAAAAGTCCCCGGACGCGGAACTAGTTTTCTTACCTTATCGCCTGGGCTCTAAAATCTGAAATAGCATTTTGACGTCCGCGTCTGCACCTATATCCACGTGAGTATTATACACGCGGATCGCCGCGGTAAGTGGACGTTGTCACAAGCACGGCATCTCCACTCGTCGTCGAAAACACGCCGCTCGCGTTTTCCCGGGCAAGATCGAGCACGAGTGGCACAAACCTTCGCACCCTCCTTCAACTACGTCCGACAGCTGCGTTTCTCTCTGGCTAGCTCGAACACTCACGGCGACGCCGCGCAGTTGACAAAGCGACGCTCTTCTTCCACATTCTCTCCCGTGCACGAATAACACGAAACAATTACATGCCTCGGTTGATTCTTGGAGGCCTAGTCAGGTTGGCCCACGTATATTTCGCCACGGAGGCCAAATAAAACGAGAGGTGGTGCTTCTTCTTCGCGCCGTATGATCCAGAAACACACACCGATCTATCTTACGTCCGGTTTTCGACACACCTTTTCCGATTTTCCGTCGAGAAAAAACTTAAAAAAAAAACGCGTTGCCCATTCTTGCTCATTGAAACATACACAAGAAACTGGTCAACCGGAAGTTATGTCACCACAAAAAGTTCTGCCATTACTTGTTTATGTTTACCTTGGAATACTGTGTATTGTGTCCAGTTGATGTATTTTTTGTTTTTTTTCGAGGGCGTGGCGTTTTTTTTTTTTTAATTAAAAACACATCGTTTTCTTTTGGCGCGACCGGGCGGTAAGGCTTAGCGTGCGTAGAGAGCCTAAATTAGGGAGAGTGTCCACTACTCGATCGAGGTCACGTGGTTTATCGGGCCGCGTTTGCAGTACGAGCTGCAAGGGGGTGCCGAAAGCGTTGGTCGTCTGAAGCATCTCAGCCTTTCAGCCCTCCTTGCTTTCCGCCTGCTTTCCAACTCGCTCCACGACGCAGCGCATGCGTACTTGCGACACATTTTCACAGGAGGCGTTCGCGATGGACCTTCTCTTCATTCTAGGCACTCTGAGGTTGCGTCGGACCGCTGCCGCCATCTGTTGGTTTTTGAGCCAGTTAGAGGGTGCGTGAATAGCAGACGGGGCGCCGTTATCGTGTTTTTACTTTTTACTCAGGTAAGATGGCTCTTTCGAAATTTTGATGCGATGCTTCCTGTACCTTTGGGCACCTCTGTGGTGAATCGTAGCGCGATACGTTATCAAGCCCATTTATGCAGTCACTTAAAAGGCTTCCCCCGGATTTGTGGGCACGTTGTAGGAACACGTTCGTAGTGCATGCTTCCAAAAAAAAAAAAAAAAAAAAAAATGTAAAAACGAAACTTTTTTTTTTTTTGCAAAATAAGCGAAAAACAAAACGAAGAAACACCAAGAACCAATTGATTTAAATTATTAACAAGCATATTATACAATTTTCTGCAACATATGGTAAAATTTACATTAATCACTATGTCGCAACTAATGATTATCATATCGTGCATCGTTTCATTGACAGTCCAGGTGGAAGATTAAATAGGCTATACCATATTAGATTCGTTAGTCCATAAAAAAGGGGAAAAAAAGAAGAAACGGTGCGGTGGCGGTGCTAGGGAGAAAATGGGAAGAAACACAACTGCCTGTGTTTTTTCTGCTGCCTCTATCAGTCGTCCAACTGTTTGCTTTGCCCTAAAAGCATTCACAAATTGAGCATTGTTCTGCTGTTCAGTATGAATTGTGCACCAGTATGGAAACGCACGTTAAAAATAAATCAAGGTAAACTTTAAGAGCTTTAAAACAGAAGAGTAATAACTTAGGGCTGCCTGAGATATGTTCTATAGATTGTGCTATCGTATATTTCCCGGTTAATACGTTGTCACGCCCTTCGTTAACGAATACTATGGAAGTTGCATACATAAAAAATCAAGCAACCGAGCTTCCGCTACTGTACCGCGATATACACAGCCCTTTTGTGTAGAATAGCATCATAATCGACGAACGGGGGCTGCAAGTTAACCGTAACGGTAAACCCAATACAGCATTTAGTATGATGAAGAGTATTGCTATTGCCACGTGCGTAGTCAAAGAGATGCTAAATTGACAAAACGCTCATAAACATAAAAAAATAAAAGTAGTCATGCAAAAAAAAGAAAAAAAAAGAAAGACGTTTTTAAGTCTCCGTAATGCCGAATTAGAGCGCAGCTCTTGAGGAGGAGGAGGGGAGGCTGTGCCCGTGTGACATCACTCGTGACCCTCGTGACCCTCATGACGTCACTTGTAACCCTCGGGACCTTCGTGACCCTCGTGACGTCACTCCTGACCCTCGTGACGTCAGTTGTGACCCTCGTAAAGTCACTGTGACCCTTGTGACGTTGCACGTCACGGGAAACGGGGGGAGGGCATTATGGGGAAACGTCCCATAATGCAACGCGCGGCTACGCCCACGGCGACGGCGACCAACCCGGAGAAGGGCGACTAAGAGCTGGGCTCTAAAATCGATGAAGAAACTCTTGCCGTGGTTGAGCTATGCTGGCATATATCGAAAGATTGCTGAATCGCTGAGGCAGATTTTCAAATGTTTCCGAAATTTGCGGGAAAATGTCATGCTCGAAGTAAGGCTAGCTTTCATACACAAACAGGCAGCTCTCTGACGTCATGCCGCTGTGTTGGCGCTGCTGTCGCCACAAAGCGTGCGTAGACGCCAAAAACAAAACAAAAAAAAACAAACAAAAAAAAAACCAGAAGATTACAATACCAAGGGTTGAAAATGGTGCATTAGCAAGAAGATGAACATTGGCCGGCTGAAAAGAAATAACAAAGCTATTGTTTGCGCGTACCAGTCAACACCTCGATAATAACGCCAGGCACTTTATTTCCTGAATAAAATTTAAAAAAAAACAACAACACGCGGTGTTGATTTATTTATGGAATAAACAGAGGCAATATAGAACGCGGACAGTGTTACGAAGAAGCGGTCCACAATAAAGTTCTCGAAACTTCAATCAACGAGAAATGATATGGATCATGAGTCGATACAACTTTTATTTTCTGGAAACTCCTTGCTGACGAACAGCAAAAAAAAAAAAAAAAAAGGATACGTAGGCAGCGTTTTTTTTTTCCTCAAAATAAACAATATATTTCTCTGCCAAAAAACGAAAACAACTCTTCAAGCCTTGCAGGCACGCAGGTGCTTTACCGCTCCGAAGCATTAGATAAGTAATAAGAAGAAAGAAAATAATGCTATAAAGACCATTCGATTTTTTTTTTCCAGGACGCTTTTGAATTCATGTATATCTAATTTTTGAATTGTATTTGTTGAAAAAAAAAACACCTAATTCAATTAAATAAAAAAAAAAAATGCGCGCGGACTTGAAATACGCATTGTCGAGATGATTGAAATCAAGAACGCATTAGATTGACTAGTTTGAAGGTATTCAAAATGCAGCTTTACGTTTTGTGTTTTCGCGTCTACGGATTCGTGGCTCAGCGCTTGCCTAGAAGTTCTTTCGAGAAGGCGTGAAAGTCATATCATACAGGCACCTCGATGATTTTCTTTTAAAGCAGCAAATAATAAGTTTAGTCTAGTTCATAATAGTAACCAAAGAAAACAAACACGCTCGTGAACAGTACACGTCGTACACTTTCGATAACCATTAGTTATAATATTATATTCACTGCCTAATCACATCGTATGATCGACCGATTCCTATAGATGTTGTCAGCTATGAACGGAGAGAGGTATACGAAATGAAAGTTCTTCTGCTCCCTGGGCACCTCGAGCGGTTATTTACTTGCCAGATTCGCCGATGTGCTTTTCTTTTCCTCCCCGACCCCGACCAATGACTCTTGGCGCCTGGCATGCATCGTCATGGCGCGTTCCTTGCGCCTTCTCTTTGTGGCCGGTTGATTGGCGTGCCACTTCCTCTTGCGTTCATATGTGCCAAAGGTGCGTTTTAAAACACTTGCTCGCCGTATGCGGAGAGCAAGTCGTCTGCTTCTTGCGCAGGTCATGGCCGTGACGTCAGCATGACGCCCAGCTCTGATTGGCTCTGATTGAAGGATAGTGAGCAAGCTGCCTTGAGCTCTACCCACTATCCTTCGATCAGAGCCAATAAGAGCTCGGCGTCTTTCTGACGTCACCAGAATCCCCCGCAAAAGAAGCAGACGAACTTGCGCTTCGCATAGGGCGGTTCATCGAAAAACTTTTTCACTTCCGGTAAACCGCGCTCCGCCATGCTGATGGAGTGCGTCGGTCATTTTCTCAATTATTTTTTATGCAGACGATTAGTTATTAGCGTCATTTATGGTGTTAGTAAAAGGCACAAGCATGTCAACTGGCTGCGCCGATTACTAAGCCTGTTAAGTACACAAGCTTACCAGTGTCATGAAACCCAAGTATACTCACATGCAACGCCACTGAAGAAGAAACTTGTTTGTTACCGCGTAATTTCAGGAAAAAAAAAAAAAAAACAGCGGTTGTTTTCTTTTAGTCTGTCCTTCGCAAAACTTGACGACGAAGTTGAGGAGATCACAGTGTTGGCGTTGTCAACAATGTGATCCCTGGGATTTAGTTGCAATCCCCCCGGGGACGTTAGTGGCTTCTCCCCGATCGCTGCCATGACGGGAATAGCCGAACCTTAACCACGTGTGAAACCCAACGCACGCCCTTTGCTTGGCCAACCCTGCAGCGCGTGGCTATAATAAACATTCTAGGTATTTATTCGGTTTCAGACCACGTGGTCGCTTGTTCTGACTGCGAGTTAATTATAATAATATAATCGTTCATTTTCACTCCAAAGGAGTGTAGAGAGCAGGGAAAAAAAAGCTGCAGTTGCGGCTTGACAGGCCCCT
Source organism: Ixodes persulcatus (assembly GCA_013358835.2). Lineage (NCBI taxonomy): Eukaryota > Metazoa > Arthropoda > Arachnida > Ixodida > Ixodidae > Ixodes > Ixodes persulcatus. Next base: position 135,817 of record JABSTQ010000212.1, read on the forward strand.
GCCCCGCAACACTTGACATAGAGTATAGAATAAAATTCAAACTAAATAATCACTCAAAGCATATCAGAACATTTAAATTCTATCCAACGAAGAGGTGGAGTAACAATAATGCAGACATAAAACGCACAAAATATATACCGGGTCAATTAATAATAAAGTAATGACAAAGCAAATATTATAACTGGTGAATCAGCATAAATAACACACTATACATGCAACACGCCATACATACACGCATACATACATACATACATGCATACATACCTAGTTAAGTAAAACGTAAGGTGATGAAATTGCAGACATCATGATGCACAAAAATTCATACATACATACTATACAACAAGGCCACAAGAAAAATACTACAGCGAGCGTTTGGATCATCGGCATAAGCACAAAAGAAAAATTCGAAATCGTCGCATCAGTAAAATATGAAACGTGAGTTCAGGGACTGTTTTGTTGATGTTTCGGGTGTAATGTTTTGTTTTGTGATGTTGTTAAGGAGAACAGATTGATGTCCAGACGAGGTTCTGACTGTTGGTATTTTCCATATTTCGGGCTGTCTTATATTATGTGATGGTATGTGTTTAATTAGATTAAATAATTGTAGCAGTGGTGCGTTGTTTATTGTTACTGCATTTTTATAAAGAGAAACTAGCCTGAAATCATGCATTTTTAACACATTTATTATATTTAGTACATACATTAAAATACTTACGAGTTGATGTAAACCATGGAACGTTAGTTCCATGGTTTACATCAACTCGTAAGCCCTTTTTTTGTGCGACGAGTAATTTGACCATGTTCTGATTTGTAGTGGTTCCCCATATGACATGGCAATAAGTGACACTCGGCAGAAACAAAGAATTATATAGAAGCTTTTTTTTGTGTTTTGTGGCAAAATATGTCGATGTTTACTGATCAGGCCATTAAGTTTGTTTAATTTCATGCCGACGTGGTTTATCTGTTGGTAGCACGTGAGATGTCCTGAGAAGAAAACACCCAGAGCTTTAATTTCCTGAAATAGTTCTATTTTATTTCCGACAAAGCAAAGATTTGTAGACACACGTGCTATTTTATTTCTAGATCTAAACAATAAGGCCTTTGTTTTATTAATGTTAATTTTTAATCAGTTCAAGTCAGTCCATATTTTTAAGGAAGAGAGAAAATTGATAGCAGAAACTATAAGTTTGTAGGGGTCAGTACCAGTAAGACGCAAGGGTATATCATCAGCATATGCTATTGACTGTACTAAGGTATTGACATTGAAAACGTCATTCATATAAATAATAAATAATAGGGGCCCCAAGATGCTGCCTTGTGGGACGCCTGATTTAATATCCTCATTAGATGATAGGAATGAATTATGACATACGCACTGCTTACGGTTTTGGAGATACGATTTAATCAGTGATAACATTGTTCCACGAACACCATACATGTCAAGCTTAGCAATTAATATGTTATGATTCAAGTGGTCAAACGCCTTAGAAATATCTATAAAAATGCCGAGTGAAATGAGTTTTTTTTTCAAAAGCTTCGATAATTAACTTTTTCTGCTCTATGAGCGCAATCTCAGTCGACATATTTTTCCGAAAACCAAACTGTGAATTTGACAACAACATATGCTTGTTAAAAAAGTTAATTAGGCGTGAAGGAATGATTTTCTCAAGTTCATTGAAAAACACAGGAAGAATAGAAATAGGCCAATCGATTATTTATATCGCCTCCTTTATGAATCACGGTTACTTTAGCGGTTTGCGTGGTAAAGAAAACGTACCTGTTTCTAACACTAGGTTAAATATGTATGAGTATAGGGGCAAGTAAATCTAGTACGTATTTTATGGGCTTTATTTGTAAATCATCTATGTCACGAGATTTACTGTTTTTTTAAGCCAAGGAAGGTATTGACAACCTCGTTTTCGCTTGTGGGAAAAGAGAATAAGGAGTCACTTACACGAGCATGAGTGGTTATGCAATTTCCTGTCAACACAGTATTGCTAGCGGGGACCAAATTTACAAAGTAGGTATTAAAAGCACTTGCTAAACTCTGCTCATTGTACCATTAAGAATTATGTTTTCGATGGTCGACTCAGGAACGGGGTGCAAAACGTTTCTGAGTCGCTTCCATAAAATATCTCCCAGTATAGTTTCGTTAAACTGTTTATGATAGTAGTTCTTTTGTGTGTGTTTTAACTGTGAATTTAATTGATTTCTGTGACGTTTATAAATTTTCAATGATTTTATGCCCTTTGTTCTAATAAAGGTGCTAAAAATTTTGTTTTTGATATTTATTTTTTGCAGTAATTCCGCGGTAATCCACGGCTTACGGGAGATTTTTTTTTTATTTTTCTCAACTTTTTTTTTTGTACGGAAAATTTCGCTTATATATTTCGACAATGTTTTCAAGTTGAGAAAATTAACGCTCTTTGTTTTTCTATTTTTTTTTTATGCGACTGCTTTTTGCGCGGAGAAAAACAACAACTAGCGCTTGTTTTGTGGGGTTAAAAACCCGAGGGAACATTTCTAAGCGGTATTTACTGAAAATACAAATATTTTTGCATTCCGCTTCCGGGAGACACATACGACCAGTTTAAATCAGTGCCGCTCGGTCGGACGACTGCATCAGAGAGTGGTCGCACAGATCCAACAACTCTTCACCGCCGAACAGTTTCAGGACCGTCGTTCAACGCATCTTACGCTCCACACGAAGCAGTTGCTTGTGAGAATACAAGCTTCCGTAGCTCAGAATTCCATCCTGCGCGAACTCAGAAGCTCCCACAACGCATTTGCCTGATGCTCGTGGAGGACGTCAAGCCCCAAGACCGTATAGTCGAGCTTGCTTTCCTCATTGGGGAATATTTCCCTCCTAATATAAGTGCCGTCGTAACACCAGACTCTACGTCGAAAGCACGAGTGTGCTGAATGGCAAAATAACCAACCTAATAATAATATAGGCCATTCGTTATTGCGAAGTGGCGTTTTGGTTGTATTGTAAGACATCCTGACGTCCTGGCGTATAGGGTAATTCATTGACCATGCAGCTCTCTCTAGAGGCGTGCTAATATTCACTCTGTTTTTTTAATTATAGCTTGTATGGCGACTCGTTTCACGCTTATTAGCGACGTCCGCCAACAAAAGCGTCGCTGTAGTCGCTATTCGCGTTATTGGTTAGACCATTACTTCCTCTATGCTCATAATGCCTCTCCAATCGTCGGTTCCCGGCGTAGCAAATCCTGCCAATCACGGCAAGGCGAATACCGGTCGTGACGTCCCGGACGGAAACGATAACAGGGCGTCACGGAAACATCTCGGCGCTAATGCTGAGAGCAAGTCTGCTTTTTGCGCAGGAGCAGCGATGATGTCAAAATGAAACCGAGCTCTGATTGGCTTTGATTGAAAGGATAGTGGGTAGACCCCAAAGCAGGCTGCCTTGAGGTCCACCCACTTTCCTCCAATCGAAGCCAATCAGAGCTCGGCGTTCTGACGTCACCCTTAACTTTTGCAAAAGAAGCAGACGAACTTGCGCTCCACATTGAAAGCTCCAATAGACCCTTTTCAGAAATACCCAAAGCCCGCGCGCGCCGCGCCACGAATAGGCCCATACGCCCATTCGCGTTTGAACGCGTTGAAGTGCGTTGCGCGTCCTTGCGGCCAGGAGCGGTCGCTTGCGGTGCGACGCGCGCCTTCCCGCAACGCTCGATGGCGCGACGCAAGCGAGTAGAGTGTCGCTCAACTTTTCCAAGCATTGTGGTGCGTTCGACCAATTAGAAGCCGAGAGAGGAGAAAAGAATGACGTGTTCGCTTGCGCCTCTCGGCGAGGCTTATTCGGTTTTCCGCTCGAAGAACTTGCTTTTTTCATTTTGGGGAGTGGTGGGGACTGCTTCTCCCAAGGCTTTGATGGTTCAAACTCGACAAAATGTCGGGGAAGACAGCGGAATTGTCGCAAGATCGAATACTTCAACGCTGTCGCCGGTCGCCGCCATGTTAACATGGATTTCGCTTACTATTTGTGAGCCGATAGCGATGCTAGTGCGTTCTTATTGGCTCTTCACTGCGGTTGACTGCGTGTCAACGCAACTGCGTGTACACGCTTGGCGCAAGCGCTGTTCGCAATGCAACGCGTCCGCTTGCCGCTACGGAACGCACCGCGCTCAAACGCAGATGTGCGTATGGGCCTTAACAGTAGTCCTCGGTACGCCCCTCCCATCGTCGTTCCTGCCGCCACCACGTGGCATACGCGAGCAGGCGCGGGTTACCACGGCAACGGAGCAGACGAGAGCCGAGTCATACTGGGGCCCTAATCTGGACACTTGGCGAAAAGGTCGGCGAGAAATCCGGCGGCTATGATTGACCGGCGCCAAGGTCAAGTGCGGCGTCGGCCAATAATGGCCGCCAGATTTCTCGCCAACTTACTCGCCAAGAGTCCACATTAGGGCCCCTGGTCGGACATCCAGTGACTTTACGTCGGACGAGCCACGAGCTCACGGTAATTGGAAGAGAAGGTATCCGTTGGCTTTGCGAGGCTGTCCCTTTTATCATCCCTCTCCTTTGTTCCGGCTCCCTCGTCTGCTGCGCCGACGTATTGTCGAACCTAGTCGAACCGTGCCACGGTTGCGGTGCAAAAACACTGGATTGGGTGACACTGCAAGAGGTGAACGTAAGTTACGTCGAATAACGTAATTAAATAAGTGAATGGCCTTACCTGTCGCGATGCGTTTGCGCTGCCACAGACACTGTACCCTGCCAACGGCGTACGACGTTCCGGCAGAGGGGGTGGGATGGCGGATCGCTGCGACGGCTGCTGGCGGTCGCTGCTGAGACTAACGCGCATTCGCGGAGGCGCAACGAGAAAGCGCGTGATCTGTACCGAGGGTTCCCCCAATTCCCTTCCGTCGTGGTGCTGTACGTTTTGCAACAGGTCTATATTGGTCAAGAAGCCGTATTCCACCCGAACAAAATAACGAAAAGCCACCCATATTTAGATGTGTGTATGTGCAGCAATTTTATTTGCGTTGATGAGTCCCACTGAGGGAAATCGTACCTTGAACAAATCTCTAATGGATGCTGTTTGAATACCTAGTGGCATTTCAAAACATTAAATGTCTACGAGCGTTGGTTTGGAAGGCCCAGTGTCTATTGTGTCCCTGAGAGCTTAAGAAACGCATGGCGTAGCTTATCACGATAAGCTAGCTGCTTTGCAATTGGTTGTTCCACTTTCTTATCGGCTGATAGCGCAATCTCTGAGAGTGCGGAGTGATAACAAAATGGGCGCGACAAGCGATGACATACGTTTCTTAAGCTGTGATTGACACAAGATTTGAGGCAAGTCTCTCTCGACGCCGTCTGCGAAGTCTCGGCTTGACACACACGACGCGTAAGTAAACCGTAACCACTTCAAGCAAAAGGGCGAGTACCGATGCGCCGAGTCCCGCAGACAGGACGAGAAAGAATGGTGCCAGGTCGCCCAGTGTCAAGACCTCCGGGTCTGAAGAGGCTCCGGGGCTGTAGGATTGATACTTGACCTTGAATTCGTGAAGAGCTTCCGCCCTGCTGAAAGGCCAGACTCCTGTGCTTGGCTAACCGTCTTCGCGAAGGCTTCCCTGAACGGCGACGTGTACATGATCTCGGGCCCAGCGATGTTCGGAAGGAGAGGTTCTCCCGTCGGGACGTAGTCGAACTGGCGAAGACATTTGCGAATGGTATGGGTATGTCAACCCATGAACTCGTTCACCACGGGAAAATACCGCTTGTCTGCAACTATTCTATGTTTCCTTAGTCTGAGAAATTCTGTCTTCACGATTGTTGCGGCGTTCTCATTCGAAGTGTCGTTTCGTAGCTTCCTTGAATCGAAAATAGTGGAGGACACATCCTTGCTGATAGGTGCTGTTGAGGCTCAAAAAGGTCGGATGTTCCGCGTCAAGAGGAACGTCCCTTAGTAGTGCCGTGAGTGAACCCTTGTATCCCGTAATAAGCACGAGACCCGTGAAACTCCAGAGAGCTAAAAGGAGCCTCGTGGAGAAGAGGTTCTGTTGCTTGTAGGAGAGTTGATCGCTTTGCTGGAGTAACGAAGCAATCAAAGTGAACGCCACCCCGTGAGCACTCGAAAATACCTTCTTGTTGGCCGATAGCGTCACAGATATCGCGGATGCAATCAACAACATTCCGCACAGCAGCGCCATCCATACGTGCTGGGAAAAGGGAAGAATGAGTATGATCTCTTTCGCGAGAGGATATCTTCTCTTCGCAAACAAGGTAAACGCGAGAGAAATATAAGAACGCGGTTGTGCTCTCATTGGAAAACCCAAGTTCCATACGGGTCTCACCTCTTTCTTTAAGATGACTTTGTTTGTGACGCGGATGAATTCGGGGCTGTAATGTTTCTTGCCGAAAACCGACATAGCGCAGTGATGTTCGCGAAAATCTGCGTTTTGATATCAAGGAGTACACCATATTTGGGATGTTCACAAAACATGGGGTACTGGCAACTAATTTTAAACTGTGCCCCACTCAAAGGAAGCTGCTCTAGAAGGCGAGGGGACCAGCTTGAAACTTGTCGGCTTTCGCTGCACGATATGCATTCGACCTGACTCTCTTTCGTCAGCATAATTTGACTGCCCTTTCGAAAAAAAGTGTAGACACCACGATGTTGGAGATAGGTGTAGTGTGGATCTCGAAACATACTCTTGTCTTTCACTGACAATACCTTAGTGCGGACCAGGTCGGAGAGTAAAGCGATCAAGTTTTTCTACGGCACGCGTAGCATTTCCCGTGACATGTCGTAGTGTTCGCACCCTATTAGTAGCAGGCCTCTGTTGGTCGAGAAGGATACACGATGGCAATATCCGTCAGCATCGCAGCCTTCAAATTTTGTGGAGATGTGCACCGCAAAAGGTAAACGCGTTAAGAGGTGTCCGACGTCGGGGCCGTGAACTTCGAGACACCGGGGGGACAGAAGGGTCTGGAGTCGTTCACCTGTCACAAGTGTGAGGAAGCGTACGAAGACGGGGTGTTGGAGGACGTCCGTCCATCTGGTCAAACCTTCGGCTGTGTGTAGTTCGCTTGCGAGGAAGAGGACGGCGAGGCTGACTACCGACTTCATGCTGAATTCAACAGGAAAGGTTAGTGAACGCGTCTTATGAAGCAAAGTGCGCAACTGAAGTCACGTCGCTGCAGTGTCTCTTCTATAAGACTGCCGCTTGGGCAGGCGCTTCGTATCACGCCAGTCCGATTCCTGCGCAACGTGCGGGTAAACGCGAGTTTGCGCGCAAACACAATGTTGGTCGATACTACGGCTGAGAGGCCGCGAAAGTGGCACCTGATCAATCACGGCGCTACTGAAAAAAAAGTAACCGATTACAATTAGAGTGATTTTATTGGAAAACGTTACTGACTACGGTAACCAATTACTGCATCACAACAGTAATAGAAAAGTTACCAGAAAGTAATTGATTAATTTTCACGCTACATCTTTTTAAACTTCTCATTACGAAATGAAAAAAAATGAACACGCATGTTCAAAGTGGTTTCATTTTTCTCCTTTTGTCATTCACACCTTGTTAAGCTTAAAGGGTAACTGCAAAGAAAAAAAAGTGTTTTTTTAAACAGCTTAATTGGGACAGGCATGTCACAAAACAAATCTTCCGCGAAAACAAAATTTTTTTTTAGCAATATTTACGCCACAGGACTAATTTAGTTGGAGTCACAACCTCTCCACATTTGAAACTCCCGCTCTTTCGACCCGCGCGCAGGAGAACTACGCCCCGTCCCTCCCTCTTGGATTGACTTGGCTGCGGAGCACGCAGCGTCTTGACTCCCGGCCGCGGATCGGGAAGGGGGGGGGGGGGGGGAGGGGGGGGGAATGGGAAGGGGGGAAGGTGCCGTCCTTGTACGCTGGAAGCTAGAGCCGGTTTGCTTTCGTTGTTTTTGTTTAGTCGGGGAAAATGTGGCAACAACGCACATTCAACATGGCGCCGGTATAGTTTTGGTTTGACGGGACGCGATAAGCTCCGGGTTTTGCGAGCACATGTCGCGAAGATGTGACCTGAGAAGTGCTTCGGTGCGAATCTCGAAGGCCTCCGGAGCGAAATGACGAGAACATACCTGGACTCGTTTGTCGCTACGCGAACGCCCGATTGCCTGCAGCCAAATAGCATTCAGCTTGTGATGTTTCGGGGTGACATGGCTGCGGGAAGACTCGCTGTCCGGATTACTCATCTCGCAGCACTTTCCAGAGCAACGGCGCTGCTTACAGAAGCTGACATCTAAAAAAGGTCGGCATTTGCATGCGCAAGCAAGAAAAAAAAAACACGCTAAGAAAGCAAAGAGGAGAACGAAAGAAACAAACCGCGCTATGAAAGCCAAAGCCCCTCGTCGCTTCCTATCATTAACACTGGCAACAGCTGCTAAACACACACTACTTCACTTCAGGAAGTCTCACTCAAGCACCTGGGTCAACACGAAACACGGATCACTTCGGCGAAACGACTAGTCGAGGAAGGCGAAACAGGCGGGAGCAGAGACTTCGGCGGCCATGAAAGAATGGCGAAGCTTTTGTTTGTTTTGGTATGAATCCAAACGGAAGTGCCCGTCTTGTAAACCATTTGTAAAAAATAATAACTCTCATTACATGGGTTATTCTTTAAACGTAAAAATATGCTGCTCAAAAGGAAATTTCAAGATATAACAAAGGTTTAACAACCAAGATCTAAGCTGTCAATCAAACTCTTAGCCAATAGCAGCCGATTGGGATCAACGTCACGGAATTCCAACTTCGTGGCGCGTGATTTAAAACGGACGAAATAGCCGCAAACTAAAATCAGTCTCACGCAATAAATATTGCTTGAAAACAAGTTGTTTCCTCGCGGAAAAATTGTTTTTTGACATGCTTGTCCCAATTAGGCTGTTTAAAAAAAAGCTTTTTTTTCTTTGCAGTTACCCTTTAAATAGTGAAAACATCGCTGATCGCCCTGACTTTCTGATCATTTCGGTATCTTTGTACATTTTATTTAGTTGTTTAAAGTCCTGTTATACTCCGACGTTGAGTGCAGCGTAGCGCAGCGTAGCGCAGAACGTGGGCCTTTGCTTGGCCGGCGAGCACGCACTCCATAACTGTGACCGGTCGGTATCTGTGTGCGCTACGCTACGTGGCATTTGCTACGCTCGACGTCGGATTTTAACAAGGCCTTTAGGGACCAGAATAATAATAATAAAAACTATCCTACGTTAGTGCAACATGAAGGAGTGAGGCACGGGAAGACAAAGCGACTTTGTACGTAAAAAACACAAAAACGAAAAAAAGCTAAATAATTTTAGTTTTTTTGGAAACATCATTGATTCCTTGTAATTGATTACAGAAAACGAGTAATTGAATTACAGGGAAGTTTACGGCAGAAAACTAGTAATTGAAGCGTTAAAAAGTTACCATAACATATTTAACTGATTACAAGTAATAAGATACTCGTAACTCGTTATGTACAAGTATGCACCTAATGTAGCTGCTTCTTATCTGATGAAAGATCAGCTTTACGGCGAAGCGGTTCTGTCACGCCGGTTCGTGCCTGAAGTGAATTTCTGAAAGACCTTGGGGGTACCATAATACTAAGGCGTCATTTTCGCGACATTGAAAACTTCGGCCAAGTTGCTAAGCGACGCGTGTTTTTTTCTTTTTTTGTATTTCTAACCTGTCAATATCTTGATCGTGTTGAAGTACAAAAGAAAATATAAAGAAGAGACATGTAGTTTTGTTAAAATGTTGTCGCAGCGTGTTTTGATTGCGTGAATGGAGTCGTATCGACGTTCTCTTTCCTGGAAGAGTGTTGTCACAGCACCACAATTTATGCCATATAAATAAGTGGAATATTTACGGAGACACAGCATATGTCGTCCTCCTTGAGTGCATGACTAGAACGAAAAAACGTTTACAAAAACCGTATTTTTCGATAATCATAATTTTCACGTTCTTCACAACATTTTTGATATATATATATATATATATATATATATATATATATATATATATATATATATATATATATATATATATATATATATATATATATATATATATATATATATATATTGTCATGAATGACAGCAAAAAAACAAAAAAAAAAACTACGTAATAAAATAATAAAACTTACGCCCTGAGTAAACATTACTGCCAATTTCCTAGAATTTCGTGACCGGGCGCTGCTTCCTGGGTCTTGCACGCGGCATTATTCAATCTACTAGCGCAAGGCTTTCAGATCTCGAATCCGGATAAGAAGTGGAAAAATCTTCCTGGGCCCGGAGTTAAATGCAATTTCGGTAGCCAAAAGAACAAAAAAAAAAAAAAAATGATGCACGAAAGTGAAACTTATAAAAAAGTTGCTCGACAAAGTTGATTTCAATGATACCATGTATTTTGATAATTAGACATTTATGTTTTTTTTTTTACGTAACGAATATATTTATGCAGAGCTGGTAAGAACTTAATTTTTCTAGATTTTATGTATCCCTGCTAGAGATGTAAAATTTCCGGCAATTTTGGAGGCCGAAAAAAAAAAAGTATTTTTCTGAAAAATTCGGAAGCATTCGAACAATTCTTTTAACAGCAATAATTCAGTAATGGTTCAAAATATATCGACAGAGGTTAAGAACCGCAAGATATTTCGGCCAATTTCACGGTGGACTATTATATTAAATCAACTTTTTTAACATTTACGACAACTATCGTCAGTTTAACTGAGCTTTGACTACCCATCTGGAAACAACCGGTAGCACCTACGCGACCTATGAAGTTATTCGTTCCCGCCGTTAGTGCCCTTCGCGCTTTCAACGGGCAGCCGGAGGTGCCATGTCACTTTAGCTTTCCCAGCCCCTTGGTGAAAGTCGTGAGCATCGTACTCGGGTGTGGACACATGCCGTGGACCGTCGATCTGTCAAAACTGTGCGCTGTGCGGGTGAGGCCGCGCTCCAACACTTGGGTGAACTTTGACGTGCTAAACCGGAGTAAGGGGTGTTCGAGGCGGGGCTTAGGCCGCACGTCCGGAGGCCTCCTGGCTCCTGACGACGACCATTCCCCGAAGTGAAGAACCCAGGGGTCCAGTGGAGGTGGGAGAATTGGTAACGTAACGAACGGTTTAATTACATGGTAGCGATACAGTCGTCAAATCCGAGAGAACCACTGGAGCCGCCTCACGCCCCGCCTTATATAGGGTCCGTTTTCTCCCTTACTCTCCGCCAGGGCAGCAGGTGCGACCGCCAAGTGCGTTGCAGCAAAGTCCGCCGCGTCGTAGCCAGAAGTGCGTCGTAGCCATGGTTCTCCGCAGTTAGGCCAGGCCTCTCTCCCCTTCCGGAGCGCACGAACCCCCACGCACACACACACACGTCCCGTTGACGTCACGGACGCGTTGAGACTCGTTTTGGGCAGGCATCGACAGGTGGGCGACAGTCCTCAACACGTCGGGACTCGTTTCGGGACTCGTTTCCGCAGCGTTGAAACTCGGAAAAGGTTGCCGAAGGTTCCATTCTTAACAGCCCCTCCGGGGCCAGGGAAACCTCGAATGGCCGGTGGTACAATCGCTGGCCTGAAGAGGTGGGCTTGGAGTAGGCCTTGAGAAGACGCTGCAAGCACCAAACAAACTCCCAAACCTCTCACAACGGAGGCATCAGCGGAAACGTCCCCCACAACACCACGCCACACCGCAGTCAAACGCTCGGAATTCGCCAAAGACCCGCCAGACTGGATTACGGATTACCAAAATTTGGTACAATTCCGGGTATCGTGAAGATAGGGACGAAGAAGCTTCAGGTCCCCGTCACTACCGTTCACGTACGAGAACACAACCCGCGGTTTCTTACATCTGGCCGCTGTGTGTCCCGGCTCCTGACAGTTGTAGCACAGGAACGGCTTCCTTGCCTCGAACTGCCCTGTTGGGCTTTTCCGCGCCTCGTCTCCGTTCGAGTGTTCTGTGCTCTTTTCTGGGACCTTTTGTCCTGCTTCGGGCTTCTCGGGCCCGTTTTCTCGCGAGTCGTTTCCCTGTCGGAAGGTCTTGCGCTGATCGCTTCGGCCGGATTCGCTTTCCTCTCCGCTCAGCTTTCTACGCGTTGCGTACTCTTCGGCTAGCTCAGCGGCCCTTTCGACAGAGTCGACTCCCACCCTGTCCTGCACCCAGAGCTTGACTGACTGCGGAATGCTACGAAAGAGCTGTTCGAGGCACACACACTCGACTACCTTGTCTCGGCTTTCGTACACTTCCTCGCTCTTCAACCATTCTATCAGGTTGGTTTTAAGCCCGTACGCGAATTCCGAGTAGCCCTCGCTGCTCTTTCAGGATGCGTTTCTATACCTTTGACGGAACGCCTCGGCAGAAAGGCGGTACCGCTTCAAAAGGCTGGACTTCACCTTGTCGTAGTCGTCCGCGTCTCCAGCACTAAGGCGCGCGACAACCTCTGCAGCCTCACAGGGCAACAGAGTCAAAAGCCGTTGCGGCCACGTTTCTGGGGCGAAGCTCAACTTCTCACATGTCCTCTCAAAGTTAACTAAGAATAGGCCCACGTCTTCCCCAACTTTAAACGGCTGCATGAGCTTCTTCATTTGATACGACTCGGTCTCACTTGCTCGTACCGGAGCCCCAACTCTACTGTTCTGCGAGTTTAATCGCTGTTGTTCAATTCCGAGCTCTAGCCTTTCCAGCGCTCGCTCCTCTGTCGCTGCAGCCCGCTCCTGTTCTCGTTCCTCTTTCGCTGCAGTCTGTGCTCGTTCCTCTCTAGCTGCAGCTTGCGCTCGTTCCTCTCTCGCTGCAGCCTCGCTCTTAGCATTCTGAAGCAGTTCCCACGCAATTTTAATTTCCTCTGCTTCCGCGCTCTCTGAAATCGCTTTACTGATCTCAGATTTCTTCATCTTTTGCTCCACCTCCACACCCAATTCTTCACATAAACAGAATAAATCTGTTCTCAGTAACCTCATTAGATCCATGATCGCTGCTCTTTAGCTTTGGCTTTGTTCTAAAACTTGTCGCGAGGTTGTACCAAAAACCTAGCGCACGAGTCAAACACTAAGGATTCCCAGCAGTTCAAAATTAATTACCCATAATCTGAAGCCTGGCGAATCTCAAAGCAAAGTCCAAACGCTCACCCACAGATGTAGCACGATGTCGCATGGTCTGATCCCAACCGCTGCCAACCAGTTGTTCGAGGCGGGGCTTAGGCCGCACGTCCGGAGGCCTCCTGGCTCCTGACGACGACCATTCCCCGAAGTGAAGAACCCAGGGGTCCAGTGGAGGTGGGAGAATTGGTAACGTAACGAACGGTTTAATTACATGGTAGCGATACAGTCGTCAAATCCGAGAGAACCACTGGAGCCGCCTCACGCCCCGCCTTATATAGGGTCCGTTTTCTCCCTCACTCTCCGCCAGGGCAGCAGGTGCGACCGCCAAGTGCGTTGCAGCAAAGTCCGCCGCGTCGTAGCCAGAAGCGCGTCGTAGCCATGGTTCTCCGCAGTTAGGCCAGGCCTCTCTCCCCTTCCGGAGCGCACGAACCCCCACGCACACACACACACGTCCCGTTGACGTCACGGACGCGTTGAGACTCGTTTTGGGCAGGCATCGACATGTGGGCGACAGTCCTGAACACGTCGGGACTCGTTTCGGGACTCGTTTCCGCAGCGTTGAAACTCGGAAAAGGTTGCCGAAGGTTCCATTCTTAACAGGGGCCAGCGGTGTGCAGATCTCACTGTGCCAAATACGAATTTCCCAACGGAACCCGCTTGGCAGCATATCGCAAGGTGTCCGAAGTGCCCCTGGACATCAGGTCTGCAGCATCGGACGATCCGATAAGATCAAAGTCTGGGGCACGTCGGTCCAGGAGCCAACCTGTAGAAGTATTACGATCAGCGCGTGCACTTGTGGAAAATGAAAGTTCAAGCTCTCAAAAAGAGGCCGACAGGTATGTCAAGCCGCGAACTTCTATCGAAGCGTTCGCTGACAGAATGACGCAAAAATGTCAACGCAAGCTTGATGAGGCGCTGGCTCGAGCGATATTTGCCAGTGGAGCGTCTTTATCAGTTACAAAAAACAGATGCTGGCGAGAAGCGGTCAAGCTCCTCAGGCTGCCGCCTTCCAGGCATTCTTTAGGTGGACGAATCTTGGAGGCCGAGTATGCCCGAGTGATGACGCAGGTGGAAGAGAAAATCAGCGCCGCTCTTTGCGTCACTGTACTTACAAGCAGATGGACTAATGTACGGGGCGAGAGCATCTTGAACCTTGGGGTGGCTGCACAAAAGCCTATTTTTTACAGCGTCGTAGTGACGGAAGATCACAGGCACACATTAGACTACAACATGGGAGAGATTTTGAAAGTTGTGCAGAAAATTGGAACCGACAAGGCTTTCGCCGTCGTTACAGAAAGGCATGCAACATGGAGGCCGCGTGGACAATCGTTAGTCTGCGTTATCCTAGCATCACTACTCTTGGATGCTTTGCTCTTAGACTAAACTTGTCGGACATGCTCAAACTTGTGACTGGCAAGAAATTTGCAAGAGGTCCAAGGCTGTAATCAAGTATATCAGAGACTCTCACGTGGTCGCGGCTCACTTTGCCAAGAGGCAAGAAGAGCGCTATGCTGGAAACCAGACCACATTAAAACTACCAGTTGAAACTCGCTGGGCGGGCGTTTTGATGTCACTGGAAGGCTTACTGAGGAACAAAGAAGCTCTACAAAAAACTGTGATCGCTGCGGAGCTTCAAGTGAGCAGGGAAAAAACAACAACGATATTAGATGATGACTACTTTTGGCGAGATGTGTAAAGCACCTTCCACGTGTTACAGCCAATTTCCGTGCTATTTCCGAAGCTGAGTCAGACACTGCTGTTCTCTCAGACGTCCGTGAGATCCTGTTCAAAATAAAAAGACAAGTCGAAGAGGCCCTTCCAAACTCTGCCTTGACAACGAGCGAAAAGGAAAGAGTAGCAGAAATTCTGCGTGAGCGACGCAACTTTATTTGCCGTCCAGCACATGCCGCCGCAAATTTGATTGACCCGAAGTTTAAAGGGCAGTGCTTAAGCGAAGAAGAGGTATGCCACACAATGGTCTCCATCACAGAGACGGCAGGGAGGATGTGTCTCGATGCTGTAAAAGTGTCGTCAAATCTCACCAAATACCAGGTCCTGTCAGGCCGGTGCTTGGTCGAGGAAGGCATTGGAGGAATCGGCGAAGCATATTCCACCGTCCACATGGTGACAAGGGCTGTGGGCCTCTGAACCCCTTATACTAATTGCTTGTCACCTTCTTCTAGTTCCACTCTCCTCCGCTGCGTGCTAACGAAACTGGTTGAAGTCCAGCGGTGTCCACACCAAAAGTAGGAACTCAAAGGACACAAAGTGCAGAAGTTGTTGTTTGTTCGCTCCAATCTCGAGCTGAGGAGCCCTGATCTGAAATGCAACGACGGAGGTGACTCGAGCATGTAGTCAGAGTAGCCCTAACTAACACACTGCTTTGGAACATCCGCTTTAATTTACAGAAGGTATCTAGTCAGTGCGTGCATATCTATACCTCGTTGACAAAATGACGAAATATAGTCGCATGGTTGACATGCGACTTTACTTTGTCAATCTGCTGTTATCTTACTTAATGCTATGTTCATGCTGGTGCCGTAGTGGAGATTCGGCTGCATGGGCGTGCCAACCGGGGGGGGACAAGGAGGGCACTTGCCCCCCCCCCCCCCCCAGTTCTCAGAGTGGGGAGGCAATGCATGTGTTTTGCCCCCCCCCCCCCCCCCCCCCCCCCACCTTCTGGAACAGAAGCCACTGTGCAGGGCAAACACGGGCCGGCGGAGCACAAGGGATACTAAGGGCACCGCCCCCCGGCCCTGGGGGGGGGGGGGGGGGGGGAGGTCTGATTCGTTCTCCGCTCAAAAACAAGTTGATACGCCACTGCTCGGCTGTGAGTTAAGAATCTCATATATAAATTTATTGACCGAGAAACACGTCATAGATGACTTAGAAACACGGCTTCATCACATGCGTGCACACTACATCAACAAACCTCGTAGACTAATTTTTCCTCCGTATAAAGCGTTCCCCAAAGTCTTAAACATTTATAGCCATACTGAGCAGTAAAGCAGCGGTCATTCGGGATGGCTGGTGTACAGTTTTTAGGCACTGCAAACGGTGCAACGACCGGGCGAGGCGGCAGACAACCCGAGGTGCTTGTGTTTTCTCACTTGCCACGTTGTCGCCCTGTTTTGTTTTCTTAGGGGAGGAAATATGTATTATGTTTAATGTAGCGTGACTATAGCGTGACTAACAAACACCAAACAGGCTTATTAATTGGTCCCTTTCGCTGACGTACGAATTGGGTATGTTTTAGTGATAATTTTTTTTTTTATGAACCATTTCCGGCCCCCAAGGGAAGGTTGGGACGAATGTGGGCATTTGTTAAAGAAATACATCTGACCAGAAATCCCGGAAAATTTATAGTTACTGTGCTCATTTCGCTTGAGTTCTCGAGACAAACTGTATAAATTATGAAGACGGACGTTATGGGAAAACCTGATAATGGAACGTTACAGAGCTTTCCGCTACGTATTTTTCTCTCTTTTTGACTTCCCACATGAACGAAACACCGCAAAAATAATTTATCAGTTTTGCCCAGGGACGAAAAAAAAATTATTTCGGACAAATGCAACAAAAAAATAAATTTTTTTGTTGCATTTTTTGTTTATTTTTAAGGTTACTGTGTTTTTTGACACGCACTTTTCACGTGACCTGACTTCGCGTATGAACCGAAAACCGCATGGAAAACATAGCGGTTCCGCTCCGGAACGTAAAAAAATTATTTCGTTGCGGTTCCACTCCGGTTAGTGCGTAAATAACGTTTTTTTCCGGTTTTCCGTTCACGGTTCGGGTTCGGTTCAATACCCTGATGAGAGGTCGTGCCTTGTTAACTCCTCCCAGACGCGTTGTATGTGGCAGCTGGAGATAGTCAACGGGCACATGCCGCATGACGATGGCGGGTGCGCAAGGCGTGAATGGCCGTTGCCCGAATATAAGCGAAGTCTCGGGACCTGGCGCCATAGGACTAAGAGACCATCCAGTTTCCCTCGCTAAAGTTAGCGGGAAAATTGACGCCACGTGATCCCCCAGACAACAGTTATGTTTTCCCACTCAATTTGGCTGGAAAATCATTGTCACGTGACGTGACGTAACGTGACGTATACACTAATTCAATTTCCCCGCTTGTTGTGGCGGAACAATTAATGTTAAGCTGCCCGTTAAATTTAACGGAGAAAATAACTGTGTATAGATCACGTGACGTTAGGTCACGTGACGTCAATTGACGTCTCGTGACTCGACGTCA
This sequence comes from Ixodes persulcatus, assembly GCA_013358835.2. NCBI lineage: Eukaryota > Metazoa > Arthropoda > Arachnida > Ixodida > Ixodidae > Ixodes > Ixodes persulcatus. Next base: position 153,153 of record JABSTQ010000212.1, read on the forward strand.
CCTGACTTATTATCGAGAGACGTCACTTCATATATATATATATACACGAACCCAACTCTTACGTCACTGAGCGGTGGTGGCGCGTCGAGCGCACTTTCGGTCTGGGGTTGCGGGCGGAAGTCCCCATGCGAGACGAGCATTTATGCGTTGTTTTGAAAGAAACCAGACAAAAACCTATCTTCTCGTCTAAACGCCGCGGCTGCGGCTGTATCAAAAGGGTCGAGAAAGGTTTGGAGGTCAGTTTTCATGTGCTCGGTTCGTCCGAGAACGTGGATATGTGCCTTGAAGAGTGCAAACCAGACGCCGCCGGACCACGATTGCTTGGGCGGGAAGCACTTTAGGTTGAATTCACGGATACTTATGGTCATCAGATTTATTTTTTCTGTTCCAACATGAACGCGGGAAAACCGTCAAGTTGTACGGACTTCCTGTGGAGTACGTTCAGTGCGTCTTCAAGTTCAAGCGGCCGCCTAATCGTTTGAACTGTCGTCTGCTCTTTCAAACGCTTCTGCTTGTTCGTCTGCTTTTTCAAAGGATTCTGCTTGTGGTCTGCTCCTTCAGACGACACCAGCCGGTAAACCAAACGTTGGCCCGGTAATTGCGAAAAGAAATTCGTTTTCTTTTCGCTATTTTCTTTCGCAAATACCGGCGCCAAACGAATTTCGCGCCCGCGGGAGCCGCAGCTGGTCACGTGGCAGACCTTTGCGCCGCCGTGCTGGGCCGCCGCGTCAAGCCGGCGCCACCGCAAAATCACGCCGCCGCCGCACGCTGAGCGTGGTGCGCGTGCGCACTGCGCAGCCGGTTTAACTAGTCTCTCCTAGCCGCCGCCGCCGCCGCCGGAAGGGAACACTCCGGCGCACCACCGCCGTTAACTTCTGATTGATGTCACGTGGTGCTTGCGCCCTTTCAGGAGCTTTCTTTGGGCTCTAAAAGTTACTTATCAATCTAGCGCGTGTACCTACGTTCCCAGCATTCTTTTTGATGCTTGAGAAATTTAGCAAAATGTTTGTTTAAACAGCGCTGCTTGTTCGTACCCTCCGAGTCACTGTTATCGCGAACGAACCGTCGCCGGTGTCGTTTTTCTCTCTCTCATCATTTAAAGGATTGGCATCAAAGTTAATTTAGTGACGGAATAGGCTCAGTTGACGTTTTGACCTAAGTGGTAAACTTTATTGCCGACTTTGTTCTTGCAATCATCGATGCACTTTCGTATACTCAGGGGCGTTAATGTTAGACTCTGACTCTGATTTCAGTAATCAATATGCGTTCCTAACGAACAGCGAAACCGCATGCATCAGAAACGCTTATCAAGAGCAACAATAAAACAAACGTTATTTTCGTTGAAACACAATACTACCGCGTCTTTGAGATCATTATAGCGGGCAGAGAACGCTTAGAGGTTCGAACATTCCCAAAACTTTATTCTAGATGTCACGCAAACGACCTGGACAAATGCTGCGAGCCACTTAAAGGTCCCTTTGTTTGCCAACTACACGCCTGCGAGGGAAGAGTGTTAAGTCAACCGAAAGAAGTCAGCGATGAACAAAAACATAAAAAGGGTAGATAACCACTCTGACAGCGCTTGTTTGGCTTATTGAAGCATGGCATGGTTTATTAAGCATTTCATGCTTTAAATTTCGAATCTCGTATCTTACCGTATCGTATCGTATGCTAATTTTTCTCAGATATTCAAAGACTTTGTTTATTACCAGGAGACGTGTTATGTCCCGAAGTATCTAATTCGTGCCCCCCTTACTGAACTAAATCTCGAACCCTTTGATATATTTCTCATTGAGCCTACCTTACCCTTTTTGACACATAATTGCCTCTTAATTAGTGCCTTCCAATCAAGTCTGGTAAAAAAAAAGGAGGCTGTACGCTTCGTGTAGGTGAAAATATATAAAACTCTTCACACATCAATAAAGGAAAGAAGAACGGAAAATAAAGTTTGCTATTTTTTACGTCGTTGTAGCCTTCTACATTTACATGTAGGAAGGCAAACGTACATTGTGTCCTCGCAGAGACTAAGCAAACCTTACACGTTTGAAGTTCATTGTGGTGCTATGGCGACGCTGTCTAAGAGAAAAAAAAAACACGTCGATACTTTTCTATTGACGTAACCAGAGCAACGCTCATCGGGAACCCCATAGAGCAAAAAAAAAAAGCAAATATATATATATTGTAAGAGAGCACGCACGCGATCGTGACAGTTTCCAAATGAAAAAAACGATACACTTCAACTTTCCAAGGAGCTGAAATGTTCACTTAAATGTCTTCAGAATAACGTGGGAATATCAGAAAACTTAAGGGCCTCTCCTAAATTGACATTGAGCACGAACTGGTGTAAGAGAACCCCTTCCCAGCCAAGCCGATTTTCAATCAGGCTGAAAACAGCCGCATTGAGGTGCAGCTGCGGTGACTTCACCGCCATGCCGTAAGACGACTTCACGAATCCCCCGGTAAAACTCATCATGAAGTTTGTTTTGGTTCTTGCCGTTACTGTCTTCGCAAGTAAACTGGACACAGCCAAGCAGGCGAGCCGCTGGACGGACGTTCTGCAAGACCCGGTCTTCGTACGCTTCATGACGTTGGCGACAGGCGGAAGACTGGAGATTCTTTTGTCCCCTCGATGTCTCGAAGACCACGGCCACTATGTTCGACGCTTTCTAAAGCGGTTACGCATTGCGCCGCGAATCTCCACAAAACATGGAATCTGCGATATCAAGGGTTATTGTCACCGTATTTCGTTACAGGCCCATAGCATTCTACTGATATGGTGCGAACGCCATGATATGTCACGATTTATAATACGTCACCCGTACAAAAACACAATCGCTTTGCTCTCTGACGACGTCCGCACTGAAGTTCTCTCAGTGAAAGATCCGGGAATATTTCGAGATCTGAACTACACTTACGTCCAACACCGAGGTGTCTACACTATACTTCGAAGCGAGAGTAGAATTCTGCTAACCAAGGACAGCCAAGTGGAATGCTTATCCTGTAGGGAAGGTCCACTCGCTGCAAGCCTGAAGCCTCGTCTCTTAGAGCAACTTCCTTTGAATGGGGCTCGTTTGACGATATGTTGCATGTACCCTGCATTGTGTGAGCATCCCACATACGCCGTACTCCTGGATATCTTAGATCACAAAAATGCCAGTGTTAGCGAAAAACACTACACTAGATTTGCTTATTGGGAAAGATATTTCAACGACAGTTACACCCCTATTACAAATGAGGTTATGGTTGTAAATGAGTACGGGCCCCAGTGGAACCTGCGCTTTCCAATGAAGGTACAACCACAAATTTACCATTCGACATCGTTTACCGTTTTTGCAAAGAGAAGATACCCACTGCAGAAGGAGGTCGTGCTTATCCTTCCGTTCTCATGGCACGTATGGACAGCGCTTCTATGCGGGATGTTGTTGAGTGCATTCACTATATCTCTGACGCTTTGGGACGACAAGAAGACGTTTTCCAGTGCTCACACCGCGGCGCTTGCATTGGTCGCCTCATTGCTGCTACAAAGCAATCAACTCTCCAACAACCAACGAAGACAGTTCTCCACAAACCTCCTTCTAGCTCTCTGGAGTGTCATGGGTCTCGTGCTTGCTACGGGATACAAAGGTTCACTGACGGCACTTCTGAGGGACGTACCTCTTGAAGCCGAACATCCGAAATTCCCGAGCTTCGGTAGCGCCCATCATCAAGGATGTGTTCTCCACCTTTTTCGATTCAAAGAGTTACGGAACAATACTTCGACAAAGAACGCTACGAAAATCGTCAAAGCCGAATATCTTAGACTAAGAAAACAAAAAATAATTTCGGACAAGAAGTACTTTTCCCCTGACCTACGAGTTTATGGGGAGGCATACCAGTACCATCCTTGAAGGACTCCGCAAGTTCGACTACATCCCGACGGGGGAACCCATCTTTGGGGAACTTGTTGGACCCGAGATTATGTACGCATGGCAATTCAGGGAAGCTTTTGCGCAGACCGCTGCCCAAGCCCACGAGTGTGGCCTGTTCAGCAGGGCGGAAGCTCTTCAGGAATACAAGGTCAAGTATCAATCCCACAGCGTCGGAGTCTCTACAGAGCCGGAAGTTTTTACGCTCAGCGACCTCGTGCCTTTCTTTCTCATCTGGTCAGTGGGACTCGGTGCAGCGGTACTCATCTTTCTGCTTGAAGTGACTTCGGCTTATTTACGTGTCTTGTGTGTGAAGCCCAAATGCCGCAACATAGAAGTCTTGTTTGTGAAGCCCAGACCCTTCAAACGGCAAAAACAGAGACTGGTACTCAGTCAGCGTTGGGCTTACTGAACTGAAAATGCACTTGTCGTTTTTGTGTGTCACTGACACCATATCGTCGCCCTAAAAATTACATACGTTTGCCTTCCTGCTGAACACGAAAACAGCCAATCACTGCGAACAACTGAAGGATCATAGCGAACGACATAGAATACGGTAACACAAAAAAAAAGAAAAAAAAAAGGCTATGGCTGGAATTAGATTGAGCATCTCGTGGCAGTTGCTTATTGCTCCTGGGCACATCGCATTCCTCAGATGGATTCGTATTCTGAGTTTGGTCGTTTTTTTGGATTCTCTAATCGCCGTAATTTGCTGTCTACATGTTCTACAGAACAGTGAAGCAGCATACATTTTTTTAGAATGCACTGAACTTCTGCAAAGTCATGTTGTCTATTAGTATGACTGCACAAAAATAGAAAGGCCACAAAGACGACTACATAATTGGGGATGTGCTAAAATTATTTTACTTTTGGCTTATTACGCCTCAACTTATTTTTTGACGGTTATAACGATACTAATCGTGCGGAGGTTGTTTTTCTACACTCGATGGCAGTTGCTTAAATAATTAGAAAAAAAAAAAAAAAAGCTGGCATCGTTCATCTCTCAACTCGCAGATAGCGCCCACGTGATCTGGTGGATATTACATATTGTAAACGACTTAAGCTTTGCGAGTACCTGATTGTCGCGAATTTCGCGAATCACCTACAATTCGCGAGAAATAGGTCCTGCGAACAATTCCAGTGAATGTAAACACATTGGGAATTATATTGAGATCCCACCGCGTCGCGAAAATTAGAACCGGCGAAGGATTCTAAAACTTCAGCTTTGACACAAATCGCGAAATATTGAGCCCGCGAAAAATAAGTCGTTTACAGTATGTCTCTAATGTTCATCAACATGTATAGCCACGCGCTGGGGTTGGCAAAGCACACGGCACGTGCTTAGTTTCATACAATCTTCGGGTTCGGCTATTGTCATCATTGCGGCGAATGCATACATGGGTTGCACGTGACGTCATTCAAAGAGCGCTCCGATGACCACTAGAGATGAGGGCAAGAAGGAGCTCCCCTCTTATCAGGACCCTCCTTTCTGCCTCCCGGATTTGCTCAGGCGTCGCTAATCTCTTCCAAGAAGATTATAGAAGATACACCCGTAACTCAAAAGCCTTACAAAAGCAGCTTTCCTCTCCTTCTCTTAGATGGTGGTCAAAAGTATGCGATATGACGTCAGTGCAACCCACGTATACGGGCCACTACCCGAACGTTTGTTGAGACGTGGATTTCCACCAGCCCAAAGTGTGTGCTCACGGAGTGCTTGTGTGCAATCTATGAGCCACGTTTCAATATTGCCCACTGGAGAAATCGCCATGTCACTGTCAATACTGCGAGTCCCGTCTCTAGGTTATCAAGTATTGCGAAACAGCGACATGAAAAAAATCTCAATAATTTTCTTTTTAATTATAACGCGAAATGACGCTTTTAGGTGAGTTGCCTTGCGTACAATCCTACTTGGGTCACACTTGTGGCAGTGAACGTGCGTAAAAATAAACAAAATAAACAAATCAATCCAATACTGTTGCACGGCCTCTTTAATTATGCGTGAGGTGTTGTTTATCTGGTACGCATGCTTGACCGATGACGCCCTAATCTGTTGATCTGAACCCAGGGCTATTTGATGGATACGACATGAGACGGGATTCCTTTGTATTCGCAAGGATATATGACCGTGTCTAGCGAATAATTTGTCAAGGCGATTGCGTTTCACAACATATAGCATTAATGACTATGCGACAAAAAGTTTATATAGATTCTGCAATTTGCTGATTGTTCCTGACAACATAATCAATGCAGGGCGTGGCTTCATACTTTCAGGTTACTTGCGTCGGGATTCGGTTTTCGGCCTAAGATCGTCTAGTTCCGGAGTTTGATTGACTGTTGAGCGATACTATGATGATTGGGACTCTGACTGACTATTGTCATGCACATGTATATATAGATTGTTTTTAAGGTATTTAGGAAATATCTGGTGAAGTTGTTTGCAGGGCTAGTTGGTGCATTTCAAGAAAGACTAAACTAGTGCAAATAGTAGAAGGACAAGAAGGTAGTAACCCCGTCAGACGGACACGCTAAAGGTCATTAGTACAAACTCCTTTAAAAGGATGGACGAATTAACTCTCCCACGCCCATAGTCGAGACATTGCGTGCTGATTCGCCGACTCTTTAAAGGATCTTTTTTTCTGATTTCCCTTCAACGGGCACGTTCGACAACACGACAATGACTAGATTTCAACTACCTTTATTTGGGACAAAACTACAACAATAACAACACAAAGAACAACGTTGTAACCCAGGTAAGAATTTCTTCCGAGGTCTCGCTAATTTTGCGGCTGTTTTTTTATACATGGGCTCGAGAAACTTATGCAGACTGACAGATATTCATTTGCAGATCCACCCAAAATAAGTTAAGTATGATGTTCGCCGGCGAGTTGAAAATTATGCCTTTTCTTTTAAGTAACAGATGTAGTACAGTGTGCGACGTCCTTCACACGAACACGACGTATTCTCTTTTTGGCATTGTACCTCCAAAGGGCATATATTGGCACGCATCAAGTGTCATGCCGTGAGTCACAATGTGACATTCGAGACATGCTGACAAAGATATGTAAGGGCACGCCTCATCCAATTTAGAGGCATGTTTTGCTTCGACATGGACGCGTCGAACATGCTTGCCAACAATTTTTATACGACCAATAAAGACAGGTCCATCGTGCATAAAAGAAACACGCATCAGAAAGTGACTCCTGACTGTCTTTTGTGTGATATCTATTAGTTAGTGTGACCGCGGCTCTAGTAAGCCGAATGAGCACATCACATGACCCTAGTAATTTGCATGTCAGCAGTTTGACAAAAAAAAAAAGCGAAAAGTAAAAGGCGATTGTTCGTTCACACTAATTGCTTGTCGCGCAGTGTGCAATTCAAAGTTTAGTTTTGTAGACGCTGTCAACCGACGGAAGACGCGGAAATCTTGCTTGTTTCCGGTGGCTCCGAGACCAGAACCCCGGTGTTCAAATGCCTTTAAGGTGATTACCTCTTCCGGCAAAACTTTCTACACGACTTGAGTATCGCGACGCCGACGGCTATTGCCATCGGGTTTCGTTCCAGATCTACAACCTATGAGAAGCGTGCGACAAGACCGTGGCGCCTCGGTGCGGCTCCAACAGTGTCGCTTGGCGGTAATTTCAGTTGGATCGGCGCGCCCCCTTTAGGGGTCGCACGCTGCCTACAGCGGGAAGAGAACGCTTTGAGTTGCGAACATTCATAAAAGTTCGTAAAAGATGTCAGGAAAACGAGATAGAAAAATGCTGCGCCGCATTTAAAGGTTCCTTTGTTTGCAAACTACATGCCGGCCAGGGAACCGTGTTAGGTCAACCGAAAGAAATCACTCATGAACAAAAACATAAAAAGGCTTGATAACCACTCTGACAGCGCTTGTTTGGCTTAGTAAAGCATGACTGGGATTATTAGGCATTCTATGTTTTAAATCTATATTCTTGTATATTGCCACAGTCCCAAGTTCTCAGATATTCATATAATATGTCTATTAAAACGAGAGGAGTTTTGTCTCGAAGCATCTGATTCGTTCACCCTTTCTGAACAAAGTCCCGAACCCTTTGATAAGTTTCTCATTGAGCCTACGATTACCATTTTGTGAGAAATATTCGCCTCTTAAGAAGTTCTTTCAATCGAGTCTTATAAAACAAGCTGTACGCTTCGGATAGGTGAAAATATATAAAACTCTTAAACACATAAATAAAGAAAAGTGTAAACGGAATATGACGTTTGCTATGTTTTACGTCGTTAAATTCTTCTGCATTTACATGCAAGAAGGACAAGGCATATCGTGTCCTGGCAGAAAATGCGCAACTTTACATGTTTGAAGTTTATATTAGTGCTGCGTCGACGCTATCTAAGAGAAGACGTCGATACTTTTCTTTTGCCGTAACCAAAGCAACGGATAGCAACAAACATATATTGCAAGAAATCACAAACACGCTCTTGACAGTTTCCAGGAGGGGCGCATGAAGCACTCAACCTTTCTTCCGTGATGAAATGTTCCTTAATGTCTTAAAAGTAATCTTGTAATGTCAGGGAACTTAAGAGCCTTTCGAAAATTGACTTCGACCCCGAATTGGCGTGATAGAGCCCCTTCGCCGTCAAGCCAATTTTCAATCAGACTGTAAGCAGCCGCATCGAGGTGTAACTGGGGTGACCTCCCGCCATGCTGTAAGAGGACTTTACGAAACCTCCGGATAAACTCATCATGAAGTTTGTTATCGTCCTTGCCGTTATTGCCTTCGCAACCACCCTGAACTCAGCCAAGCAAGTAAGACGCTGGACGGACGTTCTGCAAGACCCGGTCTTCGCACGCTTCATGACGTTGGCGACAGGCGGAAGACTGAACATTCTTTTGTCACCTCAATGTCTCAAAGAAAACGGTCTTCATGTTCGACGCTTTCTAAAGCGGTTGCCCATTGCGCCGCGAATCTCTACAAAACATGGATTCTGCGATATCACGGAGTATTGCCACCGTATTTCGTTCCAGGCCCTTAGCCTTCTACTAATATGGTGCGAACGCTATGATATGTCACGAACTATAATGCGTCACCCGTACAAAAACACGATCGCTTTACTCTCTGATGACGTCCGCGCTGAAGTTCTCTCAGTGAAAGATCCGGGAATTTTTCGAGATCCTAACTACACCTATGTCCAACACAAAGGTGTCTACACTATACTTCGAAATGACAGTAGAATTCTGCTAACAAAGGACAGCCAGGTGGAATGCCTGTCATGTAGGGAAGGTCATCTCGCCGCAAGCTGGAAGCCTCGTCTCTTAGAGCAACTTTCTTTGAATGGGGCACGATTTACGATAAGTTGCATTTACCCTGAATGGTGTGGGCATCCCACATACGCCGTACTTCTGGATGTTTTAGTTCACAGAAACGCCAGTTTTCACGAGAAACCTTATACTGGAATTACTTATTTTGAAATATATTTCAACAACAGTTACACTCCTAATGCAAATGTAGTCGAGATTGTGGGTGTGCGTTGGTCCCCATTCAACCTGCGTTTTCCAATGAAGGTAACACCGCGATTTTACCATGCAACCGGGTGTACGCTTTTTGCAAAGAGAAGATACCCCCTGCCAAAGGAAGCCGTGCTTATCCTTCCCTTCTCCTCCCAGGTATGGACTAGCGCTGCTCTGTGGGATGTTGTTGAGTGCATTCACTATATTTCTTGCGCTTTGGGCCAACAAGAGAACAATTTATAGTGCTCACACCGCGGTGCTTGCATTGGTCGCCTCATTGCTGCAGCAAAGCGATCAACTCTTCTACAACAAACGGAGACAGTTCCCTACAAAGCTTCTTATAGCTCTCTGGAGTGTCATGGGCCTTGTGCTTTCTACGGGGTACAAAGGTTCACTGACGGCGCTCCTGAGAGACGTACCTCTTGAAGCCGAACATCCGACATTCACGAACCGCAGTAGCGTCTATCAACAAGGATGTGTCCTTAATTTTTTTTACTTCGAAGATTTGTGGTATGATACTTCGACAGAGGACGCCGCGAGAATCGTCAAGGCCGAATATCTTAGAATAAGGAAGAACCATATAATTCCAGACAAAAAGTATTTCCCCATGACGTACGAGTACGCGGATCGACACACCAGTACCATTCATGAAGAACTCGGCAAGTTCGACTACGTCTCAACGGGGGAACCCATCTTTAGGGAGATTGTTGGACCCGAGATTATGTACGCGTGGCAGTTCAGGGAAGCTTTCGCGCAGACTGTTGGCCAAGCCCAGGAGTGTGGCCTGTTCAGCAGGGCGGAAGCTCTTCGAGAATTCGAGGTCAAGTACCAATCTATTGTGGAGTAGTCTCAACAGAGCCGGAGGTTTTGACACTGAGCGACCTCATGCCCTTCTTTCTCATCTGGTCTGTGGGACTCGGTGCAGCAGTACTCATCCTTGTGCTTGAAGCGACTTCGGCTTATTTACGTGTCTTGTGTGTGAAGCCCCGACGCCGCAACATACAAGTTCTCTTTAAAAAGCTCGGACGTTTCAAACGGCGTAAACAGAGACTGGACATGAGTCAGCGTTGGGCTTACTGAACTGAACCTTTTCTCTTCTTTTTTGTGTGCTACTGACCAACTGTGTAAACCCCATCCACACCCGCAAAAATGACTAAGCTTGCTTTCCTGCTGATTACGAAAGCAGCCAATAACAGTGAACAGTAAAAGGGGTCCCAACGAATAGAGTAAACTACGTTGAGACAAAAAAAAAGATGGTCGAAAGGAGAATGATTATGTCGTGGCAGTCTCATTGCTCCTGGGCACCTCGCATTTCTCATATCTATTCGTATTCTTACCTTCGTCGTTTTGTCGGATTCTAATTTTCGGCGTGATTAGCTGCCTCCGTGTTCTTCAGGAAAGCGAAGCAGCAGACATTTCTCAGAATAGACTGAATTTCTGCAAAGTCATCTTGCCTATCAGAACGTTTGCACAAAAATAAAAGTGTCACAAAGAAAACTACATTAAAGCTACAGTTATTGTTTTTTTAGATATATTTTTCCTAAAATTATTCCGTGACGGTCATAACGTACTAAACGTCCCCTTATTTAACACAGTGGTGGTTGCATAAATTTTTAGAAGAAAAGAAGCGATCAGCGTTCACCTCTCAACTCGCAGGCAGTTCTAGCGGCCACGGTGGTATAGCCACGCACTGGGGTTGGCAAAGCACATGCCGCGTGCTTCGTTCCATACACTCTTTGGGTTCGGCTATTGCTTAGGTCTAAGTTTCGGCTATGCTCCTGTGCCATTTATGAGCCGCACTTGAATATTGCCATTTCGGGGCAATCGCCATGGCAATGTCAACATGACGATCCCCGTCTCTAGTTTATCGAATATCGCAAAGTAGCGACTTAAATAAAGATACCACTTTTATCTTTAAATCTTTTAATGATATCGCGAAAGAACGCTCTTGAGTCTGTAGCTTTGGGTGGAAACACACTTTGATAACGCTTGTAACCCAAATACGCTTGCATAAAAATTGGAGAAAAAAACATGAAAGATGTTAAGAATATCTTTAGTGCGAGATTAGAAGGCAGCCCATGAGGAGGAGGACGGGAGGGTGCGGAAGAGGAGGGGGAGGAACTCTATACCCTCCCCTCGTACTGTGTGCCTCCCCTCCTCTTCCTCGCGATCTTCCCCTGCTCCTCTTCATTGTCCTCCTCCTCCGTATCCTCCCGATTTCGAGTCAAGAGGTCCAACGAGTCAAGAGATCCAATATTGGACCTCTTGACTCGTTCGATCTCTTGAGTCCAGACTTGGGAATTAATCCGTTGCAAGGAACGGGTTACTTGTAATATCCGTTACTTTTTTAAGTAATTTTGTAATTGCCACGTTAATTTTTCGGAAGTAATTTTTAATGTAATTTTGTTGCAAAATATTGGTAATGGATTGCTTGAATTACTCGTTACTTTTTAAAAATATCAGCATAATACAGTAAATGCGGCAATACGAGCAGAACATTCCGCAGCATAAAGAGAGTAAGTTCAACAAAATAGAAAACATCGTGAAGGGGAGAATAGCCGAAAAGAAAACACGAATTTTTGTGGTCACAAGAACCACTAGAAAAACCGGCAAGGCATGTACAAATATACGAAAGACAAAGATCAAGTTAGGCAATGTCGAGTAGACTCTCCGTCGCCTTCCATCGTGTTTTTTTTTTCTCTCGGGCAGGAGAAAGCTCTTCGTGTTTATTTGTTTTTGTCTTTTACACCGTTTCACCCTTTCCAACATCTTCAGTGTCTCCCGCCACCTGCACAGATATCAAACGCAGGTTCACAGCTCGCGTAACAGACAGTGTAGTCTCGCGCGAGGGGGTCGAATTATCTTTGTTTTTGATGTGCGCTTCTGTATTTTATACTCCGTTTCACCTTATGATGTACCGCAGAAAAGGCTACAAGTGCGAGTTCCTTGCTCTGAGGCACATCTCGGCGGCACAAGCCCACGTGCATTAAGGGCAGCGGCCAACGCTATGAGCTGGCGCTTCTAGCCTTCGCTGTGGTACAACATAAGGTGAAACGGAGTATAGCACGCTCTTGAGGCACGGCTGAAAAGCGCCCGGCGCGAGGCTAAGAGCATCGTCTGCGAGGGTACGGACGATACTTCTTATGGTTTACTTGTTTGCCGGGCATGCTGGTCGAGTTCACTCCTCACTTTACAGTCAACTGTCAACATAGAGGGGGGGGGGGGGGGCATCTAATCTGTGCTGAGAGAAAGAGACGCGTAAAAGTGGTGTGATCCTCTATTCTTCTGTGAGACCGATGGCCACCGCTTCTCTCTTTCTCCATGCCCTCCCCTCCTCTGGCCTCCACGAATATTGGTATGAAAGTGTGAACCCATGAACGATCGATAACCCGTAACCGCCAGTTTTTCTCTGACATGTCGAGCTTTCGGTCATAGAGTGTCCGCCGTCTCCAAGTCATCTCTTAATGAGATCTTCCAAATTCAGGGCATCAAGAAGAACGAAAACCTAGAGTTTCAGTGCATACTTCGCTTGCCAAAAAAAAAAACACACATTGTCACCAGCAAGAACAAACTCTAATCTACGGAAACATATCTAGGTAAGTTGGGACACCTGCATTCTGCATTGGCTATACATTGTAACGTTATGAACCAAGTTTTTTTTTTTTTTTTTTCTTGTGAATAACAGGCGAAACACCCGAGTCAAAAGGGCAATTTCGTAGATCGCTTCATTAGCTCCGAATCTCGTAGCGGAGGTAGATGCTGCTGCTGGGCATGCGCACCGCTAGCTTTGTCTGCACAATTCCAGGGATCATTCCCGAAGACCGTGAGCTAGTGGGATGGCGGGTATGGTTGTGCAGCTTTCGGTGCCTTGTCAGCTTAGAGGTGAACGGAGTGCACCTACACTCTTTCTCTTAAATACAACATTTTATTTTTACAAGGACTACCATAATACGGGCTTATGAGAAATGAGAAGTAGTGTCGTAGAACGTTTTTGAAAAATATCAAACGTTTTTATATTGTTTTCTGGATAAGTGTACGGAAAATGTAACGTTAAAGCAGTTTGTAACTTAACGAGTAATTGTAATCCGTAACTTTCCAGCGAAAGTAAATCCATTACATTTCAGGCTCGGTAATTTGTAATTGTATTCCATTATATTTTTCAAATAACGAGCAGAAGTCTGGTTTAAGATGGACCTCCTCTTCGTTGTTGGCACTCTGAGCTTGCACCGGACCGCTGCCGCCATCTATGGGTCGTTCCGCCAGTTAGAGGGTGCGTGAATAGCAGGCGGGCGCAGCAGGTGTATGGGACTTCAGTTATCGTATTTTTACTTTTTAATCAGGTAAGATGGTTCTTTTGAAATTTTGATGCGATGCTTGCAGTACCTTTGGACACCTCTGGGGTAAATCGTGGCGCGATACGTTATCAAGCTTATATGCAGTCACTTAAAAGGCTTCACCCCGGATTCGTGGGCACGTTGTAGAAGCAAGTTCAATGTGCATTGTTGCAAAGATAATAAAAACAAAAATTAGCACAAAAACTATAAAACACACATTTTTCCACAAAACAAGCGAAAAAAAAACACGAAAGAACACCAAGAACCAATTACTTTCCATTATTAATGATTAACAAGCCTATAATTCAATTTTCTGCAACATATGGTAAAATTAACATTAATCACTATGTCGCAAATAATAATAATCATATCGTACATCGTTTTGTCAGGAGTTCAAGTGGAAGATTAAATACGCTATACCACATTAGATTCATTAGTTTATAAAAAAAAAAAAGAAAGAAACGGTGCGTTGGCGGCAGCAAGGAAGAAACTGGGAAGAAACACAACCGCTTGTGGTTGTCTGCTGCCTCCATCAGTCGTCCAACTGTTTGCTTTGCCCTAAAAGCATACACAAATTGAGCATTGTTCTGCTGTTCAGCATGAATTGTGCAGCAGTATGGCAATGCACGTCAAAAATGTATCAAGATAAACTTAAAACAAACATTTAAAACAGAAGAGTAATCACTTAGTGCTGCCTGAGATTTGTTCTGTAGTATGTGAGATCGTATATTTCCCAGTTAATACGTTGTCACGCCGTTAGTCAACGAATGCCATGGAAGTTGTACACATAAAAAAATCAAGCAACCGAGCTTCCGCTACTGCACCACCATATACATAATTTTGTGCAATATTGCATTATGGTCGATGAACGGTGGCTGCAAAATAACCGTAACGGTAAACCCAATACAGCATTTAGTATGATGAAGAGTATTGCTATTGCCACGTGCGTTCTCAAAGATATGCTGAATTGACAAAACACTCATAAACTTAAAAAAATGTAATAGTAGTCCTGCAAAAAAATGAAAGACGTTTACGATTCTCCGTAATGCCAAATTAGAGCGCAGCTCTTGAGGAGGAGGAGGGGACGGTACGGAGGGGAGGGTATATTCGTGTGACGTCACGAGGGTGACGTCACATGTGACGTCACCCTTGTTACTCTTGTGACGTTACTCTAGGCCCTCGTGACGTCAAGCCCTGGTGACCCTCGTGACGTCGAGCTCGTGATCCTTGTGACGTCACTCGAGACCCTTGTAACGTCAGTTGTGACCCTCGTGACGTCGCACCTAAATTCACGTGTGATGTCTTTATGGGGAAACGTCCCACAATGCAACACGCGGTTACGCCGACGGCGACGGCAACGACGCTCAACCGGGAGAAGGGCGCCTAAGAGTTGCGCTCTAGAACTAATGAAAAAAATGAAAGACGTTTACTACCTTCTGTAACGCCGAATTAGAGTGCAGCTCTACAGGAGGAGGAGGGGAGGGTACGGAAGGGAGGGCATGCACCTCCTCCTCATCCGTACCTTCTCCCCCTCTCCTCCTCCGGTGCTCCTCGCCTCCTTTCCTCTTCCTCCTGCTCCTCTCTTGAGGTATTTCGATTTTGCGATATACCGTGCTAAAGAATCTGAGAAAGATATATATATATATATATATATATATATATATATATATATATATATATATATATATATATATATATATATATATATATATATCTCCGGGTATTCTCGCTCACCGCTTGTCCGGAGAAAGGAAATGCATGTTCTCACATCTGGAAGCTCTACTCTATCTATATTCTGCCGGTGCCAGGAAACAGGACAGCAGGATCAAGGCGGGAGAACGAGACAGCGTAAGAGACAACACTTTGACGAAGCACTTGGTACTTTCGGCGTCATCCCACTTGCTGTCGGCTCTGTCGAAGACTGCTCGGCGTTTTTGATTTCCTCAGCATTAGTCTTGAGCGTGTTCCCCCGAGATGGCACAGCAGAACAGCGAGTGCACGTCCCTCGGGGCCAATGAGATGTTTTTCTGCATGACTGGTATGAAGTTCTTTGTCTTGCACGAAATATTTGGTGAGTGCTGCAGGCGAGAGATACAGAGCTACCACGAGCAAGCCGTTGTCGACCTTGGCGGCACATAATTTACCAACTTCGTCTGACGTGCCACAGAGACCGATGGGTACAGCACAGACCCGTACCCACGTAGATGACCACTCGGATAACGAGTGGACCATGTTTTTATGCGTGCCTCTCTGTGATTTATGAATGGTGATATCACTTGCCTGCACAACGGGTAGCTGGCACCTCCCCTCCTCCTCTGCTTCTCCATCCTCCCCTCCACCTCCCCCTCCTCCTCCTCTTCCCTCCTCCTCCTCCCTGGTAGCTGGCACCTCCCCTCCTCCTCCTCCCTGGTAGCTGGCACCTCCCCTCCTCCTCCTTCCCCTCCTCCTCCTTTATGTTCCTCCTCCTCATCATGGGACGTTCCCCATACTGCACCGCGCGGTTACTCCGACGGCGACGGCGACGCCGACGCTGCTCAAGCCGGAAACGGGCGCCTAAGAGCTGCGCTCTAAAACTCTTGCCGTTTTTGAGCTATGATGGGATCTATCGAAAGATTGCTGGATTGCGGAGGTAAGTTTTCAAATGTTTCCGAAATTTGCGGGGAAATGTCATGCACGAAGTCAGGCCAGCTTTCATACACAAACAGGCAGCTCTCTGACGTCATGCCGCTTTGTTGGCGCTGCTGTCACAACAGAGCATGCTTAGACGCAAAAAAAAAAAAAATAATAATAACACAAGATTACAATACCAAGGGTAGAAACTGGTGCTATATCAATATGAACATTGGCCGGCTGAAGAGAACTAACAAAGCCATTGTTTGCGGGTACCTGTCGGCATCTCTCGTAACAACGCTGCAGACACTTTATTTTCTGAATAAAATAAAAAAAAAAAACGCGCGGCGTTGATTCATTTACGGAAACAAACAGGGCCATTATAGAACGCGTTTAGTGTTACGAAGAAGCGGAGCGGTCCACAAAACAGTCACTCGAAACCCTAATCGACAAGAAATTGTATGGATCATGAGTCGTTACAACTTCTATTTTCTTTAAACTGCTTGTTGACAAACAATGGAAGAAAAAAAAAAAAAGAACGTAGGCAGCGTTTCTTTTTTTTTTGTCGATATAAAATAATTTTTATCCTGCCACAAAACAAAACAAATCTTCAAGCCTTGCAAGCACGCAGGTGCTTTGCCGCTCCCAAGCATTAGATTATTAATAAGGAGAAAAAATGTAATGCTACAAAACTATTCAATTTCTTTTTTTCCGTAGGCGCTTTGGGATTTATGAATGTCTAATTTTAAAAACTTAGCTTATAAAAAAAATGCATTTGAATTTGAAATACGCATTGTCGAGATTATTGAAATGAAAAACGCATTAGGCTAACTAGATTGAGGTTACTCAAAATGAAGCTTTACGCTTGTTTTTTGTTTCGCGTCTACGGATTCGTGGCTCAGCGCTTGCCTAGAAGTTCTTTCGAGAAGGCGTGAAACTCATTATATGCATGTAGCCTCGAGGATTTTCCTTTAAACCTGCAAATAATAAGTTTAGTCTAGTTCATAATAGTAACCAAAGAAAACAGACACGCTCGTGAACAGTTCAGGTTGTACACTTTCGATTACTATTAGCTGTAATATTATATTAGGTATACGAAGTGAAAGTTCGTACGCTCCCTCGGCACCTCGTGGGCTTATTTACTTCCCAGATGCGCCGACGTGCTTTTCTTTTTCTCCCCGACCCCGACCAATGACTGTTCGCGTTTGGCTGCCTCGTCATAGCGGGCTTCTTGCGCCTACTCTTTGTGACCCCTAGATTACCGTGCCACTTCTTGCATTCAGACGTGCCAAAAATCCATTGTAAAACACTAGCTCGCCGTCTGCAAAGAGCAAGTCGTCTACTTCTTGCGCATGAGTTGCCGTGACGTCAGAATGACACCAAGCTCTGATTGGCTCTGATTGAAGGATATAGTCAGTGAGAGGTTAAGAAACGTTTTCTGGCTGGGGAGGAAGCAAACGAAATGCTGAAGAGAGAAAGAGGTGTCCTCCTCTCCTCTCCAGCATTCCGTCTGCTTCCTCCTCCCCTGCCCTTCTTTCCATCGAAAACTTTTCTTCACCTGTAACTGACTATAGTGAGCAAGCTGCCTTGAGGTCTACCTACTATCCTTCGATCGGAACCAATCTGAGCTCGGAGTTCTGACGTCATCACGACCTCCGCGAAAAGAAGCAGACGAACTCGCGCTTCGCAGTGAAAGCTTCAATAGACCCTTTGCGAAACCCGGTACGCCCCTCGCATCGTCGTTCCTCCCGCTACCACGTGGCATACGCGAGCAGGCGAGGGTCACCAAGGCAACAACGTTCGAGCAACCGTGAGCAGAGTTGGACTGGTCGGACACCCAGTGACTTTCGGTCGGACGAGCGACGAGCGCACGGTAATTGGGAAGGGGGTATCCCGTTGGCTCTCTTTCGCGGGGCTCTCCCTTCCTCATCCCTCTCCTTTGTACCGGCTCCGTCGTCGGCTGCACCAACGCTTCGTCAAACCTTGTCGAGCCGTGCCACTGTTGCAGGTGCAAAATAAGTAGATTGGGTGACACTGCAAGATGTGAATGTAAGTTACCACGAATAATGTACTTAAATAAGTGAATAGCCTTACTTGTCGCGATGCCCTTGTGCTGTTACTGATACGGTACGCCGCCAACGATGCACGACGTTCCGGCGGATGGGCGGGATGGCGGATGAATGCGATGGCTGCTGGCGGTAGCTGCCGCTAGGTCACTATATAGCTCCTACGAAGCAGAGTAACGCAATCTTTTGATCCTCGTGTTTTGCCGAACACATGGCCGACAAAGCAGCTCGGCGCGAGTCACGTGGTACTCAGGGTTCCAGGAGGTGCCCGCCCTGTGGGAGAACACATGAAGATCGACGCAAGACGGCTGATTAAGAAATAAACTCCAAGTTCACGCTTTTAGATACTGTCTGTCGTGAGGTTGGTAAAGCACTAAACACTTTATCAGAGTTTTCATAATATTGGATGCGTGGCAAAATTTTGAGAAGGAAATTTGCAGGGCAATGGTGTTTGAAGCAGACGATTTTTTTTTCGCAGCAGAGATGGACGTTCTGGGTTGGCCGGAGCGGGTCACGTGAACGCTGTGACGTCGCCGCGTCATCTGCCGCATAAAGCCACTCAGACAATTAAAAAAAATACGTTCTTACGTGGCACACCACTTAGCGCAAATTATTGTAAAATGTTACTTTATTATGTAAAACACTATTGTCGTTCCGTACATCCCCAAAATATTGAAGAAACAACGAGTTTCTCACGTTCCCCACGCATTTGTGACCGTAGTTGGAGCCTCCGGGCGTTCGCCGCTAGTCGCCGAGAGATGGCGTTCTAGATTGCGCTACTCCAAACAGCTCTGCGCTACTTACCTCCGAAGGAGCTATATTGGCGACGTGCGCGACCGAAAGCGTCGCTGTGGTCGGCCTTCCACGATTGGCCGAACGCTGACTATGACATCAGAAAAGGATTTATCATCGACGGAAATAAGAGGAATGAAAGAACTTTAATTTTGACGGTGTTGGCAGTGTTCCTTTGAGAGCGCAATGATTTCAAGCTTCCACTATGCTATTTACAAACACCATCGAACTTGTTGTTTGCAAGGTAATGACGTCACAAGGGGGAAACCATAAGAGGGCGCCACCAAAACATCTCGCCGCTAATATAGTGCTCTAGCTGCCGCGACTCACGCGCATTCGAGGAGGCGCAACATGAAAGCGCGTGATGGGTACCAAGTGTTCCCAAACTTCCCTGCCGTCGCGGGGCTGTACGTTTTGCAACAGGTCCATTTCGGTCAAGAAGCCGTGCCGCCCGCCCCGCTCAAAACAAAAATACAAACAACACGACAAGCCATGATCTACAGGGAGAACAGCGCCCGAACCTCTGTGTTAACACGACAAGCCACCACTGTTTAAGTGTGTGTATGTTTAGTCATTTTCTTTGCGTTGTGGGAACCATGGGGTTCCCTCTATCCCTACACTCTTAAAAAAAAGGGTTCTGTAGTACCCTCCTTAAGGGGGTAACCGACTTGCACACAGGGCAACCCCTTTTGGAGGTATCGTTACCCCCTGCATCGAGGGTGCAAACTTACCCCCTGGGTTAGGGTGCAACATTGCCTCCTTTTGGAGGTAACCTTAGTTCCTTTTGGTGTTAAAAGTGCATCCTTTATGGGTCAGCCTTTACCTACTTTAGGGGGGAATTTCAACCCTTTTAAGAGGTAAGACGACGTAATTGAGGGCGCTGCTTTTACCTCCTTTTGGAGGGAACTATGATCCACTTTGGGGTTGAATGCACACGATGAGGAAAACAGCTCAGAAATCGTGAACTACGAAGAACAAACAAGACAGAAAAGTGCTGTCCTGTCATGTTTGTTCTTCGTAGTCCGGGCTTTTCGAGCTGTTTTCCCCATCATGTATAACAGCAACCAACTGGCCCAGTTCACCACCTTATTACAGGTTAAATGCACACTTGATGGAATCACTTTGGAATCACATGACAATGTTTTATTATGGCTGTCACAAACAAAATGGCATAAAAATCAATGGCATGACTAGACATCTTATAAAAGTTCTAAGATGAAACCACTAAGCGCAATAAAGGTATCTGGAATAACACTTTCGGGGTTCTAGTCGTAGCTAAAGATGAACTAGAGGCAGAATGCAACCAGGACTGCCTCAGCAGGCGACGCGGCTTCGAGATCTCCCTCCACTGCCACATAGCTGGGCGCCTCAGGATTAATTAGGCTTGATCTGACAGCCACCGGGTAGATTGCACTGCCTGCCTGGAACCAAAAAAATGTGGAAATCATGTGATATGAAGTTGAAACGTATCATCCCCAATTTGAAGAAACTGTGAAGAAATATTAGATTTTTCTAAGACGCATTTGGAGCATTTGATGGGCCCCTATTCCAGCATTATAAAGCATCGACCATACTTACCAGACGTGACCAGTTTAACTGTTGACTAACTACCACTGACTAAAATTATCACATGGCGGGTGGTAATCATAGATTAGTAAGCACTTTGTATTCACCGGTCATGTTTAAATTTGTCACCCCGATTTACTTAGGTGACTAACAAATCTTAGTGAAAGGGGTACAACTACTGTAGCAGGTTAGTATATACAAGTGCTGATTGTTGGGCGAGTTGGTATTGTACGTGAAAAAAAAAAACATGATTGCGCTTTAAGACAAGGACAGAGGAAGAACATACACCACAGAGCGCTACACCACATTAGCTACTCAGCACCACAGCAGATACCAATTGACCGCCAACCCTAACTGCCGAACTTCGGAAAATATGCAAATATTTTTGCCGAAGTGCTCTGCCAGATGAAAATTGAATTTGTTTTATTTAGACATGAGAAGAACAGCACACAAGGACGAGAACACATAAAAAGAACACACCGAAAAAAACACACTCAAGCGCCTTGTGTGTCTTACTCTAATTTATTTACTCGAAGTATACCCTCAATTTTCTCTGGAAAATGAACGAACACCACACACACAAAGAAAATTTAAAAATCAAGAACCTCATTTCAATTGCCCAAATGCGAACAAGAACATCAAAATAATATATCTGAATACGCTTACCTGCAGTTGCGTCCAAGGTAGCAGGCATCCAGTACCCTCGACGAAATCACCCTACAACGTTGACGCAGTAGGAAAGAAATATATTCAATCAACTTCAAATAAGGCAAACTTGGCCATCTCACTCGCCTATTGCATGATCAGCTTTTAAAAATGCCTGCTCACACTAAGAAAAAAAAAATGCCAAGACGATATACTTGCTAGTCTCTCTGCCGGCAATAACTTAATGACCTTATTCAGTAATATACTACTACTAATGTTTGCGAAGCGCACGAATAATTTCTAACTGCCGAATGTCGAACTTCGGCAAATATGTAAATTTTTTTGCCGAAGTAATTTGCCAGATTAAGATTTAAAATTGAATCTATGTTTTATTTAGACATGAGAAGAACAGCACACAAGCACGAAAACATAAAAAATAACACCGAAAAAGACACACTCAAGCGCCTTGTGGGTCTTACTCTAATTTATTTACTCGAAGTATACACTCAATTTTCTCTCGGAAATGAACAAACAGCACACACGCAAAATAAACATAAAGATCAAGAGCCCCATTTCAAGTGCACAAATGGGAACAAGAAAATCAAAATAAAATATTGCACTACGCTTACCTGCAGTAAACAGTGTTAAGAACTGTCACGAGATACGTCCAAAGTAGCAGGCATCCAGTACCCTCGACGAAATCACCCTGCAACGTTGCCGCAGGACGAAAGAAATACATTCAATCAACTTCAAATAATGCAAACTTGAGCCATATCTAACTCGCCTACTGAATGATTACTTTTAAAAAAACCTGATCACACGCAAAAAAAAAAGCCAAGACAACACTATAATTGCTAGTCTCTCTGCCGGCCACAACTTAATGACCTTATTCCGTAATATACTACTTTTAATGTTTGCGAAGCGCACGAATAATTTCTAACTGCCGAATGTCGAACTTCGGCAAATATGTAAATATTCTTGCCGAAGTAATTTTCCAGATTAATATTGAATGTATGTCTTATTTAGACATGAGAAGAACAGCACGCAAGGACGAAAACACAAAAAAAACACCAAAAAGGACACACTCAAGCGCCTTGTGTGTCTTGCTCTAATTCATTTACTCGAAGTATATCTTCAATTTTCTCTCGGATATGAAAAAACAGCAGACACACAAAATCAACATAAAAATCAAGAGCCCCATTTCAAGTGCACAAACTGGAACAAGAAAATCAAAATAAAATATCGGACTCCGCTTACCTGCAGTAAGCAGTGTTAAGAACTGTCACGAGATGAGTCCAAGGTAGCAGGCATCCAGTACCCTCGACGAAATCACCCTACAACGTTGCCGCAGGACGAAAGAAAAATATTCAATCAACTTCAAATAATGCAAACTTGAGTTATATCTAACTCGCCTACTGAATGATCAGAGTTTTAGAAATGCCTGATCAGACGCAAAGAAAATGCCAAGACAATATAATTGCTAGCCCGCTGCCTGTAACAACTTCATGACCTTATTCCGTAATATAATACTATCAATGTTTGCGAAGCGCACGAATAATTAGCTCAGACATTTATATTCGGTATTTCAAGGTAACGTGACATTTTAACAAACTATTTATTAAACCTCGTTAAATTAAAAATTAAAACAAAAGTTGATATTAAAAATCAGTGTTTAACACTGATTTTTACAAATATCACCGACGTTGAGAATAAATCGCGCCGGTTGGCCGGTGCCGCCAATGAATGTCTGATCGACTACTGCTCTGCGGGGAAAAAACAAAATAAAACAAAAAACAACCACCTTATGAGATTTTCAAATATTTGATCAGATCCTGAATTTAACGTCCGACGCGACACACAAACGGCCCCAAAAAGAGAAAACCTCCTACCCCCTCACGCCTTAAACGTAGGCGACACCCAATTCAAAAGGCGTCTTGCCGCCCGACTCGCCGAACCGCCGCACTCCCCCTTCGTCCACCCGCACACACATACACCGGGAAAAACTGCTGGCTAAGCCACTGGTTAGCGTATGTCAACCTTCTAAATGTGCGCTAGTGCAAGCGACAGTCATTCCTGTTCTTGCTCTTTATGAACTTCGATGGTCTAAACCGTGTCTGCGTTCGCGCCACACACTAATTTTATCGAACGCTCGACGCCTTCAAACGTGCCAACATGTCCGCCAACCCTTTGTCTAAGGAAGACGGGGGTCGCCTTCCTGGGCGGTCATAACCGACGCCAACTGGCGACCGCGCAAAACATTTCCTTACCTGCATACGGTGCACACGACTTGGATCTTCGACTGAAGTCAATGCAGCGCTCTCGGTGACCTCGTAAGAAGAGACTGAGCCGAACGGAACAATAAAGAACGCTCCTGCACCGGGACGCCTCCGTCGAACGTTCGAGAAGAAACACCGTTATGCCGTCATGACCGGGCGCGTCGGCGGGTAAGGCGCGGACGCTCCCGGTCGGCCGGGCAGGCGCTCTCCCACGCATGCGCGAATAATCACGTGTCATACGAGGAGACCAATTAGCGAACTCGTTTGCGCCTTCCCACAGCCAATCGCAGCGCCCAGGCTTTGGCAGTGCAAAACAGGTGCACCCTCTGGGAGGTAATACATGCCTCCTTGGTGCCCCTTCGCGGCGAACTTCACCTGGTAGCACCGCATTCTTCGTGTTTGCTGCGCCTGAGGAGGTAACAAGCGGAGCGCTTCACCCCTGGCCGGGAGGAGGGTGGTAAAGGCGGTCTGTTACCTCCTTTTGGTCCCCTTTTTTCTAAGAGTGTATCTAGGCCTAGCTTCAAGCAGGCCGTGGGAATCGTCGTCACCAATGGCGTCGGACTACCGGATACAAGGAACCACGAGGCCGAATTCCCCGAAGGGGCCGGCTCTCCCTTGCCCATTTTGGGTGAATGCGCCTTCGGCACACCCTTGAGAGTTGTAATGGACGCGACTGCTAGCGGCCTCCCCGGGCGCGTCCATTCTCCGAGGCTACATAAGCTGGCACCGAAGGAGTGCCAGGGGCTCTCGTCGGCGGAGGCCCTAGCTCTACGGAGCTCGGTTTTTCTTTGTGGGCCTCCGACTTCCCGTGAATCTGTCTAATGCGGCAGCGCGGGAAACCGACCGGGTGATACTGGCAATTGAGCCAGCGCCCAGACTTGTCTTGTCTAAGAGCGAAGCGTGTTGGCATTTGAGTCAATAAACACGTCGAAAACGGACTCACTGTGTTGGTGTTGTCTCTCGTCCACCGGTGCCCCAAAAGGCAGTCTATGGACGGACCCGGCCGTAGCCGCACAAAGAGCGGACTACGGAGTGGGTATTTACCTGAATGAGGACAATGGGGTTAATTGTAAATTCCCACAGCGTTCATGAGTCCCACTGAGGGAAAGCGGACGTTGAACATTTCTCTAGTGAGTGCTGTTTCAATACTTAGTGGCACTGCAAAACATTAAATGCCTACGAGCGTTGGTTTGGGACGCCCAGTGTCTATAGGGTCACTGAGAGCTTACGAAACTCATGGCGTGGCTTATCATGATAACGCTACCAGCTTCGTGATTGGTTGTTCGACTTTGTTATCGGCTGATAGCGCAATCTCTTAGGGTGCGGAGTGATAATAAGATGGCTGCGACACCCGACGACATACGTTTCTTAAGCTGTGATTGGCTCACGATTTGAGGCAAGTCTTTCTCGACGCCGTCTGCGAAGTCTCGGCGTGACACACATGACGCGTAAGTAAGCCGTAACCACTTCAAGCAAAAGAGCGAGTGCCGATGCGCCGAGTCCCGCAGACAAGGCGAGAAAGAATGGTGCCAGGTCGCCCAGGGTCAAGACCTCCGGGTCTGAAGAGGCTCCGGGGCTGTAGGATTGATGCTTGACCTTGAATTCGTGAAGAGCTTCCGCCTTGCTGAAGAGGCCAGACTCCTGTGCTTGGCTAACTGTCTTCGCGAAGGCTTCCCTGAACGGCGACGTGTACATGATCTCGGGCCCAGCGATGTTCGGAAGGAGAGGTTCCCCCGTCGGGACGTAGTCGAACTGGCGAAGACATTTGCGAATGGTACGGGTATGCCGACCCATGAACTCGTACACCACGGGAAAATACCGCTTGTCTGCAACTATTTTATGTTTCCTTAGTCTGAGAAATTCTGTCTTGACGATTGTTTCGGCGTTCTCATTCGAAGTGTCGTTTCGTAGCTTCTCGAATCGAAAATAGTGGAGGACACATCCTTGCTGATAGGTGCTGCTGCGGCTTGGGAAGGTCGGATGTTCCGCTTCAAGAGGAACGTCCCTTAGTAGTGCCGTGAGTGAACCCTTGTATCCCGTAATAAGCACGAGACCCGTGAAACTCCAGAGAGCTAAAAGGAACCTCGTGGAAAAAAGGTTCGGTTGCTTGTAGGAGAGTTGATCGCTTTGCTGGAGTAACGAAGCAATCAAAGCAAATGCCACCCCGTGAGCACTCGGAAATACCTTCTTGTTGGCCCATAGCGTCACAGATATCGCGGATGCACTCAACAACATCCCGCACAGCAGCGCCATCCATACGTGCTGTGAGAAGGGAAGAATGAGTATGATCTCTTTCGGCAGAGGATATCTTCTCTTCGCAAACAAGTTAAACGCGATAGAAATATAAGAACGCGGTTGTGCTCTCATTGGAAAACCCAAGTTCCATACGGGTCTCACCTCTTTTTTTAAGATGACTTCGTTTGAGACGCGAATGAATTCGGGGCTGTGACGCTTCTTGCCAAAAACTGACCTAGCGTAGTGATTTTCGCGAAAACTGGCATTTTTCTGGGTTATGATATCAAGGAGTACACCATACGTGGGATGTTCACAAAATATGGGGTACTGGCAACTAATTTTAAAATGTGCCCCACTCAAAGGAAGCTGCTCCAGGAGGTGAGGGGTCCAGCTCGAAACTTGTCGACTTTCGATGCACGATATGCATTCGACCTGACTCTCTTTCGTCAGCATAATTTGACTGCCACTCCGAAAAATAGTGTGGACACCACGATGTTGGAGATAGGCGTAGTGTGGATCTCGAAACATACTCTCATCTTTCCTTGACAATACCTTAGTGCGGACCAGATCGGAAAGTAATGCGATCACGTTTTTGTACGGCACACGTAGCATTTCCTGTGTCATGTCGTAGTGTTCGCACCATATCAGTAGCAGGCTGTTGGTCGAGAATGATACACGATGACAATATCCGTCAGCATTGCAGCCTTCAAATTTTGTAGAGATGTGCACCGGAAAAGGTAACCGCGTTAAGAGGTGTCCGACGTCGGGGCCGTGAACTTCGAGACACCAGGGGGACAGCAGAATCTGGAGCCTTTCACCGGTCGCCAGTGTCAGGAAGCGTACGAAGACGGGGTCTTGGAGGACGTCCGTCCATCTGGTCAACTCTTCGGCTGTGCGCAGTTCGCTTGCGAAGAAGAGGACAGCGAGGCTGACTACCAACTTCATGCTTAATTCGACAGGAGAGGTTTGTGAACGCGTCTTATGGAGCAAAGTGCGCAACATGAAGTCACGTCGCCGCGGTGTCTCTTCTATAATACCGCCGCTTGCGCAGGCGCTTCGTATCAGGCCAGTCTGATTCCTGCGCAACGTGCGGGTAAACGTGGGTTGGCGCGCAAACACAATGTTGGTCGGTACTACGGCCTAGGCCGCGAAAGTGGCACCTGATCAATCACGGCGTTACTGAAAAAAAAAGGAACCGATTACAATTAGAGTGATTTGATTGAAAAATGTAACTGACTACGGTAACCAATTACTGCATCACAACAGTAATTTAAAATTACCAGAAAGTAATTGATTAATTTACCCGTTACTTCTTTTTAAACTTCTCATTACTAAATAAAAAAAAATGAACACGCATGTTCAAAGTGGTTTCATTTTTCTCCATTTGTCATTCACACCTTGCTAAGCTTAAATAGTGAAAACATCGCTGATCGCCTTGACTTTCTGATCATTTCGGTATCTTTGTATATTTTATATAGTTGATCATAGCCCTGTTATACTCCGACGTTGAGCGCAGTGAACGCAGCGTAGCGCAGAACGTGGGCCTTTGCTTGGCCGGCGAGCACGAACTCCATAACTGCGACCGGTCGGTATCTGTGTGCGCTGTGCTACGTGCCATTTTCTACGCATGACATCGGATATAACAAAGCCTTTAGGGATCAGAGAGAGAAAAAAAACAAAAAAACTGCCCAACGTTAGTGCATTATGAAGGAATGAAGCACGGGAAGACAAAGCGACTTTGTACGTAAAAAAAAAAGGTTAATATTTCAGTTTTTTTAAATATCATTGATTCATTGTAATTGATTACAAAAAACGAGCAATTGAATTACAGCGAACGTTACCACAGAAAACTAGGAATTGAAGCGTCAAAAAGTTACCATAAAATTTTACTGATTACAAGTAATAAGATACCTGTAACTCGTTACGTACAAGTATGCGCCTGATGTAGCTGCTTCTTATCTGATGAAAGATCAGCTTTCCGGAGAACCGCTCCGCCACGCCGGTTCGTGCCTGAAGCGAATTTCCGAAAGACCTTGGGGGTACCATAGTACTAAGGCGTCATTTTCGCGACATTGAAAACTTCGGCCAAGTTGCTAGGCGACGCGTGTTTTTTTTTTTTCTTTGTCTTTCTATACTGTCGATATCTTGATCGTGTTGAAGTACGACAGAAAAAATAAAGAAGAAACATGTGGTTTTCTTAAAATGTTGTCGCACGCGTGTTTTGATCGCGTGTATGGAGTCGCATCGACGTGCTCTTTCCGGGAAGAGCGTTGTCACAGCACCACTATTTGTCTCATTTGGGTGGTTTCATCTCAACTCAGACACGGATTTGGGGTCGAAATTTAATTTTGACGAAAAAAATATATGTTTTGGGGACATTTCTCAAATGAAGGAGGGCGGAAACCGCATGTTCCCCAGATTTTGTGTTCTCGAGTTATGGAGCCGAGGCGCAAGCTGACCTTTCTCTCGCCTGTCGGAGGTGTCATGTTTCACTCCTTTCTACTTTTTGTCCTTTTTGGTAGTGCAATGTAACTTTTTGGGCCACTCTCAGAATAGGGATTATTTATGGTGAATAATTTTATTTTGATTATTTATCTTTACGTTTGTTAAAATATTGTCAAAGTGTGTCCCTTAGACAATATTTGTCAAAGTTTAACCAGCTCTTCCGTGTGACCTAGTTGAGATATCGTAAAATATTTAGTATTTTCATAAAGCTAAGAGTACACTCTTTGTACTGATAGCAAATATCACGTTGTGTGTAAAAGCGAAGAGGCAGTGTATTCTCGTAAATCAAGGACTATTTAAAGAAATTGGCAAATTGAAAATAGATTTAAAACAAAAACCACTTTTTATTAGGCTAATGTTTGTGCTCAAGCTATCTATTGCAGTGCTTTATAAGGTAATATAAATAGAAAATGTAATATTTTTTTTTTGTATGGCAGCTATCAAAGCTTGAAATCTGATTTTGTTTGACTGTTTTGTCAGTAAATCAACTTACTCGCAAAAATACACTAATTCAAAATTGGCGCCTCTTTTTTTTTAATAGATACCTGTGAACACACCTATTCACTGATAAATAATTTTAACGCGATTATTTATATGAAATATATTTGAGAAAACTTGTCAATATGACGTTTTTGGACGATATTGGTGAACGTTTACCAGCTCTTCCGTGTGACCTATATAACGTGTCTTAACATATTTATTATTTTTAGAAAGCTTAGAGTATGATAACGAATTTGATGTTGTGTGTAAAAGAGAAAGGACAGTATTTGTTCGTAAAGCAAGGACTATTTAAAACATTTTGCGAATTGGAGGCCGATTTTCTAAAAAGCCTACCTTTTCTTTTGACTAATTGTTTTTTTTAGCTACCTATTGCAGTGGTTTATAAAGTAAAATAAACAGAAAATGTATTATTTGGTTGTATGGCGGCTATAACAGCTTACATTTTGGTTTTTGTTCACTTGTCGCCCAGTAATACAAGTGACTCACAAAAATACACTAACTCATAATTAACGCCTCTGAAATTTTTAGTAACTACCTGTAAATTCCTTTCATAAAATAAGATGCAAACGGCGAGTTATGCTAATAAGGCGTCTAGGTCATAATATGTTTAATGCTTTTTTTTTTTATTGTTAAACCGCCTCTCTGCAACAATATTTGACAAAGTTCAGGAAGCTGCGCGGTGTGACCTAATCAATATATTTTTATGATCTTTACATCACCGTAAAGCTCCAATTAAGCTCTTTTTTAAACATAATTTGAATATTTTGCGCTAAACATATAACGCGGAACATTTGCCTGAAAAACGAATATTTAGAAAGACTTGCAAGTTTGAAGTTGATTTTCTAAAAAAAACCACCTTTCATTTCTTTCATTTTTTTTATTTACAGTTAGATGATACAGTAGTCTGACAGTACCTACCAAAAGAAATTGTAATATATTGTTTGTATGGCCGCTAATAGGACTAAACTCTCGTGCTATACGAGTCTTTGAACGGGACTTCGCATAGACGCTCAGCTGAGCAAAAGTTTTAAATATGTAAGGTTTTCTATTTAATGTTAGTACTTAGCTCAATATGTGAGCGCAAAAGCCAGTAGAGCAACAATATTTATCCTAGCAATATTTATTTACTTTGCACTGGCGTGATTTGCAAGGTGTGTGAGCTTCACCCTATGTATTGACGGAGAAGATACGTAACATCTAGACTCCCGGACAAACTTAAGTCAAGAGGAAAAAGTCTAAGTAACCCGAGATGAATCACTGAAATATAAATGAAGCCTAAACAAATGACTAACACATTTGAAGTCTTACACGCTACGAAATGCTCGTTATTTTAGGAAAGAGTCGCACGCGCACAAGATAAACCGTACTTCCTAAGCGTAAGATACTAAATCGTACATATTGTAACGCTTTTATTTAAGCGTGTCCCTTGCCCCAATCTGTTCCCTGCTTGTCCCCGACGTGACGTCTTCTTCCTCTTCTTACAACCGTCACACTATTCCCCCTCTAAAAAGGAAGTAACTGCTTCTCATTCTCATTTTAGGTAGAGCTGCCCTCGTAGTGAGCGAGGCGGTTCCTGTGTACCACAAACATGCGAGAACGGGCCTTGTGTCTCACACGGTACACCACGTCGTTAAGACGCGCGACAACAGTGAATGGCCCTTGCCAGTTTCTTTGGAGTTTCGGTGAAAGTCCTCGTTTTCGTAGTGGGTTATACAGCCATACTCTTTCACCCGGTTCAAAAACCTCTTGCGTGCTGTGCTCATCATAGCGTGCCTTCATACGCTGGAAGCCGATAGACAAGCGGCTTCTGACGAAGTCGTGGGTCTGTTCAAGACGTGTCATCAGGTCATTAATATACAACTCTGGTTGAGAGGGACGGTCTGGCGGTCTTGAGAAGGCGAGGTCGCATGGCATACGAATTTCCCGCCCAAAGAGAATCATAGCTGGTGTATACCCGGTGACTTCATGGACCGCTGTTCGGTAGGAGTACAGAAATAAAGGAACAAAGTCGTCCCAATCGTCTTGATGGCTGTTAACAAACATAGCCAAATGCTGCAGTATGGTGCGATTAAAGCGCTCCACGAGTCCATTGGAATGAGGATGCAGTGGCGTCGTTCTTGTCTTGGTTATGTTAAATTGTTGACAAACCTCTTGAAATACTTGGGACTCAGAGTTCCGCCCTTGGTCGGAATGCAGCGACAAGGGTGCGCCGTATCGGGATATCCAGTGAGTCACCAGAGCATCCGCCACAACAGGGGCAGTCTGATCAGGAATGACGATGGCTTCTGGCCATTTCGAAAAGTAGTCCACAATGACGAGAAGATACCTGTTTCCCGTTTTATGGCACATTATGGCACTGCAACCAGTAGAAGCGCTCGCGTATCTTCCGAAGAGTACGATTGACGCCAAAATGGCCTCCTTCAGGACTGCTGTGAAGCTGTCTGAAAATCTGGGCGCGGAACTCAGGTGGTGCCACTAGCTGCCACACGACTCGGTCACCAGTAGGTGATTCCCAGCGACGATAAAGAAGTCCGTTGCGCAATTCCAGCGTGTCCCACTGGGCCCAATAGCTTAAGACGTCTGGAGAAAGGTGAGATATCTCGGTACGTGGCGGTCGGCGACCGCTTCGCTTCCATTGGACACATAGGCCGACAGCAGGGTCGCGCAACTGGGCTTCTTGGATCTCTTGAGGTGACCAGATGTTGTTAGAGATGGCTACCTGGCAGAAAACGTCTGTCCGGGTCGAATTACGGCGGATCATAGTCAAGCACTTTCGACAGGAGCCCTCACTGCATGGTCGTCTGGAGAGGGCGTCAGCGTTGCTGTGATGTGATCCGGCCCGATGTTTGATCTCAAAGTTGTACTGCTGGAGTTGTTCCAGCCAGCGAGCCACTTGTCCTTCTGGCGCCTTGAAACCAAGCAACCATGTCAAAGCCGCGTGGTCTGTACGAATAATGAATTTCCTGCCGCACAAATAGTGATTGAAGTGAGAAAGCGGCTTGACTATAGCAAGAAGCTCGCGTCTTGTGGTGCAATAGTTACGCTCTGGTTTTGTGAAGGCTTTGCTATAATACCCGATGATTCGCTCGTGGCCCTCTTGTTGTTGGGATAGAATGCCACCGGCCGCAGTGTTGTTTGCATCTGTATCAAGAATGAATAAGGCGTCATCTCTTGGGTAAGCCAGTGCAGGGGGCGATGTTAATGCCTGCTTGAGTGCCTCGAAGGAGTCTTGACATTCGGTGGACCAGTTGAACACCTTGGACTTCTCAGTTAGAGCATAAAGCGGTTTAGCGACTCGTGAGAAACCAGGAACAAATCGCCGGTAGCAAGTCGCCAAGCCAAGGAAACTCAGAATGTCCGCACCTGATGTCGGGGTCGGCCAATCGGTTATGGCACACAACTTCGTTGGGTCAGGAGAAACTCCATGGGCTGAAATAACGTGGCCTAGGTACCGAGTTTCCTTAGCAAATAGGGTGCATTTTTTAGGAGTTAGTTTCAGGTTTGCGTCCTGAAGTCGCTGAAGAACCAGCTCAAGATTTGTCAAGTGTTCGGCGAACGTCTTCCCAAGGACCACGATATCGTCTAAATAAACAAGGCACGCGGACCAGGTCAGTCCCTGAAGAACCTTCTCCATCAGACGTTGGAACGTTGCGGGCGCATTACACAACCCGAATGGCATGACTGTGAATTGGTAAAGTGCACAGCCTGTGCTGAAGGCTGTTTTTTCGCGGTCAGGTGAATGTACTGGAACCTGCCAGTAACCGCTCTTCAGGTCGAGAGTCGAGAACCAAGTGGAACCCGCGAGTGCGTCTAAGATATCATCTGTCCGTGGTAGTGGAAAGGCATCCTTCTTTGTTACGTCATTCAGCTTTCTATAATCCACACAAAATCGAGTCGATCCATCCTTCTTTTTTACCACGGTGATCGGCGAGGACCAGGGTCCATAGGCTGGCTCAATGACACCTTGTGTGAGCATTTCTTGAACAAGGTCATTTACGTGCAAGCGCTTAGCCAGCGGCACCCTGCGAGGTGGCTGTCGAATGGGCGCAGCATCACCGGTTATGATGCGGTGTGCGGTCAGATTTGTTTTTCCTAAATCGGTGTTGCTAATTCTGAATGCATTTGAAAAACGAGATAGAAAGCTTCTTAGAAGGACAGCGTCATCTTGTTGAAGTCGAGGAGCAGTTGCCTCGTATAGCGGAATAAGGTGAGCACCGAGGTCAACTGAACACGAGCGTAGCGAGGTAGCAGGTGTAGTTTCCTTGCAAAGAGCAACTGGTGGTTGAGCATCTTCACTTGCAACAAGGCAGTTTGTTCTGCTGTGGGCTTCTTTTTGGTAACTCGAGCAAGTCATTGTCGGGAGGGTGGTTGCCGACTGATGCATGGTTGCCCACCGTGAGGCCTTGCGAGCGGCCTCCACTTCTAATGCATACCTGTGAGCGGCCCGAAATGTGCGGGGGTGGTAAAGACGCACAGCCTCTTGAATCTCTTCAGATGCAATAGCATCAATGAACGCCGCAGTGCTGACAGCATCCACGGTGTCTTCGGAAGACCCGAGAAACGACAAGCGCGCAAGACGCTCGATGTCGTCAGCGAGCTGGGACAACATCTCACCCGATGCTTGTCGTCGATGACGTAGTTCAGCATGGTGAAGGTGACGTTGAGGCCATCGCCGAAACGTTCTTCTAACGCCTGGACCAGCAAGGTGTACGAGCCACGGGATTCTGGCGGCATGTGGAGGAGCACTTGCAACGCTGGACCGCTGAGGTTGACTGCAAGTACTTGTGCCTGCTGCTCTTCGGTCCAGCGATTGGCTTTAGCAAGAATGTCGAACTGTGTTACGTAGGCAGACCATGTGCCTGTGCCGTCAAATTGCGATGGCCGCAGCTTAAGGCGTGGAGTAGATAGAGGTAGAGCCGGCGCGACATTCGTCGTCACTGATGTTGGTGGAAGATTACTTGGACTTGCCTGTGAAAGTCCTGGCTGGACCAGCGCTCGCAGGCCATCAAGAAGTGCGACCGATATTCGTTCGAATAAATTCGACAGAACCTCCAAAAGGGCCGCGTCTTTGTGCCTGAGCTCCTGGGCAGTCCGGTGGTGGTGGGAATTCAGCAGGGCTTCAATGGCCGATGAAGTGTCAGTTCGAATGTTAGGGTCGATGGAGTCGGGAACCGGCCGGGGCGCGATGGCTTCTCCGGTTCGCGGGATCTCATCCTCAGGCTGTTGAGGAAGGTCCATGCGTGCCAGCAGAAGGCGTCTTGACTGAAGATCCCACTTCTGACACCAGTGTAACGCTTTTATTTAAGCGTGTCCCTTGCCCCAATCTGTTCCCTGCTTGTCCCCGACGTGACGCCTTCTTCCTCTTCTTACAACCGTCACAATATGTAATGCACTTCATATCTGTTTGACATAAGAAAATATGACAATTACATAACAAGCTCGGTATGTCAAACTCAAAGCCGAAAGCAAAAGGCCCCAGAGGAATTCTCTAACGATCTGCATTCCCCGTATTAGCAGGAAGTAAGCGCTGTGTCCGCGATTGTGGATACGGACTTCTAAGTAATTTTTTTTTAAGTACACTACTCCAAATTTCATTAATGTTTATGGTTGGATATTGAGATAACTGATAACGATAAATAGGAAACCTTACATAGGCCAAAATTCTGCTCAGCAGACTCCCTGTGCGAAGTCCCGTTCAAAACGCTCATAGCACGAGATTTGAGTCTTAATAGCGGCCATACAAACAATATATTACAATTTCTATTGGAAGTTCCTGATAGACTACTGTATTACCTAACTGTGAATAAAAAACAAAAGAAATAAAACGTGAGTTGTTTTAGAAAATCGACTTCAAACCTGCAAGTTTTTCGAAATATTAGTTTTTCAGGAAGATGTTGCGCATTATATATTTAGCGCAAAACATTGAAATCATATTCAAAAGAAATAGCTTAATTGGAGCTTTACGGTGATGTAACGATCATGAAAATATCTTGATTAGGTCACACAGCACAGCTTGCTGAACTTCGTCAAATATCGTCGCAGAGAGGCAGTTTGACAATTAAAAAAAAAAAAAAAAAACGTTCAGGATCTTATGACCTAGACGCTTAATTAGCATAAAAAAGCCTATCTCGAGAGTGTTCCAAAAACGTTATATTGATGTACCGTAAAAAGTAGGGAGAAGGGATGGAGTGAACTATGGTACCCCCGATAAGCTGGAAAAACGTCAGCTTCCAATTTGGCCGCTTCAACGATCCTTAACTTGAGAACAAAAAATCTGACGAACTTCCCGTTTGCGTCTTTTTTATTACAGAAATTGCCCGAGAACATGTGTCTTTTTGAAAAAAATTGAAAATTCGACCCGGAAATTCGTGTCTGAGTTGAGATGAAATCACCCATATACAAAATGTGTGTATTTACGGAGACACATGGATATGTTGTCCTCCTTGAGTGCATGACTATAACGAAGTAAAACGGTGACAAAAACATATTTTTGGGGAATCATGATATTCACGTTCTTCACAACATTTATATATATATCTATATATATTATATATATATAATATATATATATATATATATATATATATACTATATATATATATATACAGGGTGTTTTTTTTTTAAGCTTAACAGATTTGTTTTAAAAAGCCGTGAAAGTTACACTTATGCCGCTTGTGGAGGTGAGTTATACGGCCAGGGGGACAGATTCTAGGGGGATAATCGTAACGATCAGTCGGCTAATTACTTCAAATTTGTTAATTAACTTTTTAATTAGTGAAAATAGACATATGGTTCAAATTATAAATTTGTTCAGCGTCGTCGAAAACCCCCAAATCAGTCATTTTCAGAAAGACTTTGAGCGCGTGAAAAGCGTAGTAGTGAACTGAAGTTACCGCTCATGGAGCAGGTACAAAGCTAGAGGTTGTGATAAGGCGCCCGTGCGATTTTTCCGTCTCTTATCTAGCCCCAGCCTTGTACCTGCTCCAAGTATGGTAACTTTAGTGCACTACTACGCTTCTCATGCGCTCTAAGTCTTTCTGAAAATGACTGATTTATGGGTTTTCGATGACGCTGAGCAAGTTTCTAATTGGAACCATATGTCTATTTTCAATAATTAAAAAGTTAATTAACGAATTTTAATTAATTAGCCGACTGATCATTACGATCAGCCTCCTATAATATGTCCCCCTGGCCGTATAACCCACCTCCACAAGCTGCATAAGTGTAACTCTCACGGATTTTTTTTAACAGATCTGTTAAGCTTAAAAAAAAACACCCTGTATATTGTAATGCATGAAAGCAAAAAACTAAGACGAAATTAAAAAGGTTACACCCTGAGTAAAAATAAATGCCAATTTTCTAGAATTTCGTGACCGGGCGCAGCTTCCTGGGGCTTTTGGGCGGCATTATTTAATCTACTAGCGCAAGGCTTGCAGATCTCGAATCTTGATAGGAAATGGAATAATCTTCCTGGGGCCGGAGGTAAATGATATTTTGGTAGCCAAAAGCAAAAAGAAATGAAGCACGCAAATGAAGCTTCTAAAAAAATCACTTCACCAAGTTGATTTCAATGATACCTTGTATTTATTTTGCTGATTAGACTAACATGTTTATTTTTACAAAACAAATTTATTGATGCAGAGCTGGTAAGAACTTATTTTTTTTAGATTTTATGTATCTCAGCTTGAGATGTAAAATTTCCGGCGATTTCGAAGGCCCAAAAAAAACAAAAACAAAAAAGTATTTTTCTGAAAATTTTGAAAACATTCGAAAATTTCTTTTAACAGCTATAAATCAGTAATGGTTCGAAATATATCGAAGGAGGTCAACAACCACAAGATATTGCCGCAAAGTTTACGGTGGTTTCTTACGTTATATCAACGTTTTTTAACATCTACGACAACTTTTGTCAATTTAATTGAGCTTTGACTATTTATCTGGCAACAACCTGTAGCACCTACGCCACCTACGCAGTTTTTCGTTACCGCCGTTAGTACTCTTCACGCTCTCGACGGGCAGCCGGAGGAGCTATTTCACTTTAGCTTTCCTAGCCCCTTAGTGAAGGTCGTGAGCATCGTACTCGGGTGTGGACACTTGCCGTGGACCGTGGATCTGTCAAAACTGTGTGGTGTGCGCCGTGGTGAGGCCGCGATCCAACGCTTGGGGGAACTTTGACGTGCATTAAATAGGGGTAAGGGGCCAGCGCTGTGCAGATTTTGCTGTGCAAAATACGAATTTCCCAACGCAATGCGCTTGGCAGCACTTTGCAAGGTGTCCGAAGTGCCCCTGAACATCAATTCTGCAGCATCGGACTACCCGACAAGATCAGAGCCTGGGGCATGTCGGTCCAGGAGCCCACCTGTGGAAGGTTTACGATCAGAGCGTGCACCTGAGGAAAATGAAAACCCAAGCTCTCAAAATGAGGCCGACAGGTATGCCAAGCCGCGAACCTCTATAGAAGTGTTCGTTGACAAAATGACGCAAGAGTGTCAAAGCAAGCTTGTTGAGGCGCTGGCTCGAGCGATATATGCCAGTGGAACGCCTGTATTAGTTACGGAAAACAGATATAGCGAGAAGGGCTCAAGCTCCTCAGGCCCGCATTGGTGCCGCCTTCCAGTCATTCTTTAGGTGGGCGGCTCTTGAAGGCCAAGTATTCCCGAGTTATGACGCACGGTAGAAGAGAAAGTCAACCCCGCTATTTGCGTCACTGTACTCCCAGACAGCTGGACATTGAATGTACGGGGCGAGAGCATCTTGAGCTTTGTGATGGATACACCGAAGCCTATTTTCTACAGCATCGTGGAGACGGAAGATCACAGGCACACAGGATACTACATCGCAGGAGAGATTTTGAAGGTTGTGCAAAATATTGGTACCGACAAGGTTTTCGCCCTTGTTTCCGACAATGCAAGCAACATGAAGGCCGCGTGGACAATCGTCAGTCTGCGCTATCCTAGCATCACTACTCTTGAATGCTGTGCTCATAGACTAAACGTGTTGTTGTCGGACATGCTCAAACGTGGTTGCGGCTCACTTTATCAAGAGGAAATAAGAATGCTATGCTGGAACCACCAGCTGAAACTCGCTGGGCAGGCATTTTGATGTCACTGGTTGGCCTGCTGAGTAACAAAGAAGATTTACAGAGAACTGTGATTGATGCGGAGCTTCAGGTGAGCAGGGAAATAACAACGATATTAGATGAAGACTACGTTTGGCGATATGTGCAAAGCACCTTCCACGTGTTGCAGCCAATTTCCCGTGCTATTTACGAGGCCGAGTCAGACACTGCTGTTCTCTCAGACGTTCATGAGATCCTGTTCAAAGTAACAAGACAAGTCAAAGAGGCCCTTCCAAACTCTGATTTGACTACGGGCGAAAAGGAAAGAGTAGCGGAAATTCTGCGTGACCGACGCAACTTTATTTGCCGTCCACCACATGCCGACGCAAATTTGATCGACCCGAAGTTTAAAGGGCGGTGCTTAAGCGGAGAAGAGGTATGCCACACAATGGTCAACATTACAGATACGGCAGAGAGGATGTGTTCGATGTGGTAAAGGTGTTGTCAAATCTCGCCAAATACCGGGTCCTGTCAGGTGCTTGATCGAGGAAGGCATTGAAGGACTCGGCGAAGCATATTCCACTGTCCACGTGGTGACAAGGGCTGTGTGCCTCTAAACCCCTAATACTAATTGCTCGTCACCTTATTTTAGTTCCACCCTCCTCCGCTGCCTGCGAACGAAACTGGTCGAAGTTCATCGGTGTCCACACCAAAAGTACGAACTCAAAGGACACAAAGTTGCAGAAGTTGGTGTTTGTTCGCTCCAATCTCGAGCTGAGGAGAAATGATCTGAAATGCGACGACGGAGATGACTCGAGCATGGAGTCAGAGTAGCCCTAACTAACACACTGTTTTGCAACATCCGTCGTAATTTAGAGAAGATATCTACTCAGTGCGTGTGTATCTTTTCCTCGTTGACAAAATGACGAAATACAATCACATGGCTGACATGCGACTATATTTCGTCAATCTGCTGTTAGTTACTTAAAGCTATGTTCATGCTGGTGCGGTAGTGGAGACTCGGCTGCATGGGCGTATCAATCGGGAGGGCAAGGGGAGCGCTCCCCCCCCCCCCCCCCCCCAAGGGATACTAAGGGCTCCGCGCCCCGCCCTGGGGGAGGGGGAGGGGGGGAGGGCGAGGGTCTAGTTTGTCCCCCCCCCCCCCCCCCGCCATTAAAAAACAAGTTGGTACGCCACTGCTTGGCTGTGAGTTAAGATTCTCATAGATTGATTTATTGACCGAGAAACACGCCATCAATGACTTAGAAACACGAACGGCTTCACCACAGGCGTACGCACTACACCAACAAACCTCATACAGCACTGAAATTTTTCCTCCGTATAAAGCGTTCACCAAAGTCTTAAATATTTATAGCCATACTAAGCAGTAAAGCAACGGTCATTCGGGATGGTTGGTGCACAGTGTTTAGACAATGCAAACGGTGCAACTACGGGGCGAGGCGGCAGACAACCCGAGGTGGTTGTGTTTCTTCACTTGCCACGTTGTCACACTCTTTTGTTTCCTTAGGGGCTGAAAGATGTATTATGTTTAGTATAGCGTGATTAACTTTCCGCCTGCTCTGCCGACAAAACTTAATCCAGAGGTTCATGATGACTATTTTCCCTTTCGATGGGGTCAGTGATATCAATTTTAACTTTCGTTGCAGAAATGTGCTTAACAGGTTTGTTAATATTTGAGAAACCTGTGTTTCGTTTTTTTTTTTTTCGAATACTATGTCGGGAGAGAAACACAAAAAAACTTCTTAGAGCGCAGCTCTTAGGGGCCCGTTTCCGGCTTGAGCGGCGTCCGCGTCGCCGTCACCGTCGGCGTAACCGCGAGGTCACGTGACCCCCCCCCCCCAAGGTCACCCCCAGATCACGTGACCCCCAGGCTACGTGACCCCCCCCCCCGAGGTCACGTGACCCCTCCCAAGGAGGACAGGAGAAGGAGGGAGGTGGAGGAGAAAGGGGGAGGAGGAGGAGACGAGGGGAGGAGGTTGAAGGATGAGGGGAGGAGGAGGAGGTGAAGGAGAAGGAGGGGGTGGAGGAGGAGGGGGAGGGGAGGAGGACGAGGGAGGAGGGGAGGAGGAGTAGCAGACAGGATACGAGGGGAGGACGAGGAAGAAGGGGTATACCCTCCCCTCAGTACCCTTCCCTCCTCCTCCTCAAGAGCTGCGCTCTAATTCGGCGTTACAGGGAGTTGCAAACGGCTTTCATTTTTTTTCCCCAAAATTCCCGTTTTTTTTTTCGAGCCCTCGCATCACTAATCTGAGCAAGTAGGCTCCCTGAATGTGACTAATACAAGACCAATTTTGTTTCTGCGCTATGAATTATGGTTGTTCCTGTATAAAAAATGAGATCATTCTGTGAAAAAAGAATACAATGAACTCGTAGACAAAAGACACGTCGAGTGCCGTGTCTACTAAGGTGAAATGATCGGCTTCAACGTCTGAAAGATCAGTTATGTTTTCACTTCCAAAAACAAATCGGTTACTATATGGGGTTTGATTAAGCTTCCGAGTTCCTCAATATAACCTACCTTCAAGGAGAGCAGCAAGATTGTTCAGATAATACTGTTCTTTAGCATTTTCTACATGTGCACTAAAGAGCGCAAAAAAAAAAGATGGGTGAATAGGCCTGCTATGCCGCATAAATGTCCGTAGAACTACGTGTGGTTGGCACAAGAGGTGAGAGGAGGGTGGGGGGCGACATATGAGAGGTCGTGCCTTGTTAACTCATCCCCGATGTGTTGTATGTGGCAGCTGGAGATAGTCAACGGGCACATGCCGCATGAGGATGGCGGGTGCGCAAGGGGTGAGTGCCCGTTGCCCGGATATTAGCGAAGTCTCGTAACCTGGCGCCATGGGACTAAGAGACCAATCCAGTTTCCCCCGCTAAAGTTAGCTGGAATATTGATACCACGGGATCCAGA
Organism: Ixodes persulcatus; assembly: GCA_013358835.2. Taxonomy (NCBI): domain Eukaryota; kingdom Metazoa; phylum Arthropoda; class Arachnida; order Ixodida; family Ixodidae; genus Ixodes; species Ixodes persulcatus. The sequence continues at coordinate 194,063 of JABSTQ010000212.1, forward strand.
CACCAGTTATGTTTACCCACTAGAAGTGGCTGGAAAATTAATGTCACGTGACCTGGCGTCATGTGACATATACACCAATTCAATTTCCCCGCTAGATTTGGCGGAAACATTAATGTTAAGCTACCTGTTAAATTTAACGGGGAAAATAACTGTGTATAGATCACGTGACGTTAGGTCACGTGACGTCAATTGACGTCTCGTGACTCGATGTCACCTGACTTCTTAACGAGAGACGTCACTTCGGTTACCAAGTTTTCGTAATATCGACTCTGAAGTTTGCACCATCTACAAAGCGCAAAAAACAAAAATGTAGTACTACGTAAAAAAAACAACAAGAAAATATATATATATATATATACACACGAACTCAACTCTTACGTCACGGAGCGGTGGTGGCTCGTCGAGCGCACTTCCGGTCTGGGGTTGTGGGCGGAAGTCCCCATGCGAGACGGGCATTCCTGAGTTGTTTTGAAAGAAACCAGACAAAAACCTACCTTCTCGTCGAAACGCCGCGGCTGCGGCTGTATCAAAAGGGTCGAGAAAGGTTTGGAGGTCAGTTTTCATGTGCTCGGTTCGTCCGAGAACGTGGATATGTGCCTTGAAGAGTGCAAACCAGACGCCGCCGGACCACGATTGCTTGGGCGGGAAGCACTTTAGGTTTAATTCACGAATACTTATGGTCATCAGATTTGTTTGTTCTGTTCCAACATGAACGCGTGAAAACCGTCAAGTTGTACGGACTTCCTATGGAAAACGTTCAGTGCGTCTTCAAGTTCAAGCGGCAGCCTGATCGTCTGAACTGTCGTCTGCTCTTTCAAACGTTTCTGCTTGTCGTCTGCCCTTTCAAAAAATTCTGCTTGTCGTCTGCTCCTTCAGACGACACCGGCCCGTAGACCAAACGCTGGCCCGGTAATTGCGAAAAGAAATTCGTTTTGTTTTCGCAATTTTCTTTCGCAAATACCAGAGCGAAACGACTTCGGCGCCCGCGGGAGCCACAGCTGGTCACGTGGCAGACCTGTGCGCCGCCGTGCTGGGCCGCCGTGTTGCGACGCCGCCGCCGCAAAATCACGCCGCCGCCGCACGCTGAGCGTGGTGCGCGTGCGGATTGCGCAACCGGTTTAAAGGGATACTGAACCAAAGAATTCAGTGTCCATAATAAGTGGCGCACGTTCTTTCCACGAGCTAGCAGCCGCCGGTGTGCGCGAGCACACGCAACGAAAATGACGTCAAAGATCTCCATTCGCGCATAAGAGGACAGTGAAGTGCATGGGCTTCGGGCCAAAGGAGAATAAAGACAGGCTTTTCATCTCTACAAGTGAAAGCTAGGTGCTTGTTAGACCAATTAATCGCTTACCTTTTACACCAGACACCACTGTGTAGATGAAAAACTCGTCTTTATTCTAATTTGGCCCGAAGCCCATGCATGTCACTGTCCTCTTAAAGGGATACTGAACCAAGGAGTTTAGTGTCCGCAATAAGTGGCGCACGTTCTTTCCACGAGCCAGCGGCCGCCGGTGTGCGCGAGCACACGCAACAAAAATGACGTCAAAGACCCCCATTCGCGGTTAAGATGACAGAGGACTTCGGGACAAAGGAGAATAAAGACAAGTTTTTCATCTACACAGTGGTGTCTGGTGTAAAAAGTAAGCGATTAATTGGTCTAAAAAGCACGTAGCCTTCACTTGTAGAGATGAAAAGCCTGTATTTATTCTCCTTTGGCCCGAAGCCCATGCATTTTACTGTCCTCTTAAGCGCGAATGGAGGTCTTTGACGTCATTTTCGTTGCGTGTGCTCGCGCACACCGGCGGCTGCTGGCTCGTGGAAAGAACGTGCGCCACTTATTATGGGCACTAAATTCTTTGGTTCAGTATCCCTTTAAGCGCGAAGGAAGGTCTTTGACGTCATTTTCGTTGCGTGTGCTCGCGCACACCGGCGGCTGCTGGCTCGTGGAAAGAACGTGCGCCACTTATGACGTCACAGATCTCCATTCGCGGTTAAGATGACTGTGAAATGTATGGGCTTCGGGCCAAAGGAGAATAAAGACAAGTTTTTCATCTACACAGTGGTGTCTGGTGTAAAAGGTAAGCGATTAATTGGTCTAACAGGCGCGTAGCTTTCACTTGTAGAGATGAAAGGCCTGTCTTTATTTGACTTTGGCCCGAAGTTCTTGCATTTCACTGTCCTCTTAAGCGCGAAGGAAGGTCTTTGACGTCATTTTCGTTGCGTGTGCTCGCGCACACCGGCGGCTGCTGGCTCGTGGAAAGAACGTGCGCCACTTATTATGGACACTAAATTCCTTGGTTCAGTATCCCTTTAAAGGCACGGCCACATTGGGCGCGTTCAGTAGCGGCCCCGGAGTCAAGGAGTCACTGACTCCTTCCACTAGACGGCCAAAAGTCACTTCCGGTGCATGTAACTCCGGGGCTTCGGAGTCAAGCTCCGAAGCACCGAGTCCGGAGACGGTGCACGTAGAGTCAAAGGAGCTAAAGATGACGTCATTTCCTGACTGGTAACGATTTCCGGCGCTAAAGGAGAAAAAACAAACAAAATGGCGGGATAAGTGTCGTCGGTTCTGTCGCGGGTGTGCGGTTTGCTCGCCTTTGTTAATGAAAAGCGCTCAAGGTAAGACGAATAACGCGTTCGAATTTCTTTTCCAGGTAAGGCTCTTTTCGGAAAATGCATTGGACTGCATTTTGTTTGGTTTGAATATGCTAATAAACAACGTAAACGTTCATTTGACGCCGTGTCTTGATCGCCGTTGCACGGAAACTCGGCGAATATCGACGATAATCCTGTCCGCGCTGAACAGAGCAAGGCAGGGTATGAACGCGAATTCGGTAGCCGGTTGGACACTCACGCAGAGCATGATCCCGGTTGATGTTTTGTTTGCGTAGCTAAATCGAGGTGCACGTTGGCTGACGCTCGCTTCCGCCGACAAAACCTTGATCGCCGAGCGCAGCCGAACTTCCCATGTGTATACGAATACATTTTATAGGAAGTTCGTTACGAAGGGCAAAACAAACGTATGGCCGTATAAAAGTATCGCAACCGGCGGCGTAGATTCGCCGAGCTCTATATTTTGCGTGTGCTGACGACGTTTTTGTCGGTTTTTATAACAGTAGCTTTTGCACCGCCAAGCGAAGGGCTCGATCGCGTTGCATCGCTTCGAACAGCAGCGCTGATGTGTACAGTCACTCGCTTTTACTTCAACGACCTTGTCAAGACTTCTTCAATACCGGCGTCAAATAAAAGCGATCGTGCTCGCCATCGTCTGCTTCCAGTTTATTCGGAGACCGTATGGCACAGGGGAGGAAGCGGAAACTGCGTAGAAGCAGGTTTGGAGCCGCGGCGTTTTTTGCCGTTCAGTAGGCGCTCCGATGACTCCGACTCGAGTGACTCCGTTCGGAGCTAAGGGAGCCGCTACTGAACGCGCCCATTGGCGTCGCGGAGGCCTACGGCGTGACGGTCGGCGCTGCCGGTTGCCGACCGAAACCAGTTTTCGGCTTCAGCGGGACGACGGACGGCGCCGCAAAGCCAACCGCTCCTTGCACGGTTCAGAGCGCGCCGCCGCTCGCCGCAGAAGAGAGGAGCCAATGGGAGGTGGCGTAGATAGTGACGTCGCGATGCCATGGCAACGCTCAAACCGGTCTCCGCCGCGCGTCTTCCACGTTCCGAATAGAGTCACTAAATAAAGCTACGCTTTCAGAGTACCGCATTCCTTTTCTTTGGCATTTTGCCGACAATACAGTCGCTCTATTCAACAATATTCTGGTTCGCTGCGGCATCATTGGACAGCAGCAGTCACGTGAGTCGCTATCATCATCATCGCGTTTTTTCAGCGTCACCATCTTGGGTCCAGCGATCCCCTGCCTGCTGCTGTTTGCTGTTTACTGCGCGCGCACGCTGAAGTTTGTCGCTCAGCACGCGCGTTTTTCGTGTTACGTCGAGATACGAACAACACGACTTTGATTCGCTGCCACAGCTGCCGCCGCGGCAGCTGGCGCAGGCGACGGCTACAGCTTGGCTTGGCTCAGCTACAGTCACTCCTCCATTTGTGCGCGGACCCAAGATGGTGGCGCCTGACGTGCTTCAGACGCGTAGTTTGGGAGTTTCGGTACTCTGAAAGCGTAGCTTTATTTAGTGACTCTAGTTCCGAAGGACGTGTTTCGTGTCGTCTGCTATCCCTATTTCCCCCCGACGCCTTCCGCAACGGAGCGGTTCCTTGAAACTGTGCGACTGTTTCCCTCTTTATATGACAAGACGCAGCCAGGCTACCTAGATAACGACGCTAAGAACAACCGCTGGGAAATTATAGGAGAGGAATTCGGAATTACAAGTGAGTTTCTCCATGGCACTTGATGCATGTCGTCTGTGTTGTGACGGATGTCGTGTTGCTTTGGTGACACTTTCGAAAGTAGCCTGCGTCTCTGGCGCGCCGCCGGGGCAGCAAAGCACTGACCTGTCCTTCGGTGTTTCGGTAGAACCAACTCGGCCGGACCCAAAACCTGCGCCTCCTTCCCTTCAGAGCGCGGCGACGTCGCAAGATTAACGAGCAGGCTAGGATTATCACATTCACGCTGATCACCAGATCATCATGGACACCTACCATCATCCATGTAGGCAGCGAGTGCGGTTTCGAGGCTGATATATGCGAAAGATGAGAGCCAAAACGGAAATATTTACCGAAGAGCAGACGACGAAAGAGCGGGAAATCCGAGGGGAGGTGCGCGCGCGATCGCGAGAGTCAGTGCTGTCACGTGACGCCCGCAAAACGGAGGACAATGTGGACTCCTCGCGTTGGGACGCCGGACGGCGGTGCCGCCCGGTGGCGCCGACCGGCGGCGCCGTTTACGCTAGTGTGGTCAGGCCTTAAAGGGGCCCTCCAACAGTATTTGAGCGTCTACTTTTTTTTTGCGGTTTCTCCACGCTAGTGGTCCCGGAAACCCAGTGGACAACGAAAGAGTTTAAAAATATTAGCGCATCATATTTTAATTTGACAACTCGGAAACACCTCCTCCGACGGTGGCGCCGCGAGGTGCCGAATGCGCGCGCATAACGGCGCTCCCTTTCACTATACGTCACATTCACTGGGTTTCGTGATTGGCGAGAGCCGTCCTAGAAATTTTGAAGCGGAATAAAGTATATCACACGTAACCGTCATTATTTCTCTAAAAAGTCGTTTTTATAGAGCTAATAAAGTTGCAAATTAAAGTTCAAAAAGGGCGAAAACAACGCCTCGTCGCTCATGCGCGCCTCCCAGCGGCGGAGTGCCTCCAACTCGCCGAGGTGGCTCCGGTGGCGGAGTTGCGGGAGACGAGGCCAACGAGGCTTCCGCGGCTGTCGAAGCGGTCTGAGGCAGAGACGCGTCGCGGCGCTTGCCTGGGTTGTCCTCGTACGGCGCGACGCCCAGCTCCGCACTCATTTTTAAGAATTCGGCGCTCAAAATCCGATAAGCCCGGTAAGTTCATCGATGATGGCAACCCGATTCCAAAGCTACGATGGTTGCAGCGAGGCCTAATGGCCGACCGGGCCGACGGGCTATCTAACAAACTCGCGTCCAATTAGCCAACCGCTTTGCTCCAATCGCTAAACTGTTTCATTTTACGTCATGAAGCGCAATGTTTTGCTTATTTAAAGTTGTTTTCTGCAATATTTAATTTGCTAATAACTCACAAAATATTGCAAATTTCTGTAATATTTTTTTTCCTCGGTGTTCCTGCTTTCATGGAGCTCCGTTTCAGCGCGAACTTCAAACCAGTCAAAAAATTGTTGGTGGGCCCCTTTAACGAGTCTCTGCACGCCGCCGCCACCGCCACCGCCGCCGGAAGGGAACAATCCGGCGCTCCGCCGCCGTTAACTTCTGATTAATATCACGTGGTGCTTGCGCCCTTTCAGGAGCTTTCTTTGGGCTCTAAAAGTTACTTATTAATCTAGCGCGTGTACCTACGTTCCCAGCATTCTTTTTGATGCTTGAGAAATTTAGCAAAATGTTTGTTTAAACAGCGCTGCTTGTTCGTACACTCCGAGTCACTGTTATCGCGAACGAACCGTCGCCAGTGTCGTTTTTCTCTCTCTCATCATTTAAAGGATTTGCATCAAAGCTAATTTAGTGACGGAATGTGCTCAGTTGACGGTTTGACCTAAGTGGTAAACTTTATTCCCGACTTCGTTCTTGCAATCATCGATACACTTTCGTGCACTCAGGGGCGTTAATGTTAGACTCTGACTCTCATTTCAGTAATCAATACGCGTTCCTAACGAACAGCGAAACCGCGTGCATCAGAAACGCTTATCAAGAGCAACACTAAAATAAACGTTATTTTCGTTAAAACACAATACTACCGCGTCTTTGAGATCATTATAGCGGGCAGAGAACGCTTAGAGGTTCAAACATTCCCAAAAATTTATTCAAGGTGTCACGCAAACGACGTGGACAAATGCTGCGAGTCACTTAAAGGTCCCTTTGTTTGCCAACTACACGCCGGCCAGGGACGCGTGTTAGGTCAACCGAAAGAAGTCAGCGATGAACAAAAACATGAAAGGCTTGATAACCACTCTGACAGCGCTTGTTTGGCTTATTGAATCATGAAATGGTTTATTAAGCATTTCATGCTTTAAATTTCGAATCTCGTATCTTACCCTATCGTATCGTATGCTAATTTTTCTCAGATATTCAAAGACTTTGTTTATTACCAGGAGAGGTGTTATGCCCCGAAGTATCTAATTCGTGCACCCCTTACTGAACTAACTCTCGAATCCTTTGGTATATTTCTCATTGAGCCTACCTTACCCTTTTTTGACACATATTTGCCTCTTAATTAGTGCCTCCCAATAAAGTCTGGTAACAAAAACGAGGCTGTACGCTTCGTGTAGGTCAAAATATTTAAAACTCTTTGCACATCAATAAAGGAATGAAGAACGGAAAATAAAGTTTGCTGTTTTTTACGTCGTTGTAGTCTTCTACATTTACATGTAGGAAGGCAAACGTACATTGTGTCCTCGCAAAGAGTAAGCAAACTTTACACGTTTGAAGTTCATTGTGGTGCTATGGCGACGCTGTCTAAGAGAAAAAAAAAAACACGTCGATACTTTTCTATTGACGTAACCAGAGCAACGCTTATCGGGACCCCATAGAGCAAAAAAAAAAAAGCAAATATATATATATTGTAAGAGAGCACGCACGCGATCGTGACAGTTTCCAAATGGAAAAACGATACACTTAAACTTTCCAAGGAGCTGAAATGTTCACTTAAATGTCTTCATAATAATGTGGGAATATCAGAAAACTTAAGGGCCTCTCCTAAATTGACGTTGAGCACGAACTGGTGCAATAGAACCCCTTCCCAGCCAAGCCGATTTTCAATCAGGCTGAAAACAGCCGCATTGAGGTGCAGCTGTGGTGACTTCACAGCCATGCCGTAAGACGACTTCACGAATCCCCCGGATAAACTCATAATGAAGTTTGTTTTGGTTCTTGCCGTTATTGTCTTCGCAAGTAAACTGGACATAGCCAAGCAGGCGAGCCGCTGGACGGACGTTCTGCAAGACCCGGTCTTCGTACGCTTCATGACGTTGGCGACAGGCGGAAGACTGGAGATTCTTTTGTCCCCTCGATGTCTCGAAGACCACGGCCCCTATGTTCGACGCTTTCTTAAGCGGTTACGCATTGCGCCGCGAATCTCCACAAAACATGGAATCTGCGATATCAAGGGTTATTGTCACCGTATTTCGTTACAGGCCCATAGCATTCTACTGATATGGTGCGAACGCCATGATATGTCCCGATTTATAATACGTCACCCGTACAAAAACACAATCGCGTTACTCTCTGATGCCGTCCGCGCTCAAGTTCTCTCAGTGAAAGATCCGGGAATTTTTCGAGATCCGAACTACACTTATGTCCAACACCGAGGTGTCTACACTATACTTCGAAGTGAGAGTAGAATTCTGCTAACGAAGGACAGCCAAGTGGAATGCTTATCCTGTAGGGAAGATCCACTCGCTGCAAGCCTGAAGCCTCGTCTCTTAGAGCAACTTCCTTTGAATGGGGCTCGTTTGACGATAAGTTGCATGTACCCTGCATTGTGTGAGCATCCCACATACGCCGTACTCCTGGATATCTTAGATCACAAAAATGCCAGTGTAAGCGAGAAACACTACACTAGATTTTCTTATTGGGAAAGATATTTCAACGACAGTTACACCCCTATTACAAATGAGGTTATGGTTGTAAATGATTACGGGCCCCAGTGGAACCTGCGCTTTCCAATGAAGGTACAACCGCGAATTTACCATTCGACATCGTATACCGTTTTTGCAAAGAGAAGATACCCACTGCCGAAGGAGGTCGTGCTTATCCTTCCGTTCTCATGGCACGTATGGGTAGCGCTGCTATGCGGGATGTTGTTGAGTGCATTCACTATATCTCTGACGCTTTGGGACGACAAGAAGACGCTTTCCAGTGCTCACACCGCGGTGCTTGCATTGGTCGCCTCATTGCTGCTACAAAGCAATCAACTCTCCAACAACCAACGAAGACAGTTCTCCACAAAGCTCCTTCTAGCTCTCTGGAGTGTCATGGGTCTCGTGCTTGGTACGGGATACAAAGGTTCACTGACGGCACTTCTGAGGGACGTACCTCTTGAAGCCGAACATCCGAAATTCCCGAGCTTCCGTAGCGCCCATCATCAAGGATGTGTTCTCCACCTTTTTCGATTCAAAGAGTTACGGAACAAAACTTCGACAAAGGACGCCACGAAAATCGTCAAAGCCGAATATCTTAGACTAAGAAAACATAAAATAATTAGGGACAAGAAGTATTTTCCCCTGACCTGGGAGTTTATGGGGAGGCATACCAGTACCATCCTTGAAGGACTCCGCAAGTTCGACTACGTCCCGACGGGGGAACCCATCTTTGGGGAACTTGTTGGACCCGAGATTATGTACGCATGGCAATTCAGGGAAGCTTTTGCGAAGACCGCTGGCCAAGCCCAAGAGTGCGGCCTGTTCAGCAGGGCGGAAGCTCTTCAAGAATACAAGGTCAAGTATCAATCCCACAGCGTCGGAGTCTCTACAGAGCCGGAAGTTTTTACACTCAGCGACCTCGTGCCCTTCTTCCTCATCTGGTATGTTGGACTCGGTGCAGCCGTGCTCATATTTCTGCTTGAAGTGGCTTCGGCTTATTTACGTGTCTTGTGTGTGAAGCCCAAACGCCGCAACATAGAAGTCTTGTTCGTGAAGCCCAGACCCTTCAAACGGCGTAAACATGAAGAGACTGGTCATCAGTCAGCGTTGGGCTTACTGAACTAAAAATGCACTTGTCTTTTTTGTGTGTCACTGACAAACGGTGTAAACCCCATCGTCGCCCTAAAAATTATATACGTTTGCCTTCGTGCTGAACACGAAAACAGCCAATCACAGCGAACAATTAAAGGATCATAGCGAACGACTTAAAATACGGTGAGACAAAAAAAAAAAGAAAAAAAGGCTATGGCTGGAAGTGGATTGAGCATCTCGTGGCAGTTGCTTATTGCTCCTGGGCACATCGCATTCCTCAGATGGATTCGTATTCTGAGTTTGGTCGTTTTTTCGGATTCTCTAATCGCCGTAATATGCTGTCTCGATGTTCTACAGAACAGTGAAGCAGCATACATTTTTTTAGAATGCACTGAACTTCTGCAAAGTCATGTTGTCTATTAGTATGACTGCACAAAAATAGAAAGGCCACAAAGACGACTACATAATTGGGGATGTGCTAAAATTATTGTACATTTGGCTTATTACGCTTCAACTTATTCCTTGACGGTTATAACGATACTAATCGTGCGGAGGTTGTTTTTCGACACTCGATGGCAGTTGCTTAAATAATTAAAAAAATAAAATAAATAGCTGGCAGCGTTCATATCTCAACTCGCAGCCAGCGCCCACGTGATCTGGTGGATATTACATACTGTAAACGACTTAAGTTTTGCGAGGACCTAATTGTCGCGAATTTTGCGAATCGCCTACAATTTGCGAGAAATAGGTCCCGCGAACAATTCCATTAAATGTAAACACATTGGGATCTATATTGAGATCTTACCGCTTCGTGAAAATTAGGACCCGCGAAAGATTCTGAAACTTCAGCTTTGACACAAATCGCGAAATATTGAGCCCGCGAAAAATAAGTCGTTTGCAAACACGGCACGTGCTTAGTTCCATACAATCTTCGGGTTCGGCTATTGTCGTCATTGCGGCGAATGCGTACGGGCCACTACCCAACGTTTGTTGACACTTCCACCAACCCAAAGTCTGTGCTCACGGATGCTTGTGTGCAATCTATGAGCCACGTTTGAATATTGCCCCACTGGAGAAATCACCATGTCACTGTCAATACTGTGAGTTCCGTCTCTAGGTTATCAAGTATTGCGAAACAGCGACTTGAAAAAAATCTCAATAATTTTCTTTTTAATTATAACGCGAGATGACGCTGTTAGTTGAGTTGCCTTGCGTACAATCCTACTTGGGTCACACTTGTGGCAGTGAACGTGCTTTAAAATAAACAAAATAAACAAATCAATCCAATATTGTTGCACGCCTCTTTAATTATGCGTGATGTGTTGTTTATCTGGTACGCATGCTTGACCCATGACGCCCTAATCTGTTGATCTGAGCCCAGGGCTATTTGATGGGGGTGACATGAGACGTGATTCCTTTGTATTCGCAAGGATATATCACTGTGTCTAGCGAATAATTTGTCAAGGCGATTGCGTTTCACAGCAAAGAGCATTGATTACTATGCGACCAAAGGTTTATATAGGTTCTGCAATTTGCTGATTGTCCCTGACAACATAAGCAATGCAGGGCGTGGCTTCATACTTTCACGTCCTTGCGTCGGGATTCGGTTTTCGGCCGATGATCGTCTAGTTCCGGAGTTTGATTGACTGTTGAGCGATACTATGATGATTGGGACTCTGACTGACTATTGTCATGCACATGTATATATAGATTGTTTTTAAGGTCTTTAGGCAACGTCTGGTGAAGTTGTTTGCAGGGCTAGCTGGTGCATTTCAAGAAAGACTAAACTAGTGCAAATAGTAGAAGGACAAGAAGGTAGTAACCCCGTCAGACGGGCACGCTAAAGGTCATTAGTACAAACTCCTTTAAAAGGATGGACGAATTAACTCTCCCACGCCCATAGTCGAGAGATTGCGTGCTGATTCGCCGATTCTTTAAAGGATTCTTTTTCTGATTTCCTTTCAACGGTCCCGTTCGACAAGGGGGTAAAACACGACACTGACTAACTTTCAACTACCTTTATTTGGCATAAAACAACATTAATAACAACACAAAGAACAACGTTGGAACCCAGGTAAGTATTTCTTCTGATGTCTCGCTAATTTTGCGGCTATTTTTTCAGACATGGGCTCGAGAAACTTATGCAGACTGACAGATATTCACTTGCAGATCCACCCAAAATAAGTTAAATATGATGTTCGCCGGCGAGTTGAAAATTATGCCTTTTCTTTTAGGTAACAAATGTAGTAGAGTGTGCGACGTTCTTTACACGAACACGACGTCTTCTCTTTTTGGCATTGAACCTCCAAAGGGCATATATTGGCACGCATCAAGTGTCATGCCATGAGTCACAATGTGATATTCGAGACATGCTGACAATGATATCTAAGGACACGCCTAAACCACGTTAGAGGCATGTTTGCTTCGACATGGACGAGTCGGACATGTTTGCCAACATTTTTTACACGACCAATAAAGACAGGTCTATCATGCATAAAAGAAACACGCATCAGAAAGTGACTCCTGACTGTCTTTTGTGTGACCGGGGCTCTAGTAAGCCGAGGGAGCACTTCACATGACCGTAGTAATTTGCATGACAGCAGTTTGATCAAAAAAGCGAAAAGTAAAAGGCGATTGTTCATTCACACTAATTGCTTGTCGCGCAGTGTGCAATGCAAAGTTTAGTCTTGTAGACGCTGTCGCGAAAGACGCGGAAATCTTGCTTGTCTCCGGTGGCTCCGAGACCGGAACCCCGGTGTTCAAATGCCTTTAAGGTATTTGAACACCTTTGATCCTACCTTTTCCGGCAAAACGTTCAACAGGACTTGAGTATCGCGATGCCGGCGGCTATTGCCATCGGGTTTCGTTTCAGATCTACAACCTATTACTGATGCTCTGCGAACAACTCTGGCAGTATCCATGAGTTCCACTGTCGTCCGCGAACTGGCAGCGGCCTCTAGGGGCGGCTGTGCGAAGTAAGAAGCTTTTCATCTGCCTCCACGAGATGGCCGCACTGTGATCTCGTTCGTTCGGTCGCTCATTACGCGCTCTCTTTGAAGGAGAATTTAGAAAAGGACTAGATTGTAGGCCATACACAATTTGAAACGATTACACATACCGTTTTTCGTCAGAGCGATATAACTAACAAGCATGACCGCATCTCTGTTAGAGTTGTATCTGGGACTCGCGGTTCATTGAGTCCATTGCCGCTAGTCGCCGAGGGTCCCGAAAAATAACAAAAGTAATGAAAACATTACAATCCAGTGATTTTCCTACACAGCCCCTAAGGGGGGGGGGGGGGGAGGGGGTGTACACACCCCCTTGTTTTTCTGAAGGCAGCCTCTCAATTCGCAACGACTCCTCCATTCGCAATGCCTCCCCCCCCTAATACGCCCCCCCCCGCCCTCCCCACCCCCCCAAAAAAAGAAGAAATTTAGACACCCCCTAATTTCAATTCCTGGGGAAAGCCCTGTAAGAGTCCTCCAGATCCTACCTTCGTATAATGAAGTTAACCTGGAACTGAATGTATTACCAACTTCTGGAAAAAGTGGGAAAAGTTATGTTTAGCTGATTACCAAAATAAGAGAGTAGCCTATTGTGAATTGTTATTTAATTTGTTTTCTCTAGTCAAAGGAGTTGGGAGTTGTCGTTCCTGTCTGTCTATTATAATGGATAAAAACAATACCAGCTGATTTTCTCCCTCTGGCGTTTTGTGCATTATTTTGGCTAGCGCTCGTTAAAAAAAATGCTCCATGCTAGCCAAAATGATCAGTAAATGCTAACCACTGGAGAGCCTAGCATAACCGACTGGAAATCAGGACACCTGAAAGTCGAATCCCGGAGCCTCCAAATATTTTGTCTTTCGGCAGATCCCTTACCGTCATTGCCATTCGAGGATAAAATTCATTTGGGTAAATATTTAGACTAAATGTCTTTAAATGTGCTCGGAATCATTTCCTTCTGATCCATATACTTCGGTCTATCGATCTATACTTGGTTTCATTATGCAGGAAGTTTCTTTCAGAGCGCACCTCTTAGGCGCCCGCTTCCGGCTTGAGCGACGTCGCCATCGCCGTCGCCGTCGGAGTAACCGCGCGTTGTATTATGAGACGTTCCCATACTGACGTCACACGTGACTTTATGTGTGACGTCACGATAGTCACGAGTGACGTCACATGTGACGTCACCCTCGTGACGTCTTCGGAGCCTCAATTTACCGGAAATATTTCCCCGCTAAATTTGGCAAGGAAACCTTTCCTCTCAATTAGAGGAAAAAATTCCCCACTAAATTTATCGGAGCAATTTCCCCGCCAGATTTAGCGGAACAATTTCCCCACTAAATTTAGCGGGAAATTTTCGCTAACTTTCCCCCTAAATGGGAAGGGAGCATAAGAGGAGGAGGGGAGGGGAAGGAGGGCCATACCCTTCTCTTATAACCTCCCCTCCTCCTCCTCAAGAGCTGGGCTCTAATTCGGCATTACAAAGATTTGTAAACGTCTTACACTTATTTAAACTGAATAAATTTGTTCAGAAAGAAAAAAAAAAACCTGTGAAAGCTATACTACTGCAGTTCCTGCAGTTGAGTTAGACGGACAGGGTGATAATCGTCGAGATTAATTGAATAATTAAGGGCAGTTTGGTATATTAACTTTTTAATTAGTGAAAATAGACACTTGGTTCCAAATAGAAATTTGCCGATTATCGTAGTAAACCACAAAATTGGGTGAGAAAGACTTAATTTAAGCGCGTGGAAGGCGTAGTTGCGCGCTAAAGTTACTACTCGTGGAACAGGCAAGGCTGGGGTGAGAACATGAGGATGACAAGAGACAGAAAAGCCGGGAGGGCACGTTATCACACCTGTAGCCTGTGGTCAGTTTGCCTTGCTGCATACCCGACCCGGAGGAATAACACGGAGCCAACGGTTTCAACAACAAGAAACTACATTTAATGGGACATGGACGAGACGATTAACATGGTTACCAACGACGCCTGAGTCCAGGCAGCGACTCCCCGTGCGCCGCCTCTGATCTCTCTTATCAAGGCGGCGCATCCGATGTGCGCGTGGCTGGCGTGACGTCGCCGCCACGCGGGAAAAGTTCGGCACCTTTGCCTCGCAGTCGGGCAACTGGGCTGGGAAACCGCCAGGGTGCCCACAAGCCTTGCACATGCTGCAGGAGTTGTAACTTTAGCGCTTCACCGTGCTACTAACGTTCTCCAAGTATTCCTAATATTGGCATATTTGCTGGTTTTCGATGACACCCAGCAAGTTTCTAATTCGAACCATATGTTTATTTTCATAAACTGAAATGTAATTTTGCATATGTTAATTACCCGACTGATAGTCACGATTAGCCCCTATACAATGTCCCCTTGGCCGTATAACACACCGGCCCAACCTGAAGTAATATAGCATTTAGTTTTTGTTTTTAATCTTTTAGCTTGAAAGAAACACCCTGTAGATCCGAGTGCAGTCGGAGGCACGATCACAATCAACCACAAGAACAGATACACTAAAAGCGCAGGTCACTGGCCCATCTGTGTTCATCATTGGTTTAGCGATGAAAGAACACTGAGAAACACGATGGCTATCATGAGGCTGCGCTTTTGACGCTGTTTGATTTTTGCTATCGCCTCATAGTGACGGCTACGTCCGTATTTAAGGTCAAAGGAGAAATGAGGTATATCGTCACGTCCAGAATTTCACTTCATAATACCCGCCTTCCTGGCACGCGTTGCTGTGTTTTTTCGAGAATCGCAACATCGTGCTCTCCTATGCGTTTTTTTTTCTTTTTCACGTAACAAGAAGAAGAATACGCAGATTAATGCGAGACTATCGTCGTGTGGTGTGACTCGTAACGTGTTGGCCCGGGAACCATGCGAACATGCGCAGTTTTGTGGGCGGCGCAAATGCTTGACATTAGGCCAAGTCAATCTGCTACCTTCGACTATGTCATCACCACAGGATAAGTTTTATGGCAATGCTCAACACTGCAGTCCTTGTTTTTACGTCAACGAGTACTACGAAAGTGCGACTAAAAGAAAAATTCCGCTTTTTTTAATGTAATTATACAGCGACAAAGACGATTTCGGGTCAGTTGCGTTGCGTGCGAGCACACCTGGGACACGCTAGTGCCAGTGAACTTGTTTAATGTGAGGAATATTTCGATACAATGTTGTTGCACGGCCCCTTTTCTCTACGCGTGGTGTGTTGTTTCTTACTGAATATGCAAGGTATCACCATGCATCTAGGGAAAGAATGACCAATGCAACAATATTTCGCATACTATAGTATTGATTACTAAGCTACTGAGGCTGTATCTAGATTCTGTACTTAGACTGTTCATGCATTCGTGTAGATAGATTGTTTTCTTAAGGTGCATGGACATTATCTAGTAAAGTGCTTTGGAAAGATTATGCATGTAAGATCAAATAAAAACGCTACAATAGGACAAGAACCATCAGGTAAGTCAGGAGAGGCACTAAAATTCCACAATCTTTTCTGAGGCTAGAGATAAGAATCACAGAAAAAACAAGTGATCCAAGTTAAGACGTTCCACCAAGGTACATTCGCGACTCATAGATTGGACACGAACACTGTGGGAGCACCTAGTTTGGGCTGGTGACAATCACTGCCTCGACGAGCATTCGGGTAGTAAATAGTTTTAGTAGATCTTTCCGATGACTCTGATAACAGTACCTGATTTACCGCCGCCACAATTGCGCATGCATGGTATCGTAACCGGGTATCGTTATCGGGGTGTAAAAAGCATCGGAACAATGTACTAAAGCTGTAATAAATCATGTTCAATTGCTTCAATGACAAGAATAGCGGAACCCAAACATTATCTGGAACTCTGCACGTTCCCTAGATTTTGCCAAACCGTCCACGTGACGATAATTAACATTAAGGCAATATGATCAGCACCATACCACCTGGCCACTTGTTTCAAATTTGAGCAGGTGAACGATAACTGTTTGTTTTGAATTTTTGTTTGTTTTGCAACTGACATTGTGTGCGGAATACAATTCACACGTTTAGTAGGTTATAAACTGCATACGCATATCATTTTTAAGATGAATTTTTCTAAATATAAATTGTGGCACCTCCCCTTTATTGCAGTTGTCTTTGCAACCAGTTATATTTGTGCAGTGATACAGATACGAAATATCACTTTGCAGGAATTCAGTTCACTCTTCTGAATCTCTTTTCTGCAAAACACGGAGACAGCTAAACACGAAGAACGATAGAGGAATGTGTACGAATGTCGAAGCTCAGAATACGATTAGGCCTGAAAAATGCGACGTTCGCAGGGAAAAATGACCAACTCTGAAACGACTTGCCCATTATCCCTGAACCTATCGCATTTTTCTTTGTATAAACCTATTCTGAGCTACCCCATTCGCTGGAATTTTTTTAATAATAATAATAATAATAATAAATCGTTTTATTTCCATCGATTGTGATGGGACCCGTGGAAAAAAGCTGCAATATGCAGCTTGACTGGTCCTCGGGCCCCTACAATGGTCAGCAGCAACGGAACGGAAATAAAAATAAAAAATACACACAAAAAGCAACAATTGAAAGATACATAACTACGCACTTGCCTGTTTTTTTAAGCAAATAGACAAACACAAAAAGCAGCAAAAATTTACAAAACTCTGCACTTTGGTCTATTAATGTAGCAAAATAAAACGAAAAATAGAAATCGGGTACAAATTAGGAGCAAAAATACAAACGCAGTTCTTTAGAAGCTTTGGAGTCAAAATCTACATCATTAATATAAAAATTATTTAGCAAGTGTGCTAGGGCAAATTTAAGCATTTGGAGACCATAGTTCGTTCGCTGAGTGACCATCTTCCACTTCTCCGTGCCGCGAGTGGGGTATGCTGGTGAATTTTCCTGTAAACCTGCAAGGTTTACTAAAAAAACATGAGCCTCTTATTTTTTCCCTCTTGAAGCTAGCGCATAGTCTATAATCGTATAACTTGTAAATAGTAATTATCTTAAAATTTCTAAATATTTCAGAAGTATGAGCATCATAAGGGACATTACATATGCTCCTTAATTTTTTTTTAAGTAACAAAAACAGTCTTTCCATATTGGTTAGTGTTGATGAACCCCATACTAGATACAGTATGTTAAGTGAGAGTAAAATAGAGAGTTGTAAACTAACAATTTAATATTCATGGGCAACAAAGAACGGTTGCGATTTAGGATCCGAATTACTCGGCATAATTTTGGAATAAGATAATTTATATGACAATCCCAGGACATGTTCTCATTAAAAAATACGCCAAGAGTTTTGAAAGAACTAACAATTTCAATTGGACAAGATTTTAAACTCAGTGATCTAGATAAAACCACAGACCTGTTTTTTAGACGAACAATTATTGATTTTGTTTTATTAATGTTTACCTTTAAAGAGTTACAATCACTCCAAGATTTTATCTTTGATAAAGTGTGGTTGGCCGTATCTATTAGGTCATCACCTGTTTCGGAAGAAAAAAATATGCTAGTATCATCCGCGTAGTTAACAAATTTCGCTTCCCTGTTGACGTTCACAATGTCGTTTACGTATAAGTTAAAAAGAAAGGGTCCTAAAATACTTCCTTGCGGAACACCTGAGGTGATGGGTTTTACCGTGGATGAGTAACTGTTCATGCAAACGAATTGTTTACGATATTGCAAGTAGGACTGTAAAAGCAAAAGTGCCTGTCGACGGATACCATACATCTCAAGTTTTTTAAATAAGACCTCATGACTTAGGCAGTCAAATGCTTTCGTGAAATCTAAAAATAACCCTAGCACTATTTTTTTTTTTTTTTTTCAAAATTTTTCAAAATGAATTTTTTTTGGGGTAAGTAACGCTATTTCAATAGAACAGTCCTTCCGGAAACCAAATTGAGAAGAGCTAACAAGATTATATTTGTTTGAAAAGTTTACTCAACGATGATAGATTAATTTCTCTAAAGCTTTAGAAAAAACGGGCAATATAGAAATGGGCCTATAATTGCCTAGCTCATTTTTATCGCCTTTTTATATAAAACAGACACCTTTGCTATCTGCATTCGTGTAGGAAATACACCCATTTCAAAATAAAGATTAACTATATATGTTAACACGGGAGCAATTATATCGATGACATATTTAATTGGACGAATTTGTATTTCATCAACATCACAACTTGCACTATTTTTTAGCTGCATTATCACATTACTAACTTCCGTGCTGGTAATTGACTCTAAAAAATAGAATTGCAGTTCCTTTGCTGAATATATTTGCAGGAGCCGGAAACATCGACAGTGCTACGTAGATTTACAAAATAATCATTAAACACATTTGCTAAGTTTTTACCGGTTACGTAAACACCTTTGTACTGTAACGTTTCAATGGTATTAAACACAGGAGCACCCTTAAGCAAAGAACCTAGATGATTCCACATAACATCGGTGCGACCACTTGATGCAGAAAAAAGGGAAGAATAGTAACGTTTTTTTGCATTCTTTAGTTCTTTATTTAGGTTGTTTCGATAAGTCTTGTATTGCTCGCTATGATTGGTTGTGTTAATGCTTGACAGGAAAGCAAACTTACACGTTTTATTAGGATGTGGCTGTATTGCTCGCTATGATTGGTTGTGTTAATGTTTGACAGGAAAGCAAACTTACACGTTTTCTTAGGATGTGGCTGAGGTTTACTCATTTGGTTGTGTGAGTAGAACTCCAAAAGGAACGAGGAAAGTTACAGTACAGTATAGCCCAACGCTGACTGATGTCCAGTCTCTGTGTATGCCGTTTGAGAAGTCTCGCATTCAAAAACAAGACTAGTCTGTCACAGGGTCTCGGCTTCAAACACAAGGCGCTTAAGTGAACCAAAACAGCCTCAAGCAGAAGTACGAGTAGCGCTGCACCGTGTCTCGCAGACCAGTGTAGAAAGAAGTGCACGATGTCGCTCAGTGTAAAAACCTCCGGCTCTGTAGAGGCGCCGAAGCTGTATAAATGATACTTGTGTTTTAATTCTTGAGGAGCTTCCGCTCTGCCGAAAAGGCCAGACTCCTGTGCTTTGCAAGAGGTCTGTGTGAAAGCTTCCCTGAACTACGATGCGTGCATAATCCAGGGTCCAATCATCTCCCTAAACTGTTCCCCCTTCGGGACGTAGTCGAACTTGCGGAGTTCTTCGTAAATGGTACCGCTCTACCCATACACTCGCATGTATGAGTGTCTACCCATACATTCGGTCTTGACGATCCTTGCGGCGTGTTTTTTTTCGAAGTATCCTACCTTAACTCCATGAATTGAAAAAGGTGGATGACACACTCCTTCTGATAGGTACTGCCGCTGTTCGGGAAAGTCGGATGTTCGACTTCAGGTGGTACATCCCTCAGTAGTGCCGTCATTGATCCCTTGTATCCCGTATCAAGTGGGAGAGTCGATTTCAATGTTCCAGCACTGAGACGAATATTAGGAGCACCACAGTGTGAGCAATGGAAAGTGATTTCCTGTGTTTCCAAAGGGTTACATATATTACAAATATACTCGATAAAGTTCCGCACAACAGCGTTATACAGACATGTCACGAGAAATGAAGAATTATGAGAATCTCCACTGCTAGGGTATCTTCGTTTCGCAAACAATGTAAGCGCATTGAGTGGTAATGACGCGGCTGTACCTTGTCTAACGAAAAATAAAACTGTTTTCAAACATGGCCATTGTAATACATAATGGCGAATTCATTTGTGAAATTGGTGTATCTTTGCTTGTAATATCTTGTTCCATGAATATCCGAAGTGTACCGCTCCTCGCGTTTTTGTGACCTAAGATATCCAAAAGTACTCCGTACGTGAGATGGTCGCACAGAACAGGCTAGAGGCTATTAATCGACTTAAAAGGGAAGTCGCCTTGGGAGGCCAAAATTCCCGTACATGGGGTGATGTTATGCACCCATTTTGGCGCGCGCGTTTGAAAGGTGTAGGCTAAAACAAATTAAGCGCTGTAAATGATTGTACATAAAAAAAAAATCATTTTCCCGAAAAATTGTTTTTTTAATACTTATGAATTTCCTAGGTTGTTTAAATATTTTTTTATATTAGTGTCTCTTTAAGTATTAGCGCCGAAATGTTCCGGTGGCACCTTTTCTAGGTTTCCGGGTGTGACGTCACGACTATAATTTGCCTCGCAGTGATTGGCAGGATTCGCAATTCCGTGAACTGGCGATTGGGCAGGCATTATCAGTATTCAGGAATTTCAGTTTGGCCGCTCGCGAACTTCGACCGCAGCGACGCTTTTGGTTGCGCACGTCGGGAATGGATGGTTAAATATATTACAAAAAAAAAGGCCCGAAAAAAACAAAAGCACTGCGAAAAATAAAGAGGACAAGGACAGGACAGCTCCTGAGTAAGAGTTAACATCAAAAATGGACAAGAAAGAGGAAGAGTCAGCGCATGCCCTGCCCCTACTTTTCTTGTTCTTCTCTTTACGTGGTTCTTCTTCTTTCCAGTTGGATTGTTGTCTTTAGATGAGTGCAATAGCTTTACATCATTCAAAACAAAGAGCGCGCTCATGTGTAGTCTTAACCTGATTCGTATTAAGGAATAGCTAGCATAGAAAAGAGGTTTAAATATTTTAATAGTTTAAGCTGTTGTCGCAGTCAGACAGGCGCACACAATAGACCATTAACCGCACATATAATGTCGTTCGTGCAGTGCTTTGATTCCTGTGCAATCATGGTTATGACCAGGGTTAGTTTGTGAAAATCGAGTAGTCGGGGTTTACACGTATATTCAGTGGGATTCCGGAGGAATGAAGGGAGCGTCGGTTCTGTAGGCCCAACGCAGATTGAAGTCCTCTCTTTGTTTACGCCATTTATGGGGTCTGAGCTTTAGACACAAGTAAGCCGCCACAACTTCCAGCAGAAAGACGAGTACCGCTGCACCGAGTCTCTCAGACCAGATCAGAAAAAACGGCATATAAGTCAGTTGCGTCCACAACCTCCGGCGTTGAAGAAGCCCCGATTATGTGAGAGCGATGCGTGACCTTCAATTCTTGAAAAGCTTCCGCCCTGCTGAACAGGCCAGATTCCTGTGCTTGGTCAACCGTCTCCAGGAAAGCTTTCCTGAATTCCGATGCGCACATAATATCGGGTCCAACAATCTCCCCAAAGATGGGTTCCCCCGTCGCGACGTAGTCGAACTTGCGGAATCCTTCGTGAATGGTACTGGTATGTCGACCCATCCACTGGTGCGCCAGGGAAAATTACTTATTGTCTGTAACTCTCTTGAGTTTCCTTAGCCTAAGAACTCCGTCTTGACGATCCTTGCGGCGTCCTTTCTCGAACTATCACACCGTGACTCTTTGAATTGAAAACGGTGGAGGACACACCCATGCTGATAGGTACTACTGCGGTCTGGGAAGGTGGGATGTTGCGCCTCAAGAGGAACATCTCTTAGTGAGTGAACCCTTGTATGCTGTAACAAGCACGAGACCCATGACACTCCAGAGAGCTAGAAGAAGCCTTGTGCAGAAACGCCTCTGTTGCTTGTACGAGAGTTGATCACTTTGCTGTAGCGATGATGCCACTAATCCGAAGATAACTACGCCCGAACATTCTCCCCTGCTGCACCAAAGTGACAAAAAAATTGTGATTGCACTCGACACCATTGCACATATCAGTGCTACCCCAACATGCAATTAAAAGAGATAAATAATAACTATCTCTTTCGGCAGAGGGCATCTTCGCTTCGCGAAGAGTGTGTACGCGATTGCGTGGTAAAAACGCGGTCACTGCTTCATTGGAAAATAGAGGTTCCACTCGATCGACTTCTGAACCATAAGCATTACTTAGTTTGTGGCAGGAATGTAATGGCCGCGGAAATATCTTTCAAGGTTAGCAGCCGTAATGTAGTGCTCCTCAAGGAAACTGGCATGTTCTGTGCATTAAGAGATTCAGGAGCACTGCGTATGTGGCGTGCTCACACAATGCGGAATAGAGGCAGCCAAGAGTCAGCTTCGCCTTCTGCAAGGGAAGCTGCTCTAACAGGCGAGAGATCCTACCCGCAACAAGTGGATTTTCACTGCTTGATAGGCATTCCACTGGCTGCCTTTCGTTAGCATAATCTTGCTGTCACTTTGATATATGTTTTAGACAACACGATCTTGAGTGTAGGTGTAGATATGATCTCAAAAGAGGGTCAAAGTTTTAATATCTCAGCGCGGACATCATCGGACAGTAAAGCATTCTGAGTTTTATGAGGCAGACTTGCAATTACTTTTGACATATTGTAGTGCTCACACCATAACAGTAACAGGCTTTTCACTATGAGCGAAATCACATGGCAAGAACCGTTGCTGTTGCAAGGTACTGATTTCGAACACATTTGTGCCGAGAAAGGCAGCTGCTTTAAGAAGTGTATGACATGAGGATTGGGGCCGTAATCGTAGAGACATCTTGGGGAACCATAAACCTCAAGTCTTCCACCAGTCACCAACGTCATGACTTTTATGAAGTTTGGATCTTCAAGGATGTCCCTGTAATTGCTCACCCCAGTGACGACGTGGAGTTTGCTTGCGACAAAGATGACAGCGAGAAGGATGGCTACCTTCATGATAAAACTCATAGTATGTAACAAGAGGTGTCACCAGGATGAAATAACTTCTCTTGTGACCGAGGGCTGGAAGTTTACGACTACTTTATTGAGAAGTCCATTCGACAAAAACAAGGCTAAAGTCGATGAGTCGAGAGTAAGAACACACAACATTACACTCTTAAAAATAACTGCGTGTCCACTTACCCGCAAAACACTCGAAGAGCCAATCACTGCGATCTACGGAATCAGCTCAGCGAATGATGAGGCGGAGCATCTGTTTAGACCTAAAAGTAAAGTCTGCGCTGTGGCATTACGCAATGCAAGCATGACGTTTTGCATGGCGTAATGCCACAGCGCAGACTTAATTTTTAGAACAGATGTTCCACCTCATCATTCGCTGAGCTGATTTCGTAGATCGTAGTGATTGGCTTTTTGAGTGTTTTGCGGGTAATTAGACATGCAGGAATTTTTAAGTGTGTACGCTCTGTTCGCAGCATTAAACTGTCCTTGCCACAGGAAGACGTCCAAACCAGTCTGGAGACAATTGAGAACAATCCAACGTTTTTTTCGTCCGCTGCTTGAGGCGGCTTTCGGAGACTGAGATCTTCGCAGAAAAGATCGGCGTGAAAGCTACAAGCTGTAGAGCAGAAGCGCCCCTACGGAAGCGCCCAGATCTAAAGACCACACACAACAAAAAAAAAAAAAAGACTTGAGGTTGCTTATTGTCAGCTCAGGCTTCGGAGAAGGGTAATTGGCATCGTAAAAAACAATAGTTCATGGCATGTTTTAAGAGGCTTTCTGCTCGTAGCAGGCAGAAAGCCTCTGACCTGCTACGAGGAATTTTCTGGTAGCGTTTTTTAGGGCTTAAATGAAAGGTTACGAGGTCAATACTTGAGGTTCTGAAAGTGAGGCAAGTGATGGATTGTTCGCCGGAACGAGGTCAAAATTATAAGATTTCTTGCGGAGGACTTCAATGTTTTAGCCCGAGGATTGGTGC
Source organism: Ixodes persulcatus (assembly GCA_013358835.2). Classification (NCBI taxonomy): domain Eukaryota; kingdom Metazoa; phylum Arthropoda; class Arachnida; order Ixodida; family Ixodidae; genus Ixodes; species Ixodes persulcatus. The sequence continues at coordinate 217,916 of JABSTQ010000212.1, forward strand.
AATAAAAATCCTACATTTGCGCCAAACATTTTTAGCTAACAGTTAGTCCGAATCACAGTGAAGGGCACTCTAACCGGATGCAGGTTGCATATCTAGAAAATTCAATTTTTACTTTCTTGTAATTAAGTGTTTTCTTACCCAAGTCTGGTTATAAAGGAAACACGGGTCTTCACCTCCTAATTGTATATTTTGGAGCAGAGATATGAGGGATCCTTTATAGCCAGTAGTCATTACAAGACTGAGGACGAGTAGAATGATGAGGTGGAAAAGTTTTCGTAGTACTAGTGGCACGAGGGAGCTTTGCAGTGGAAACAATAGAAACGAATATTCCAATGGAAGGGTGCGAGGACTCACATTGTTATTGCTCCAGTATATCGTAAAGAAAACGAAAGCACTCATTTCAAGAACAATAAACAATATCGTTCGCACCTTCCAGAAAGAAGCAGAATAAATATAATTTCTTTGGGAGGGTTTTTCTTTTCATAAAATGTGTGCGAGAAAATGCGTTATATTCACAAGGTCTTATCCGTCTCGGATATTTCAGCTCATTGAAAAACTTAGGAAGGTTAAAGATGATTTCATCGTTCCGACGTCTGCTGAATATCCTGCGGGACTACTCAAGGTTCTAAGATTCCGTTGCCAGTTGCAGTTGCAAGCGTGACGTCCTGCATTGCTTAATATGTCACGACTCACACTGCGTTTTTTGGCCTAAACATATGTTTCGGCATCGTCATTCGCTGAGCTGCCTCCGTAAGTTGCGGTGATTAGCTCTCTGAGTGTTTTGCGGAAAAGTAGACACACGGGGTGTTCTTAGAATGTATATAATTACCCGTTTCACGGCGCAAATTGTGCCCACTGCCGAAAGATTTTGGAAAATATATTCCTAGTTTAGCGGTTCATACCGTTTTGAATCGGTTTGAACCGTTAGTCTTCTCCCAGGAACTGAACCAGAACTGAACCGTAAGCCGTGAACCCTAACCCGAACCGAACCGACAAAACTTCGGCTCGACCACTCTGGTCGTTATCATGCGCGATTATGGATGCAGCTTTTAAGCAGGGTCTCCAACCGAACCCGGGCCGAACACCGGAGCAAAACCGTTATTTTTAACTGAACCGGAACAAAGCTGTAATCGAAATCAAACATTCGATATCGAACCCGAGCCGGAACAGAACCGTAATCTCATGTGGCGGTTACCAGTTCATTGGAAACGGTTTGGCATAATAAAATGTGAGCCACACCTCCTTGCGGGTGGCGGCGCGAAGTCAAATAAATATTGGCGACGGTGCCGTCAGCGGTTCGGTTTTGACTAAACAAAAGGTTGCGACGACATGCCGAGAGCTCAGTAATAATGAAACAAATAAGCGTATTTCTTCACGTTTATGTGTGCGCGAAGTCCAAAGCTGCACGAATTTGGCCAAGGATTTCCCAATTGCTGGCAATGGTATTTTGGCCAATGGCCAAAGAGTGGCCATTCATCAGCCAATACGTGGCCGATGGCTGATGGCCATTGGCCGGTGACCGATGGCTGGCCACTGTCTGGCCACTGCCCAAAGACCCACTTCTAGCCATTGGCCAATGATTGGCCGAATCTGTGCAGCTTGGGTTGGCATCGGCGAGGACGCTAGGGAGTTTTGGGTTGGCTCGGCGAGGACGTTAGGGACGTTGAAGACGTTAGGGAGTTTTAGAATAGCGCTTCTCCGCCGCTACTCTAACGCCTAGGCATCTTGCGCTTGCAATGCCACCAAGATACAGAAACAATTTTTATTTCCCACACGACCTGCTTTAACTTGAGAAGAAAAAAAAAGGACACAAGTTTTTAGTTTTTTGGTTTAGAGTATCATTTTAGATTTGTTTCAACCATGACCAGCTTGCCGGTCGTGGTTGAACATGAGAATGCGACGCGAGCGGTCGTTTGGTTGTGTGCGCTTGCGTCGCCTCGGCAAGAGGTTGTCTCGTGTACCGACCTTCGCACACAGTACCTTCGCCGAGAAATGTTCGCGCGTAGCAAGCATTAAGTTGCCTGTGATCGTTGCCCACCTTACTGGTTTTTTCAAACCGAGTACAATGTCGTCCGGCCCGTATTGAAAATCGCAGTCGCGAGGATGCCGCCGACGTCGCATTCACGACACCGTCAAAGCGGCCGCAGCTATGGTCCTGGGAGCCGCCATTTTTTAACTGTGCTCGTCTTGGCTTTAGCCAACTTCTCATCACGAGTCCTCTCTGGAGAAGCGCAAGTTCGTGTTCGGATAAAATATTTCGTCAGTGACGACGAAATACTTTATCCGAACACGAACTTCTCGGTGTATCGATGCGACCGGCCCCGGCAGCGTGGTGGTGGTGTCCTAGTAGCCATCAAAAAAGAACTGTCTTCCTTTTGCGTCCAGCTGAAGTGCGACCTTGAATTTTGTTGTGTCTGTCTTTCCTCAAAATTCAGTAAAACGCTGCTTGCTGTGTGTTATCGACCCCCTGGTAGTCACTGTACACTCGTCAATAAACTACATACTGCTCTAAATGAAATCATGAAACGTTTCCCCAAAGCGAATCTGTTACTGTTTGGTGACTTCAATTTTCCTGACATTGACTGGCAGCTACTAAAAACTACATCCCGAGACTCCCAGCACTTCCTCGATGTATGCATGATGTTCAATCTCAGCCAGGTGATCTATATGCCTACCCGTGACGAAAATATTCTTGATCTTGTTCTTGCATCGTCACCTGATCTCGTGCAATCAACTGTTTTTATTCCCGGCCTTAGCGATCATAGAATAATAAATATATTGATAACTTTGCCTGTTATAGTTAAGACACCTGTGTCTAAAGTCATCCGCGATTTTAACAGAGCTAATTATGACGGAATTAATAATGAGCTCACCATCTTTTTTGACGTCTTTCTCTCCTTCTATTGCTCACGGACCGTTGAGGACAATTGGCTAATTTTTAAGCATAAGTTAATTGACCTCATCAATTTATATGTTCCCCTGCTGCGAGTTCGTGGGGATGTTGGGCAACCATGGTATAACAAAAAACTGAAAACAATTGATAACAAAAAGAAACGGCTTTTTCGAAAAGCGAAAGCTAGCGGCTCCTCAATTGTGTGGGATAAGTACTTCTCCTGCCTAAAAGAGTACACCACTTTGATTAAAACTTCAAAAAGAAAGTATTTTTATCAAGATTTGCCTAACATTCTTCGAAATAACCCTAATAAGTTTTGTAAAACAATTACACCAAACCCCGGAACCCAGTCGATTCAACTAATGGACGGTAGTGTCGTCGTGCCTGACGAACTTGCCCCGGATTTAATGAATGCTTATTTTTCCTCTGTCTTCACAACTGAGTCATCAGATAACATCCCTTCCCTCTCTCCCCTTCAACTTCCTCGCATGCCACCAATCACTGTCACTGCAGCTGGTATTTCGAAGCTTATAGATAAGCTGAAGACTTCTTCCGCCCCTGGCCCTGATAATATCTGCTCAAAGATACTGAAAAATACAAAATGTATTTCCAGTTCATTTCTTCAGCTAATATTTAACCAGTCACTGTCTAACGGCTGCATTCCGACAGATTGGAAGATTTGCCGGGTCATTCCTGTCTACAAAAGCGGCGATCGATCCCATCCCAGTAACTATCGTCCAATATCGCTAACGTGTATTGCATCAAAACTTCTAGAGCACATCATCCATTCGAACATTATGAATCACTTAACTGATAACAACTTCTTCTTTCATAAGCAGCACGGTTTTCGCAAGGGCTATTCCTGTGACACCCAACTGTTTGAATTTTCTCACGATCTGCACGCTAACCTTGATTCACATTCCCAAACGGACACCATCTTTCTAGATTTTTAAAAACTTTTGATCGTGTTTCTCACCTCCGACTCCTTTCAAAACTTTCCTGTCTCAATATTGATCCTTTAATTGTGTCTTGGATTCGCAGCTTTCTTTCATTCAGAGTTCAATACACGGTTGTAAACTCGTTAGAACCTAACCTTACCAGTGTCTTGTCAGGTGTCCCACAAGACAGTGTACTAGGTCCCCTCCTCTTCTTGACCTTTATTAACGACCTTCCAAATTCAATCACCTCTAATATACGTCTATTCGCCGACGATTGTGTAATATATTGCCAAATAAACTGTACTGACGATCATCTCCTCCTTCAGAATGACCTCGAAAGCATACCCAAATGATGTAATCAATGGCTTAGGTTACTAAACCACTCTAAGTGTAAATTTGTCTGTTTCTCCCGCAAGAACTCCCCACCTCTCTTTCAGTATTCTCTAGGCACTGAACAAATCGAGTGTGTAAAATCATACAAATATCTTGGTGTTCATTTTTCTCCTAATATGTCATGGTCTAGACACATTAACACTATATATGCTGAAGCTTCTAGAACCCTTGGCTATATCAGACGATGCCCGCACTCTGCCCCTCCTGCCCTACGTCAGCTGGCCTACGAGACATTTGTCCGCCTGAAGATTGCATATGGTGCTTCTATTTGGTCTCCTCATCAACTCTACCTTACTAACACCTTGGAATCTATTCAAAATCGTGCCGCCCGATTCATCCCATCTAATTATGAACATTCTGCCAGTGTATCAGCCATGCAGGCTGCTCTATTTCTTGTCACCCTCACTTCTCGCCGCCGAATTTCACGCATCTGTCTCTTCCATAAGATCGTCTATCACCACCCTCAACTCAGACAGTCACTGCTATTAGATCCCCATCGTTCATCCCGACACATTATTAACCTCCTTAGTGTACGTCGCATCCCTGGTTCCACTGTCAGCTTCAGCCACTCATTTCTTCCTCTTGCCATAATAGAGTGGAATAATCTGCCGGATCATATTGTGTACATCAGTGACTCCGATCCTTTTTGAAATGCCGTGTCATCCATATATAATGCCTAACCAGCGACATGTTTTCTCGTGTGGCCACTGTTAAGCCACTTCTTATTCCTGTTTTATTTTTTTATTTTTTTATGTATAAAAGTTCTACATGTCTGCCTTCCGGTACTGTCCCCCCCGCTTATGTAATGCCCCAATTGGGCCTTTAATGGTCAATAATTAAATGAAATGAAATAAAAGACGCTTTGCGTACGCACGCGATTCCCGATAAACAGCGTACGCTAAATTAGCGCATGCAAAGCGCAAAACGTGGTTAGCGTTCGGCGCATGCGCAGTGACGATGACGCTATTCTTTGCGTACGCAAACCTTTCGCGTAGGCTATTCTAAAACTTCTTTTCTGTTTTTTTTTTTTTTTTTTTGGGGGGGGGGTGCGTTTTTTTAGGAATAACAAGTCACCTGTGGTCATTTTTTATGTATTGTTTTTTGTTTTTGTTTTACGTGTCTTTCGACTGGCCCTCTGTTTCCTTCTCCTCTTCAACTCAGACGTTCCAGCAAGTCGTTCGGGCGTGCGGTGTGGGTGTAGTTGGCCGTTTTAATCTGGATGGGCTCTGTATGAGCATGTACAGTGGGTACAACGGCGCCATACTCTTATAGGCAAAGCTCCTATCTGAGCAACTGACGACTAATTTGTTTTTGTGGGTAGCTTACGAGGACTGTGCGTGCTACCGTCACGGTGTCACTGAGCGTGATGTCTGATTGATTACACATCTGAGCACTGTACCTTGGTACTGTTTCCATGCACCTGTATAACCACGTAATTTTTATAGAACGGTGTTTGCGTTAAAATTGAAGATAACAAAAAGAAATTAAGCATATATTTGTTTTGCTGTCTTCGTCTTCGCTGCACGGCTTCTGATGGCCTAATTTATTTTAATGATCGTGACTCCGTGTTAAACTCACATTTTTATTTTAACGACTGGGAGCTGCGGACATTTCTTTCACGAACCGCTTTGTGCTGCTTCGCGCTTGGTGGAATCAGAAACCGAACCGTTATTTCAAAAGCGTCCCTGAACCCGAACCCCAACCGAACCCGAACCGAACCCGAACCGAACCCAAATCGAACTCGAACCGCACCCGGATAATGTCCGGTTAGACTCCCGGCTTTTAACCCAGTCAATTTTCTGGCGTTTGCGTGGAACACAGATTAAAAAAAAAAAAAAAAAGTCTGAATATACAGCAAGCTTAAAAACTTACATTTTAAGGCAGGGTTCATATAGGGATGTCGCGAACCACCCTAGGTTCGATTTCGAAAGGTTTCGATATTTGCGAAGCGAACTGAGGTTCGATTTCGAAAAATTTCGATATTTTCGTACCGACCGAGGTTCGAATTCGAAAAATTCGCAACTTTCGATCACAGTAGAGGTTTCGAATTCGAAAAGGTCGAAGTTTTCACGGTTTTTAAAATTTCGGGTTCGAATATTTCGAATATTTTTTTACTTGAGGTTCAATAAATTCGAAGATTTCGAACTTTCCTAACTTGAAATTCAAGATATTCGAAAAATCTGAATTTCTTAAGATCTGAAGTTCGAAAAGTTCGAAGATTTTCGAAATTCTTTGGAAATAAAATTTGAAAACTTCGAACGCTTCGAATTTTTATAGACATGAAGTTCGAACAATTTGAAGATTTTGAATTTCTTTCTGCATAAAGTTCGAAAAGTTCGAAAGTTTTGATTCTCTTTTAACGCTGAATTCGAAAAAAAAAAAAAAAAAAAAACCTTCGAAGATTTTGACTTTTTTTCAAGTCCAAGTTTTCAAAGCTCGAAGTCCAGTTTTCAAGTTCCTCCACAGTTTCAGTTTCAAATAACGTTTTCACGACTCACTGGTTTTCACGAAATCAAGTTTAGAAAAGTTAGGGTGTGATACCTAGGCTCTGCGAAGTTGGTCAGGCAATTAAATGAGACGACAAGTGTCCCGGATGTGCTGGAATGTTTGCCAGTGCAGAGTGACGTGTGACCATAGATCAGTAATAGAACTTGTTGTTGGGCTAGTTGGTGTTGACTGTATTGAACCATGGTTAAAAGCGCTAAAAAGACGTACACAAGAAAGAAGACAAACACGGGCGCTACTCACAACTGTATTGGGAAAGGAAGATGGAAGTACATATATATAGTATATATCTGATACACTTATTGTCACCCAGGCTACACATGCGCGAGATACAAGAGTATAAACCCGTTTACATATATTTATCGAAAAAACGAATCTCAGCATTATACAATGGTATTGACGTGTCGCTGCCGCACTGGGGTCCCCTCTTCTTGATAAGATATGCCTCTTGCAGTTCGCGTGCTCTTTGATTTCTGCTCCTACCGAGAATCTTGGTATCGCCGAAGCGTGGCTCGCATTTGCAGGCCCTACAGTGCGCGGGCAAATGTGCCCCGTCATTTGTCTTTAAATTTTGTGCGTGCTCTCTTAAACGGTCATTCGTGCATCTTCCCGTTTGTTCAACGTAAGATTTTCCACACGATTCCGATTTTCCATCTTCCTTTCCCAATACAGTTGTGAGTAGTGCCCGTGTTTGTCTTCTATCTTGTGTACGTCTTTTTAGCGCTTTTAACCATGGTTCAATACATAGATCAGTAATTGTGACCGCCAGCCCGGGGGGGCTTCTTTAACGTGCATCACGCAGTATAGTGATCACACGAACACACTCTTTTACGATACTCATCCAATTCGAAATGGCCAGGAGCGGGCAGGAGGTTGAGGCTTTGAAAAACCTTCAAGCGACCTGGCAAACTACCTCCCCACCCCTTGCACGCTGGTAGTAATCCGATCGGAGGAATCGCCTCGCAAAAAGCACAGAACGCTCCTCGAGGTCGAGGAGCGTTCTACCATACAAGTGGCGTCGGAAGAGGAAAAACGGGGGAGGGAAGAGAGGAGGGGGGGGGGGGGGTTCTCAGCCTTTTTCCCCCCCCCCCCTTCCAGATATTTCGGACTGTTAAAGAAAACAATACGGGAAAAGAGGGCGTGGTCGAGCTTATTTTAATCTGAAATTATTTATGCCTATGTATAGCTACTGTCGCTCTTCACTGCATAAAAGATCCCGTAGATGGTCATTGCTAGACACTCGTTGTCAGAAGGCACTACTCGTCACATGCTCGGTGGTTCGGAAGTTCAAAGCTATGTCTTTACGACCTAAATAACTCTGCCAATGGTAAATAAAAAAAGAAGAAAAAATGCCGAGATAAAAAGTTGGAGAAAGAAAAAACTATCAAGAACTCGCCGGATGTGTTGTATTCTTGCATATTCAGAGGTTCAGAACTTCGAATCAACTTTCTCCTACCAAAATGTGTACAGGCTAAAAGAAACACGTCACAGGAACGTGAAGCGAAAAAAAAAAAAAATGTTTTCTTTTAATGACGTGCTGAACTTGAACAATATTAGAAATCTTCTCCCATGAGTTAATTTATTCCTTAACGTGAAAAATTAAAAAATGCATTATTTTGTATTCTGCAGATGGCAATGATATGTACTGTCTGTGGTGTTAATTTAAATGCGATACCTCAAACAACTTAGACGAAAATAAATACCAAGTTTAGGGCATAATTGCATGTAGATACATGTTTGGACATTTCTTCGAAACTCACCTTGAATACCAATAGTCATATCTTAAGACGACACTTATCTAGGCTATACATAGATCATTCTCAAAAAGTTTAACATCTCTACCATAAATAGCTTCGGCTACATCGCGCTTCAAATCTGGCATAAACGATGATCGTCAAAAACCCGTCGTCCTTCTTCGCTCCTTCGGGAATTTCTTTCTTTAAAACTAAGCATGCCAGAACATTGAAATAAACGGCATTGTCTTTCGTAAAGAACGGAACACCGCATGTAAAAGTTCGAGAAAAAAAATTACAAATGTACCTCACTACTTGAATTCAAATGAAACCATCCGCCGGTCTTTCGAAGTTCGACGAACGTCGCACTTTTACCCTAAAAGTTCGAAGTTCGTCGAACTTCTGACTGTTCAGGATTCGAAAGTTCGAAACTTTTCGAATTATATGGATAAATAAGTTCGAAAGTTCGAGAATTATCGATTTCCTTAGCATAGGAAATTCGAAAGTTCGAACAGCTTCGAACTTTTTAGTGCAAAAAATGCGAAAGTTCGCAAATCATCGAATTTTTGGTCAGTCAAGTTCGGAAGTTCGACAAACATTGAATTTTGCAGTGTGATAAGTTCGAAAGTTCAAAAAGGATCGAATTTTTTAGCGTAATAAGTTCGACGGTTCGAAAAGCGTCGAACTTCTTAGCTTAACAAGTTCGAAAATTCGACTTTCGTCGAATTTTACGATATAAAAAATTCTAAAATGCAAAATCTTCGAACCGTCCCAATCGCTTGATTCGATCATCGAAACTTCGATTCAAAAAAAGTTCGCGGCATCCCTAGTTTCATAAGATCAAGGTACAGTCCCTTTGCTTCGCCGTATACCGATTGCACTTCGTCGGTGGTTTTCTGTTCTTGCCGCAGTGCATGGAGATTTGGGGCAGGTATACGAGGCGTCGCTTGTAGCAGCGCACTAGCGGTGCTGTAGCGAAGTATTGGAAGCAGAGAACAAGGCAGCTTCTTGCGCGACGCTAGAACGTGACACTTGTAAGGCCTTATCAAGCAAACAGCACCCTAACCATGAATTTGAGCGGCGTATACATGGTCCGTTTGCGAAGAAAATGGGTGGTTTTAGGAATTAGAGGAATGGAATGGTGAAGTTCGGCCATTCCAGGAGTGGGAATGGGCCAAGTGTCTCCATTCCGAGGAGTTCAAAGGACTCGAGAATTGTCGGAGAATTGTCGAGACTTGTCGGAATAAAATGTGAATGCCCATTCCGCAACAACGACTGAGAGCTAAAGAAAAGGTCACGGCTATCGATGCGCATGTTGCTTACTTAGTAATTGGTTCTCCCGCGTTCTCATCGGCTAACGCCGCAATATCATTGGCTGTGGGTGGATAATGGATGAATGTTAATGGCTATACCCTTTGTAACGGGCGGAAGCTTACGCCACCTAGCCTAAGTCTAAAAGGAAAAACAAATGATGCCTCCCGCCCTTCTAAGCCAATTCTCTTCCCCTAACTATCACCAGGATGACCTTCGGATAACGGGGAACATAACACCTAAGAAATATCACACCCTCCTCTTTCCCCCCATGAGGGAGTCGCCGGGGGGGAAGGAGCGTTTCTTAAAAGGTCGGTGACGATAGCGGATGATGCGAACTTACAAAGGTCTGAGTTCGACGAGGTTCAATTCCGTTACCATTTTTCTTACGTCGATGTGTAGGAGCGCTTACTTATCTTCACAGATTTGATTGTCGCCCTTTAACATTATGTACGCTGCTCGTGTGGGGATGTTGTCAGATATTTGTGATTACATTGATTATATATATATATATAATTATACATATATGTATATGTATGTAATTATGTGATTATATATATATCTATATATACCGGGTGTTCATTTTTAACTCGAACAGATTTATTACAAAAAATCCGTAAAAGATGCACAGGTACGGTTTGTTCAAGTGAGTTATACGGCTAGAGGGACATTATGTGGGTGGCTAATCCTTGCGAGAAGTTGGCTAATTACTTAAAATTCGTTAATTAACTTTTTATTTAATGAAAATAGACATATGGTTCCAATTAGAAATTTGCTCAGCGTCGTCGAAAACCCCTAAATCAGTCATTTTCAGAAAGACTTTGAGCGCGTGAGAAGCGTAGTAGTGAACTGAAGTTACCACTCGTGGAGCAGTTACAAGGCTGGGGCTAGATAACAGACGGAAAAATTGCACGGGCGCGTTATCGCAACCTCTAGCTTTGTACCTGCTCCACGAGCGGTAACTTCAGTTCACTACTACGCTTCTCACGCGCTCAAAGTCTTTCTGAAAATGACTGATTTAGAGGTTTTCGACGACGCTGAGCAAATTTCTAATTGGAACCATATGTCTATTTTCATTAAATAAAAAGTTAATTAACGAATTTTAAGTAATTAGCCAACTTCTCGCAAGGATTAGCCACCCACATAATGTCCCCCTAGCCGTATAACTCACTTGAACAAACCGTACTAGTGCATCTTTTACGATTTTTTTGTAATAAATCTGTCCGAATTAAAAATGAACACCCGGAATATATATTGGGCATGGTGGCGGGAGGCCGAAGGCGTGGGTATATAACTGGGAAGAAAAAAAACCTTGGTGAAAACAGCAACAACAGACAATTTAATCTTCGATGTTTCGGCCGGAGTCTGGCCTTCGTCAGCCGGCCTTCCTGACGCCGGCCGGACTCCGGCCGAAACGTCGAAGATTAAATCGTCCGTTGTTGCTGTTTTCACCAAGGTTTTTGTTTCTTCCCAGTTATATATATATATATATATATATATATATATATATATATATATATTTAGTTATCTTTTAATTAGGGCCCTACTGCTAATATATCATACAAAAATCAAATACACTCTGCATATACTTACTGCGTGTTTCTTTCTTGTATGACGACACGTTGGTCATACAAAGGCTGTCTGCATACGTATTTGGAGGATACATAAGTGTGGAGCAGACATACTGCGAACATGTCTGTGGCGCATCCGCAGATAATTTTTTCATGTCTGCACCGAGCGCCGTGTCTTTGTAAGATGGAAGAGCAGGGTAATTGCGCTTTAAAGGATTTACAGAAGCACTGGACATACATAACACCCAACAATCGTGACTCAGACTGGCCCACAACTAGGTGACTCTTCTAGGAACGAAAACTCTCACAACGGCACCCACACATGCATGGGTTGGAAGGACGTTACATTAGTGGCCAGTCTAGTGACTTTGCTACTTAAGGTGTAGCACTTTTTTAGCGCCGTATACATTTCGAAGCATCAGAGTTGTTTTTCTCGGCAGGAACAAGGGAGCATGACCGCCAGCATGACACAATGACGCCAAGTGCAAGCCGCGTGCAGAAACCCAGGGGCATTTAGGCGACTACACCGCGTTTCACTAAGATAAAACATCGCACATAACGTCGGAGACAAATCACTGTTTTACTACACCGAGTTTCCTCAGCACCATGGCTTGCGTGAACTCGGTCGCTTACAATCTACTTTTGCGAACGATTACCATTCGGCTGTATGAATTCGCCATTAAATATGAAATGAACACCGTTCCTTGATGACACTATACAGGGTGTTTTTTTTTAGCTTCACCAAATTTAAAAAAGAAAAAGGAGCGTGGGGTAGAGTACTTTGAGCCCTGGGGAAGTGTTAATAATCATGGCCGCCTGTCGAAAAAAGGCGAAATTAGGTAATTAGGTAGCTAATTAACTAAAACGTTTTAACTAACTTTAATTTTTCACTTGAGGGCACAATATGTATTTAAAGGTTTGAAGATCGACCTCATTATGTTCTAGCCATGTCGTCAAATTGGGATAAAAAAATTCTTAGTAGGCGCTACGGTGCCGAGAAAAGTCAATTTGGTACATGGCGTCCAACCGAAACTAAGCAGGAAAGAGCGCCGGTAAAATTATCGCTCCGCCCTTCGAGGCATGCGATTCGTCATTATCGCGGCCGGCTCCACTTGCTTAGGCGAAGCTGGCTGCGATAATGACGAATCGCATGCCCTGAAGGGCGGAGCGATAGCTTTACCGGCGCTCTTTCCTGTTTAGTTTCAGTGTGACGCAATGTACCGAAGTGACATTTTTCGATCCCGTAGCACCTACCAGAATTTTTTTATCCAAGTTTGACGACACGGCTAGACCATATTGTGGTCGATCTACAATCCACTAAATACATTATGTGCCCGAAGTGAAAAAATTAAAAGTTAGTTAAAACATTTTAGTTAATTAGCTAACTAATTACCTAATTTCACCTTTTTCTGAGGCCGCCATGGCCATTAACACTTCCCCAGGGCTCAAATTACTCTACCTCACGTTACCTTTTTTTGAAAATTTGGTGCAGCTAAAAAAAAAACAAAAAAAAAACACTGTATTGATCACAGCCCAAAGAAAACACCTGCGTGTTCGTAGCTTTAGGAGAGTCGTTTATTTGTCGCCTCAACGGAGACCTTTTTGGTATGTCAACAAAATGCGTCTTATTTTATTTTCACTCGCTTGTATTCGAGCATAGACATCGAATCTTGATCGATAACGCTCCTCATGCAGCGAATCAACAAGTCGTTCCTTGGGGCTCACTTGTCTTCCCTTAATGTCTTATCTGATTGTTTCGCTAATGCATCGCCTTTCTTGAGAAATGAAACTAAGATCTCGTACTGCCAAAGCATATAAAACCAGGCTCAATCTTCGTGTGACAGGTCATTTCTTAGAAGAAGCCGTTCCCCAGTTCGTGCAGAATCGTCTGCGTTTTTCCACACCAACAAGGAATACGAAGCGCCTACCATTCATGCTACCCTGTGTAATGAATTTCGTGTGTCTTCTAGGCGTCATGTTTTCGGGAGCAGCGCTGCAGTCTGTCAAGGGACAACTCGACTGGAACGATATTCTAGGAGACCCGATGTTTGTACGCTTCCTTACCTTCACGACTTACAAGAAGAGACTAGACCTTGCTGTATCGAGAGACTGCTTCAAGGACAATGGCTACGTTTTGGGAAGATTTCTTCACCATGTTCCGTTCGCGATTCGACTGACTTCAAATACTTTTGGCTTCTGCAAGGACTCTGACTGCTTAGATATAGCTGACCACGTGAGCACTTTACTTCTCATCATGTGCAAACCAGAGCGAAGGACGAGTACCCTTGCCCACACGCGTTACGTTAATTCCATATTGTTATTGTCCCAGGGTTTGAAAGCGACCGAAGCAAACTTAGCGATTGAAGACGGGAGTTTATTTCGACATAATTTTTACTCACATCTGCTGAACGATGGCATTTCGTATATTTATGTAAATAACAACGCCATTTTTCTGAACAAAGACTTCAAGACGGAATGCCTGACTTGCAACGGGAGTTCTCTTGTTGCCAATCTATCTCCCAGGATTTTGCGACCAATCCCTTTCAGCAGAACTAAGCTGAGGCTTGTTTGCCAGTACCCGGAGGCCTGCAATATTTCGACGTTTGGCACCCTCCTCAGGGTTTTGAGACACAAGAACGCGAGTGTCCATGTCGTCGATAAAACTCGCTTTAAAATGTGGCGCTGGTACAACACCACTTTCCTGACGAGAGGTCGGACCGATGCTATTATTTCCCAGCTGGGAGACAACAACCTAACCATACCATACCCAAGAGTGATTAGACCTTGCTATTATGATATTTTCGCCTACTCAGTCTACACAAAGAGAATAAACCCGCTACCCAAAGAGACTGTCTTGATTCTACCGTTCTCCTTGTACGTGTGGACGGCGTTGTTTGTCACTTTGGGAATGAGCGCTCTTGCTCTCTCTTTGATATTCGTAACGAACGAGGGGGTGAATTTTTACGTCCACCAGGTTGTATTCGCTCTCGTAGCTTCGTTGCTTCAGCAAAACATTCAGCTACCTTTGGTAGTGCGTAAAGATTACCGTCCAAAGCTCATTATTTTTCTCTGGAGCATGCTGGGCCTCGTGTTATCCTGTGGCTACAAGGGATCTCTAACATCTTTGCTGCGGAACATTCCACTGGAAGGGGAATACCCTGAGTTTTTAACCTGGCAAAGCCTCCATCGTCAGAACTACCTCTTCAAGAAAATGGACATGGGATATCTGCCCAAAGACGCAACCTACGAGATCACCACGCAGTACGTCCGAAACCATACTGAACCCTTCCGAAACAAACTTGCCCTTGAAGGCACGAAGGGTGTATTTTTGTTGCGCCGTTTTGCTGGTCGATGGAGAGAAGTCATTCGCTTGACATTCTCCGATCTTAATTTCGTCCCCACAAGAGTGCCCGAGTTTGAGGAACTGGTTGGACCTGAAATTGTTGCAGCTTCGCCCTACACCAAAGCCCTCAAGGATGCTTTGACCCAAGCGATGGAGACCGGCCTTTTTAACCAGGCGGAACACCTCAAAACGCACGAAGCCTTGTATCGTTTTCACAATGTCCAGCCCCCTCCCCCGAAGGCTGAACTGGAAGTGAACGATCTCAAGCCATTCTTTGTGATGTGGTCTGTGGGTATGGGCTTTTCCGCATTGGCGTATGGGCTTGAGCTTATAGTAGCCTCCATGCCGACCTTCCTTGCAAAGATGACAGCCTTGTATGGCTGCCGCAAACAACGGGCATACCGAACGTCGCATGGTCCTCTGTTCTATCGACGTGGGCCTCGACGCATTTACATTCTCCGAACTTTCTAGTGCTCAGTCCACTGTGTGAGGACTTTATTGTATTTCTGCACTGCTAGAGTTCGCATATAGAAACGTGTGAAATGATTATATCTCCTATTTACCTTTAGATTATGAGCGCATGTTTCGCTCAAATGTTCGCTCGAAGGGAGATTGCCGCATGCAGGATCGAGAAGACAGCTTCGTCGCTCATCTAGAAGATTCGAGTATAGACCCCTTTCGAAATTCCCGTGCCGATTATTAGAAGGTCGGAACCCCTGCACAATGGCGGAACAACACACATCGTGACACGTGCAAGTAATTCCATAAGATATCGAACGTCAGAGCGCAGTCAGTGCTAGGAGTCGACGATCCAATCAAACAGCGTCGAAAGTGCAGCGTCACTGCGCTCATCGCCTTTTTCTGTGGGCCTGTTTTTTCTTCTGCTTCAACCAAGCGCATAAAGTGTGCCGTGACGTTGCGGCTTTAGTCTTCCATTGTGCAGGGATTCCACAGCTGCCAACAGAGGGGAGTATTTCGAAAGGGGTCTATACTCTTAGCCCGGGCATACAATATGAGGCCAGAATGATGCCTAGTCAGTCTCGCCTTCGCTCTTTCCCGAACATTCTAGGTCGAATAATCAAGATAGCGAGCACAGTAGATAAAGTGCCGTGCGCCGTATTGCCGATTCATTCCGTGATCCTCTCTCGCGATAGCCAGCTGTCACGCCGCGCACCGTCGCTTGGCGCTGCCGCCGCTGATGCTCGCTGCTGCTTTCTCGACGTACGAGTGTACTTCTTTTTCGCTTGTGGCTCAAGTTTGCCTCGATTAAATCTTTTTTAGTTCATTCCGTTTTCTCCTGCCTCATCGTCTGTCATTGGTGAGAAAAGTCTGATTTCAAACATATTGCGACCTGCATGGCGAGCGCTTTGCTCTTTCAACATATGCGTGCTACGAGCTAAAAAAATAAAAAAATAATGGCCTCTTCGTTTTTTTTAAATATAAGTGTCCCCGTTTGGAAGCAAAAAAAAAAAAAACATTGCATTAAGCAATTTGAATATATTTGAACGCGATTGCAATTGAAGGAGTCGGCCAGTTAGAGAATGACAAATAATGCCCCTCGTCACTTGGATGCCTATAGCACGAAGCCGTACGGTGTTTTTGCGGAGTACGGTTAAGTACATAACGAGTCAAAAGAACAATGGCCACGAAAGTTTATGATAGAGGCATTTTATTCTTTGCGGAAAGCATGTTGTCTGCTTCTTGCGTAGGGCTTGTGGTGACGTCGGAACTACGCCCAGTTCTGATTGGCTCTGATTCGAAGGATAGTGTGTAGACCTCAATGCTAGGTGCCTTAAGGTCTACCCAATATTCTTCTTTTTCTCTCTTTCAATTTGCCAGTAATAGCTCGGCCTTCTGATATCATGGCAGCCTCTGTACAAGCAGACGAACTTATGCTCCGCATAACTTCGTTGCACTTTAAATACAACTGCAACGAAACGGTATACAATCTGATGAGCAATTCAGGCAACGAAAAAAAAAATGGCATGGACAATGTGCTCGTCACCTTTTTGCGTTTACTTTTACTAAATAAATAAATCTCGCGCAAAGAAAAAATAAAAACGAGGCAGGATTTCGTCGCTTTTAGTATCAGGGATTGGTTTAGCCGTTGATAGTAAACATACAAAGACAACGAGCGCCATGGCGACTCTCTATTGGCCCAGATTGGTTGGCTACATCGAATCATAGTGTTGACTGCGGTCAAAAAGGGACTCTGAAAAGAAAAAAAAGTTAAATAAGCTGGAAAATTTACAAAAATAAGAAATATACTTTGCGTAAAAAAATATATATATACGGCGGTTGACCTGTTTTAGTTTACAACTTTCAAACCCCCGCACCAGAAAGTGGTGCATGACGTCACCAGCTGTACTCGCCAAAGGAAGCGTTCTCATTGGCTACCTCTCCCCTCCTTCAGTGCGCCTTCAGTTCTTCTCCTTTCCACTTTTCTTTCTCGCGCGTGATTTTGCTACGCGAAAGAAAGGCGAGGAAGAGAACGTTGCACTTGGCTGTAGACTAAAACATGCCTAACGCTGTAAATAATTTTACAAAAAAAGCTTGTTCCGGAAATTGTTTTTTTGGTATGTTTGTGATTTTTCGAGACTGTTTAAGATTGTGTTTTCCCTTCTCAGACTCCTTTTAAGTATTAGCGCCGAAACGTTTCGGTGGCACTCTCTTTTGGTTTCCCTTTGGGATGTCACGACTAGGATGTGCCTCGCAGTGATTCGCAGGAATTGCAACTGCATGAACTGGCGATTGTGCAGGCATTATGAGTATACTGAAATTTATGGTTAAGCCAGTTGCGAACTTCGACCACAGCGACGCTTTTGATCGCGCACGTCGGGAATGGATGGTTACACATATTGCAAAAAAGCAAGAGAAACACGAAAGCAGTGCGAAGAAGACAAAGGACAAGGACAGGACAAGTGCTGACTAAGAATCAACGTTTAAATAGACATGAAGAAGATAGAAAGGTCAGAGCATGAACTGCCCGTACTTTTCTCTTTTAGGTGTTTCTTTTTTCTTTTCACTTGGTTGGTTGTCTTTAGATGAGTGCAATAGTTTTGCATCAAACAAAAAAAAAAACGGCACGCTCATGTGAAGTCTTAACCTGAAGGGCATTAAGTAATCGCTAGCATAGAAAAGAGGCTCCATTGTTTTAATAGTTGAAGCTCTTGTCACGGTCAGACAGGCGCACACAATAAACCATTAACCACATATATAATGAAGTTCGAGCAGCACATTTATTCATGTGCAATCCCCGTTATGACCAGGGTGAGTTTGCGAAAATTGAGTAGTCAGGGTTTACACGTATATTCAGTGGCACTACGGAGGGATGAAGGGAGCGGCGGCTTTGTAGGCCTAACGTAGACTGAAGTCCTCTCTTTGTTTACGCAATTTCTGGGGTCTTAGTTTCAGACACAAGGCGCCTAAGTAAGCCGCCACAACTTTCAGCAGGAGGACGAGTACCGCTGTACCGAGTCCCGAAGACCAGACGAGAAAGAATGGCACTAAGTCAGTTACGTCCAAAGCTTCTTGCTTTGTAGAAGCCCCGACGCTGTGAGAGCGATGCATGACCTTGAATTCTTGAAACGTTTCCGCCCTGCTGTACAAATCAGACTCCTGTGCTTGGCCAACCATCTGCAAGAAAGCTTCCCTGAATTACGATGCGCACTTAATCTCGGGTCCAACAATCCCCCCAAAGATGGGTTCCCCCGTCGCGACGTATAGTCAAACTCGCGGAGTCCTTCGTGAATGGTACTGGTATGTTGACCCATGGACAAGTACACCAGGGGAAAATACTTCTTGTCTGGAACTCTCTTGCGTTTCCTTAGCCGAAAAAAAACTCCGTCTTGACGATCCTTGCGGTGTTTCTTGTTGAAGTATCGTACCGTAACTCCTTGAATTGGAAATGGTGGATGACACATCTTTGCTGATAGGTACTAGTGCGGTCTGGAAGGGTGGAATCTTTCGGTTCAAAAGGAACGCCCCTTATTAGTGCCGTTAGCGAACCCTTGCATCCTGTAATAAGCTCGAGACCCATAGCACTTTAGAGAGCTAGAAGGAACCTTGTGCAGAAACGCTTCTGTTGCTTGTACGAGAGTTGATAACTTTGCTGAAGCAATGATGCCACTAATCCGAAGATAACTACGCACGAACGTTCTCTTCCGCTGCACCACAACGACAAAGAAATTGAGATTGCACTCGACACCATTGTGCATATCAGTGCTACCCAGACATGCAATGAGAAAGGATAATTAAGAACGATTTCTTTCGGCAGAGAGTATCTTCGCTTCTCGAAGAGCGTATACGCGTTTGCGTGGTAAAAACCCGGAAGCTGCTTCATTGGAAAACGCAGGTTCCATTCGATCGACATCTGAACCATAAGCACGACTTAGTTTGTGACAGGGATGTTATTGCCGCTGAAATAACTTTCCAGGTAAGCAGCCGTAGTGTAGTGCTCCTCAAGGAAACTGGCACTTTTGTGCATTAAGAGATCCAGGGGCACGGCCCAAGTGGGGTGCTCACACAATGTAGGATAAAGGCAGCCAAGGGTCAGCTTCGCCCTCTGCATGGGAAGCTGCTCTAAAAGGCGAGGGATCCAACTCGCAACAAGTGGAATTTCACTGCATGATAGGCATTCCAGTTGCCTGCCTTTCGCTGGCATAATCTTGCTGTCACTTTGATACAGTCTTGGGTAAGTTACATTTTAAAAAGTAAGTCGCTACAGTTACTTTAGGAAAAGTGGCGAAGTTACCGTTACAGTTACTGTAACAAAAGAGTAACTTGTTACAGTTACAGTTACTTTTAAAAAGTAGCGACGTTAATGTTCAGTTACTTTTCTATAACAAAAAATGTAGGAAAAACTAAAAAACGGCTCTCACCAAGTTTTATTTTAAAAGAAATATTAAAAGTACACTTTTTACTTCATATTGTAAATTAGTAGCAGTTGCTTCTAAAAATTCGTGTCGGAAGAAAAAAAATATAGACACGTATCAGTCAGGCTTGCACCATAGCGCTAAATTCAAACTTTATAGTTCAGCTGGAAAAGTAGTCATTATTATGAAATGAATAAAGATCAAAACTCACATCGAGGTGTTTTCTCAGATTTGAACACGAAGACTTGTTGACGGAGTACTCCTTGTTGGAAAGCTTGCATACTGCGGTCAAGTTGTTAGCAGTCACCTCCACCACAGCAAAATACTCTACAGTGTGTGTGTGTGTGTTTTTTTTATCTTCACCAAATTTAAAAAAAAAGGAACGTGGGATAGAGACATTTAAGCCTTGGGGAAGTGTTAATGGCCGTGGCGGCCTCTAGAAAAAAGGTGAAATTAGGTAATTAGTTAGCTAATTAACTAAAACGTTTTAACTAGCTTTTTAATTTTTCACTTGAGGGCACATAATGTATTTAGAGGATTGAAGACCGACGACAATATGGTCTAGCCGTGTCGTCAAATTTGGATAAACAAAATTCCTAGTAGGCGCTACGGGGTCGAGAAATGTCCCTTTGGTACACGGATCGGTCCGAAACTAAGCGAGAAAGAGCGCCGTTAAAGTTTGAGCTCCGCCCTTCCGGCCTCCGTGGATCGTCGTTATCGCAGCCAGCTTCGCATAAGCATGTGGATAATGACGAATCGCATGCCCGAAAGGGCGTAGCGATAACTTCACCGGTGCTCTTTCCTGCTTAGTTTCGGTTTGACGCCAAACCGAAACTCAAGACACGTCGATTTCCAAAGCTTGAGATTGAGGTGTTTTTTTGCAGCATGCAATAAAGCGTCTGTTTAGGACACAATTAAAGCAAGACATGAAACACAAAAGCGCTCTTTTATCTGCTCTAAAAGGAACAGTTTGTACCTGTACGAACACTTTGTACCTGTACATTGATATTGCTATCGATATTTATTTTTGCTGAAGAAACCCGCAGCACCACAGAAAGGCATGTCGCCCGTATCACGAAGACCTGGAGCGCTTGTCCAATGATGACGCAATGGTATTGTACAGATGGAAGATAAATGGTGATGATGGTTCATCAAGATTAGAACCGCTAAATATTTTTTTTAAATTATTAAAATCATATGATGGTTTTAATCATTCCCTTGTTTACCAGCGAACACGACGAGCTTCTTCCTTGCAAACTGAACATTCTTTGGGTAATCCTCGCTAAATTAAATACCCGTATGCTTCCTGCCTCTAGCTGGACCCAGTCACCGCGCTTCTTAATTCTCAAAGAAGAAGAACATTTCAATAATACGCCTTTTTTTGGCAGGGTTTAACTTGCCGAACCGGTGAGCCCAAGCTATTGCATTAAAGTAAATTTGTACGCCAAGTTTATCAGAGCCCAAATATAAAAACAGATGTTTTGCTTCGGAGTGCGTTTACCTATGCGGCGAGAGAGTGTCTAAACTGGGGCCCTGAAAGGACTTTTTTTTACTGGTTTTTAATTTGCACCGAACCTGAGCGCACTGAACGTAGTAACTTAATGAAACTTTTCTCGAATTTCGCTTTATTTTAAAAGTTATAGGCAGTATAAAATTACAAAAACAAGCAAAACATAACCTCCTTCATGACGTCCTTCGTTGCTTGAGTGGCCGTGAACTAGAGGCGGGGCAGTGAGCTCCGCGAGCGGTCACGGCTGCCGCACGCTGTGTCGATGGCTCGAGAGGGCGCCAATAAAGCATATGTTTAGACTAGGCTGTATGTAGCGGGCAGCCAGGGCGGCTCGGATTGCATTTGCTGCGCGATTAAACACTAAGTCGGCATGACACTTCATTGGCCACAAACAACAGCAAACAGGGGGTAAAGATCAGTTTAGAACTGGAGCCACTTCACGCTGCCATACCGCCAAAAGGCCAAACCGCAAGCCAAAGCTGCTCGCCGAAGGACTTGGGAACCCTCGGAACCGGTCGGATCCTCCACTCCATACGACCGCAGCGCCGCCGCGTACATCCTGGACCTTGCTAAGCTCGGTGCTCGTTGGTGCCTGATCCCACTACACCTTTCTGGTATGCGCCGCCTTTTCCACCGCTTGGTGGCGGGTATGTCGACGTGTCATTTCTTGTTTCCGTACTTTATAAACTGCATTTGCTTCTTTTCTGATCTAAAATAGTAAACAAAAACTACTTTTATATATAATTGAAACGGTTCGTGTCACTGATATTTTGAATTTCAACTGAAAAGAAGTTTTTTGCGGCTCTGACCAGTAGTAAGCCCCGGACCAAAGACGTCACATATCTCGCGCTTTCGGCACCCGCAGGTCGCCCCCGTAGTTGGAGGGGGTATCCGCGTCGTCCGGCAGGCACCTCCCGGAGGGCCGTGTTTCAGCGGCGCCTCGTGGAGGGGCCTGGAACTCGGTATTTTTTGTTCGTCTTTTTCCGCGCTGCACCAGGTTGTGTTGGCCTCTATGGCGTTGGCGGCGCGCGGGCGCAGCCATTACCATCTGGTGCAGGCCGCGAAAACTAAAACAAAAAGCAAACTAATTAACGAATTGGACTCCTTCAGTATCCTTTGCATAGAGAAAAGCATTTTACAGCGTGAACGCGCTTGAAACCACAAAGCGCGATCAGCTGACACGCACCCACGGATAACAGAAGAACCCGACGAGGTAGGAGTTTGGTAGGAGCGTTGGGTAGGAGGACCGAGTTTTCGTGCCGGCTAATGAGAACGCCTCTCACTAGGCGGCACTAAAACTCGGCCCTCACCCGGGAGCAGGCTACTTCCATAGGGAGCGCTCATATGGAGTGGTCGTAAGTATAGAGTTGGTCGGGTTGGGGGGGGGGGGGGGGGGCGGGGGGGGGGGGGGGGTGAATGAATTGCTCATGCGTATGCATCAGTTGGCGTGCAGAAAGAAAGAAAGCGGATAGTGAGGCTAAGCAAAGTCTGGCGACGCTTTCAAACGATCGACGCTTTCGCCTGCACGACGCTCGTATGGAAAAAGCGGCCCATAAACCACGTCAGTCCGATCGAGGAGTTAGAAACACTGAAATTTAGGAACACTGCTGCTTTCAATAAGCTGAAAGCGAAAATAGAAGACGACGATTATATTATAAATCTATATATGATACGATTTATTTATTTTTACCTCAGTGAGCCGCAGCGCCGCAGAAAGGCAAATGGCCCATACCTTCAAGGCCTGCGGCGCCGCTTCTAATGATGATGAAATGGCATTGCATAAATGAATTGTGTGGATGATGACGATGATGATGGGATCGTGAACAGGGTCAAGAGCGTCAGGCCCAGGAGCGGCCTTCGCGACGGTGGTCTTCGCCGAGACGCCTTGGGCCGCTGACTCCTTGCAGGCCAGTCTCGAGGGTCTGGCGAGGACTCCCTGCGTGTTGGAAAATATGACTTTGAACGGGACGAAAATAAGTTAAAAAAAGAGAGAGGCGAGCAGGAGGATGCACAAGTAACATCAACAGGCTCCTGATGGACTGAAATTTGGGCATGGCCTCACGTGATGTTTACATCAGCTCGGGAGACCTTGAGCAAGAGTATATGCTGCGGCCGCCATCAAAAGAGCCATCTGGGGGTGCGAAGGGCGGACAGGAAACGAAACGGAATCTGAAACGTCGGCGGGAGGAAGAGAAGGAAAACGACCACGGGACAGGGTCTTCGAGATAGTAGACCGATAAAGGAGCGCAACGATAACAGACGCGGAATTAACCCTCTCCGTTTAAAAGTGATATTAAGTTATGTTTATTTAAAACATCTTGCACAAACAGCAAGAGCAACGTTGTGATTAAATTTATTAACACTGCGTGCCCAGCTTGCCAACGAGTCGGCTGAATTTCTGGTGACGCAGGGAGCCCAGCACTCCCGTGGTGAAGCTGCAGGGGTTGGCGTCGGTGTTGGCCGTGCAGCGGTCTTCGTTAAAGCGGACCTTGAATCGAAAAAGATCGTCTGCTAAAGACGCCGGCTCTCGGCGCTGTATGCTCGTTCGTTGGTGGCAGTTGGCGTCGCGACCACTTGCGGCATCTCTTGTCTCCGGTGCGAAACGGCGCTGTATTGTGTGAAGACCCAAGGAGGATAGAAGGGTAGGAGAGGGCATGACGTCAGCCGCGTAGCCTCCACAAGCCATGCTCCCTTGACGCCTCGCCTCTTTCTCATTTTCCTCCTTACTCTCCTCACTTATCAGCCCAACATGACCACATCACGTGACCGTGGCTAGGCTTGGTCTAGCCTTCGATCTGATAAAACCTACCGGACGGAGCGCCCGCAAGCCTGCAAGGAATCCTCCTACAATCAACCATCCATCTCGCACGTGACATGTCACGCGCACCAACCGCCAGAGAGATCTGCGGTCACGCTGGGCACAATATCGGTTAAACTTGAGCCAGTGACAAAAGCGCCCAGTGCGCATACACTATTGCCCCCCCCCTCCCCCCCCCCCCCCCCCCCCAGCTACAGTCACAACGCTTCCAACCCCCCTCGTTTAAACTTTTAGGGGCGAAGCTCCTTAGGGGCTAGCCATGTCCGTATGTCCGTCCGCCGTCCGCCGTAGGCCGGCGTCGGGTTCTCGTGCTTCTGCTCGTGATATCACGTGCTCACGGGCACGTGAGCACATGCTCACGTGCTCGTGTAGGGCAAAAAAAAATTGGAAAAAAAAGATGAAAAAAAATTATGAAAAAAGAAAAAGAAGAAAAAAAAGAGTAGGGGGTTCTGAGATGCCATCCCATCTGTCTGCTTAAAAAGAAGAAAAAGAAGAAAACCACACATTCTCCTATTGCCATGAATGAAAAGGACCGAAAAGCTCGGCATGCAGCGCCTCAGCGTCTACGCAGACAGCAAGCTGCTCCGGAGACCAGGGCGCGAGAAGCTGCTGCACAGCGTCAAAAACGCCAAGCGGACACGGAGTTGAGAGCTCGGGAAGCGGCGGCAAAGCGTCAACGCCGACAGCAAGCAGCAATACCTATGACAAAAATCAGTATCATCAGCACCACCCGAGCTTCGCCCCAATTAACATCATTCACCACGTGGAGATGCGGTCATTTTATGACTACGCTTCACCAATATTGCAACGTGCCCCCTCCTAGTACTTATAACCTCCTTGGCGAAGACCGGTGGCTTCGCTGCGTTTCCATAAGAGCTAAGCCTTTTTCTTTCTTCACTTTTTCCTCACGTAAGTTCGCTCTTTGCAAATTTTACAAAAAACAAATTCACCATCTGTGGGCAACTCTGCACAAAGTCGTAGCGCGATAGGTTAAGAAACCGAATTTTGCGGTCGATTTAAAGATCCTGGCCTCTCCTTGAATCACACTGTAATAGGCAACCGGCAATGCAGTTTGGCACTACTCGTTGCGCCATCTAGCGGCTGCGAAATAAAGAAACTGGGTAGGCCAGGCCGGGATGGGTCGCGGGGACTGCGGGCAGGCCCATTTAGAAACCACGTGTGAATGTGTTGTTTCGGATCGGCGTGTGCCTTTTTCTAACCGCTTTTCGTAATAGTGAGTCCCAACTTCACGTCTCTATGACCTCACCGGGATCATGCGACATCTCGCCTACTCCTAGAATTCCCCCCCAAAATAAACGTCGCTACTGTTGCGTGAAAGAACTGCCACAGTCGCGAAGGAAAAAAAAAATAATTGAACACTGCGTGTGCACAGCATTGATAGACGCTCAAGTTGGGCAAGCGCTCGTGCGGCCGCAGCTTTGACTACGGCCTTCTTTATTCTAGAAAGCATGTCTAATCGCGAAAGAACGTGGCCGCAGTGGAGGAGATCAGGGAAGATGCCGCGCGGAGGGCGTCTCTCGGGAGTGCCAAACAGTGCCCCCGTGATAAAATTCGAAGCACGGACGAGGTTTTCTTTGTTTCGTTTTATGATTTTTTTTTCGGAAATGTAGAAAATGTTGCGTCGACCCTCCACTATTTCGCCCTCCCCCGTTTCTCCATGCGCCGGTAGCCCCCCTGCCCAACCCTTTTTTTTTTTTTGCTTTTCTCTGTCGTAATTTGTTTTTTCGCAAAAAAACAAAAACATCAATGAAAAAACAGTGAGTGCGCAGGCGAGCTGGTGGATGTTGATCATGATGTAGAAAACCCGAGACTGTGGTAAAAGCAGGGAAACTTGGTCTTCTTTGACCAAGTTTCCCTGCTTTTACCACATCTCAGGTTTTCTACATCATAAACAAAAAAACATCGCGTGTTTTTTTTTTTTTTTTTTTTTGCGCTGGTTGAGTGGCTTTGCGCTGCCATATGGGTTACCGTTCGGCGCCGCCTTTCGCCTTCTTCGGGTGGCCGGATGCTCAATGACTCATTAATTGGATTGATAGGATTTCTAGAATAAAGCAGGCTATGCTTTAACTGCGTAACCACAGAATGTTGTTCAAGGGTATAGTGTGGTAGCTGTGGCTTAGCCTAACTGCAGTTGACTGTGCACGTGTAACTAGGGTATTGGGCAAGTTTCCGTGGCAAAATCTCTGTTCAAACAGCATAGCTCGTTCGTACACTCCGTGCCATAGTTAGCGCGAACAAACCGTCGCGGTGTCTTTTTTTTTTTTACTCTAAATAATTAAAAAACTGGCATAAAAGGGAATTTAGTGACGGAATCTGTTCACTTGGCCTTTTGACCCAAGTGGTAAACTTTATTCCCGATTTGGTTCTGGCAATCATCGATACACCTTCGTACACTCAGGGGCACGAGGACACAGCGCACCCGTATCAAACACTAGGACAACGTTTCACAGTCACACCAAAAGAAAGAAAGGGACACTTACACAGCGCTGACCTCGTGCGTCATGAACTACCAACTCGCCCGAACTTCTGTTTTAACACTCAGGGGCGTTAATGTTACGCTCTGACTCTCATCTTACGTATACATACGTGTTCCTAACGGACAGCAAAGCTTAGTGCTTCAGAAAAACGTATGAAGAGGAACAATAAAATAAGCGTTATTTTCGTTGAAAGACAATATTACCGCGTTATTCAGATTGTTATAGCTGGAAGAGAACACTTAGAGGTGCGAACATACCCAAAATGTCGTTCAACGTGTCACGAAAACGACGGGGGAAAATGCTGCGGGTCCCTTAAAGGGACACTGACACCCCCCCAAATTTTTTTTCCCTTTTTTGTCAGGCGATTCATTATGGTGTCGGAATACTACCCAATTAATATTTTGCTACAGAGTCACGTATTTTTTTAATAAAGCCAAAAAACGCAACTGCGCGAAACCGAAACCAAAACGGAGAAGTGGAGAGGATAGCGTGAGTGCCGGAAGTCACGTGGCTACACCCGACCGTGCGTTTTTTTTTTTTTTTTTCTCTTTCCACACATAGCACCGTAGCAGACGAAATGCCTTCGCTCGCCGTGGTATTTCTTTGCAGTTATGTTTGTTCCGCTCGCTATTCTGTATTTCAAGATTAGTTGTTTTGTACATTTAATTGGCAATTAGTAGTGAGCGCCCGAGTGCCGTGGTGAATTCCGGTGATCAGCTCCAAAAAGAATACTCCCAAGATGTTGCGAGAAGAGTTGCCTCACGTGTCCTGCATCTGAAAGTGGTCAGAGTTCTGCCAGAGTGCACAAGTTTCCGAAAGATCAACGGGTCGGGATCAATGGCTGGCTGCAATTCCTGTAGAACCATTACGCGAAGCTCGGAAAGCGGACGCGACCCGATTCATATGCTCCTTGCATTTTGTGGAAAGTGATAGACATTGAGTTCGCAGGTGTGAAAAATGGAATCCATACCATTTAGTGCAGCGACGTATAGTCCACAAATTGTTTTTTTTTTTTCTGTGATAATTGTTAAAAAAAAAAGAAATGTAAACAGCGCAGAATGCTTGAAAAAAAAAATAAAAGAAAAAAGGAACACCCACACCAGGTATCGAACCCGCGCCCTCTGCGTGTGACGCGGACGTCTTTCCACTAAGCTACTGAAGGAACTCTATTATACGTAGTTATGCAGCGGGTAGACTGTATGTCGGAAGTTTGCTGCCGATTTCCTGATTTCCCTTCAATACATGCACTCCCGGCTTGAAATCGAGCAGCACCAAGCATAGGGCACATTCGCACCTCGTAAAGTAACCGTACGCGTGCGTATTCAACTCGAAGTACGCACTTCGTGCTTGACGTTTGAGCGAGCGATGTCTTCAGCCACGAGAAGGGACGACGGCTCGGCGACGTCTTCGTGCAATCGGCTCGCTGGTCGGGCGTGTCGTACGGGATGAATATCAGTTCTTTTGATCGGTCCAAAATATCTCTTTCGAAGAAAGACAGAATTCGCCAGTACCGTGAACGACAGTTCTGAAGTAGAGGTCCAACGCCCGTCGTCCGCTGCCATCCGCTAGTGCTAGTCCCACGGGCCGCGATATGCAGTGAACGCACGGAAAGCTTCCGGTTGTCTGTGCTACCTTTTTTTTCAATCAACGTATTTGCAGCTTTTTTGAAGCCACAAAAAATGGGTTTCATATTTTTTTCTATTTTTAATATTGACTGTGTGCCTTTAATGAACCACGACTTTGATTAAATTTGGTGGTGGCATCGATACCTTACAAAAACGGCCCGTGACCACGGAAAAGAGAGTGAGCGAGACTCGAACCGGCCAGTTCTTGATCGGCGGTTTTCGGGCGGAAAGAAACCGAATTTCGTGCCGCAAATTCTGTTCTGGGTAGCTGGGCTCTCATATGTCACGTACAACTAAAAACTTCGGCGAGCATAAATACCCTGTCAGTGTCCCTTTAAAGGTCCTTTTGTTTACCAACTAAACGCTGGCCAGGAAAGAGTGTTAAGTCAACCGAAAGGAATCAACAATGAACAAAAACATAAACAGGCTTGATAACCACTCTGACAGAGCATGTTTCTCTTATTAAAGCATGAATGGTTTATTACGTATTTTATGCTTTAAATCTCTAATTTTGTATTTAACTAAAGTCCTAATGGTTCTCAGATATTCATGCACTTTGTACATTACCACGAGAGGAGTTGTGTCCCGAAATATCTGATTCGTGCACTCCTTACTGGTCTACCTCCCGAACCTTTTGATATATTTCTCATTGAGACTACCATTACCCTTTTATGTCAAATATTTGCCTCTTAATAAATGCCTTCCAATCAAGACTTGTAAAAAAAGCTGTAGGCTTCGGGTAGGTGAAAATATATAGAACTCTTAAACACAAATAAAGAAAATAAAAACGGAAAATGACGCTTGCTATTTTTTCCGTCGTTGTACTCTCCTGCATTTACATGCAAGAAGGACAAAGTACGTTGTGTCCTCGCAAAGACTGCGCAACATTACATGTTTGAAGTTTATAGTGGTCCTGTAGCGATGCTATCTAAGAGAAGAACACGTCGATACCTTTCTATAGACGTAAGCAAAGCGATGTAGAGTGGGAGCGCCCTATAGCAACAAACATATATTGCAAGAAAGCACGCACACGAACATGACAGTTTCCAAATGGGCGACAGAGGCACTTCACCTTTCTACCGTACTGAAATGTTCCTAATGTCTTAAAAGGAATCTGGTAATATCAGGGCACTTATAGGGCCTTTCATAAAATGACTTCGAGCACGAATTGGCGTGATAGAACCCCTTCGGAGTCAAGCCAATTTTCAATCAGACTGGAAGCAGCCACATCGAGGTGTAATTGGGGTGACATTCCATCATGCTATAAGAGGACTTTACGAACCTTCCGGATAAAATCACGATGAAGTTCGTTATCGACCTTGCCTTTATTGTCTTCGCAAGCAGCCTGAACTCAGCCAAATAGGTGAGCCGCTGGACGGACGTACTGCAAGACACGGTCTTCGAACGCTTCCTGACGTTGGCGACAGGCGGAAGGCTGCATATTATTTTGTCCCCGCGATGCCTCAGATTACCTTTTGCGCCGCGAACCTCTACAAAACCTGGACAATGCGATTCCAACGGGTATTGCCACCGTATTTCGAACTCGGTCTATAGCCTTCTACTGATATGGTACGAGCTTCATGATATGTCAGAGGAATTAATGCGTATCCCGTAACAAAACGCAATCGCTTTACTCTCTGATGAGGTCCGCGATACGATACTCTCAGTGAACGATCCGGGAATTGTTCGAGATCCCAACTACATCTATGTCCAACACCGAGGTGTCTACACTATACTTCGAAGTGACAGTAGAATTCTGCTAACGAAGGACAGCCAGGTGGAATGCCTTTCATGTAGGGAAGGTCCTTTTGCCGCAGGCTGGAAGCCTCGTATCTCAAAGCAACTTCCTTTGGATGGGGCACGATTGACGATAAGTTGCGTGTACCCTGCCTTGTGTGAGCATCCCACATAAGCTGTACTCCTGGATGTCTTAGAAAAAAAAAAAAAACAGTTTTTGCGAGGAACTCTATACTAGACGTGCTTATAATAATATATATATCAACCACAGTTACACCCCTATTACAAATGAAGTCACGAATGTGCATGATCGCCAACCTCGATGGAACCTTCGGTTTCCAATGAAGATACAACCGCGATTTTACCATTCAACCAGGTTTACACAATTTGCGAAGAGAAGATACCCCCTGCCAAAGGAGGTCGTGCTTATCCTTGCCTTCTCCTCCCAGGTATGGACAGCGCTGCTCTGCGGGATGTTTTCGAGTGCATTCACTATATTTCTTGCGCTTTGGGCCAACAAGAAAACAATTTATAGTGCTCACACCGCGGTGCTTGCATTGGTCGCCTCATCACTGCAGCAAAGCGATCAACTCTCCTACAAAAAACGGAGACAGTTCTCTACAAAGCGTCTTATAGCTCTCTGGTGTGTCATGGGTCTTGTGCTTGCAGGGTTTGACACTGAGCGACCTCATGCCCTTCTTTCTCATCTGGTCTGTGGGACTCGATGCAGCAGTACTCATCCTTGTGCTTGAAGTGGCTTCGGCTTATTTACGTGTCTTGTGTGTGAAGCCCCGACGCCACAACATACAAGTTTTTTTTAAAAAGCCCGGACATTTCAAACGGCGTAAACAGAGACTGGATATGAGTCTGCGTTGGGCTTACTGAACTGAACCTTTTCTCTTCTTTTTTGTTTGGTACTGGCCAACTGTGTAAACCCCGTCCACACCCACAGAAAATTACTAAGCTTGCTTTCCTGCTGATTACGAAAGCAGCCAATAACAGTGAACAGTAAAAGGGGTGCCAACGAATGGAGTAAACTACGTTGAGACAAAAAAAAGATGGCTGAAAGGAGAATGAGCATGTCGTGGCAGCCTCATTGCTCCTGGGCACCTCGCATTTCTCATATCTATTCGTATTCTAACCTTCGTTGTTTTGTCGGATTCTAATTTTCGGCGTGATTAGGTGCCTTCAAGTTCTTCAGGAAAGTGAAGCAGCAGAGATTTCTCAGAATTGACTGAATTTCTGCAAAGTAATCTTGCCTATCAGAACGTTTGCACAAAAATAAAAGTGTCACAAAGAAAAGTACATTAAAGCTACAGTTACTGTTTTTTTTAAATATTTTTCCTAAAATTATTCTGTGACGGTCATAACGTACTAAACGTCCGTGTATTTAACACAGTGGTGGTTGCATACATTTTTAGAAGAAAAGAAGCGTTTAGCGTTCACCTCTCAACTCGCAGGCAGTTCTAGCGGCCACGTGGGTATAGCCACGCACTGGGGTTGGCAATGCACATGCCGCGTGCTTCGTTTCATACACTCTTTGGGTTCGGCTACTGCTTAGGTCTAAGTTTCGGCTATGATCCTGTGCTATTTATGAGCCGCACTTGAATATTGCCACCTCGGGGCTGTCGCCATGGCAATGTCAACATGACGATCCCCGTCTCTAGTTTATCGAGTATCGCAAATTAGCAACTTAAATAAAAATATCTCTTTTATCTTTAAGTCTTTTAATGATATCGCGAAAGAACGCTCTTGAGTTTGTAGCTTTGGGTGGAAACACACTTTGATAACGCTTGTAACCCAAATACGCTTGCGTAAATATTGGAAAAAAAAAAATGAAAGACGTTCAAAATATCTTTAATGCGAAATTAGAGGGCAGCCCATGAGGAAGAGGACGGCAGGGCACGGAAGAGGAGGGGTAAGGAACTCTATACCCTCCCCTCGTACTGTGTGCCTCCCCTCCTCTTCCTCGCGATCTTCCCCTGCTCCTCTTCATTGTCCTCCTCCTCCGTATCTTCCCGATTTCGAGTCAAGAGGTCCAACGAGTCAAGCATCCAACAAGTCAAGAGATCCAATATTGGACCTCTTGACTCGTTGGATCTCTTGAGTCCAGACTTGGGAATTAATCCGCTGCAAGGAACGGATTACTTGTAATATCACTTACTTTTTTAAGTAATTTTGTAATTGCCACGTTACTTTTTTCGGAAGTAATTTTTATTGTAATTTTGTTACAAAATATTGGTAACGGATTGCTTGCATTACTCGTTACTTTTTAAAACAATATCAGCATAATACAGTAACTGTGGCAATACGAGCAGAACATTCCGCAGCATAAAGAGAGTAAGTTCAACGAAATAGAAGACATCGTGAAGGGGAGAATAGCCGAAAAGAAAGCATGAATTTTTGTGTTCACTAGAACCACTAGAAAAACCGGCAAGGCATGTACAAATATACGAAAGACAAAGATCAAGTAAGGCAACGCCGAGTCGACTCTCCATCGCTTTCCATCGTGTTTTTTTTTCTTCTCCCGGGCAGGAGAAAGCTCTTCCAGAGCCGTATAGAGTTTGGACAATAGGCGGAGCAAAGGCCGCCGCCAGCGCCGAATTTTCCCCCCACGCTTCGAGCGTAAACTAAATTTGTGACACAGCGTCGACCAATCAGGAGACCTCCACTCCATCTCACAAATGTCTGCAGTGAAAACAAAGGCACAGGCGCGTGAGCCTAGCTCAGCGAAACGCTTTTGTTTGTAGGAGACCTCGTGCATAGGAGGCACTTTCCAAAGCCACGCGCTCGTGCCCATGCCTTTGTCTGCACTGCTAGAACAGCGTCCTGAGACTCGCTGAATGAAAGCAGTGCAAAGGGTGGGGTGCGCGAGCGTCTTGAGACGCGGTGTTCCGCTCGGCACGGTTCAAATTATACTTCGTTTCACTTTATCTGCGAGCGAAGCCAAAGCTAGAAGCGCGAGACCAGCGCTTTTTGCATTTCTCCCCAGCTCGCGCGCTCGAGCAAAACCTGAACGCACGGAGCTTCCGTGCTCGCGCTTCCAGTTTTGCCTTCGCTCGCACATAAGGTGAAACGAAGTATAGACGCTTTCAGCGCGCGCCAAATTGAGCCGCCATAGCCGACCTTCTGTTGTCTTACCGAGATGCCGAGCCACTGAAGCGGGCGTTGACGAGTCTCCACAAGGGCCTATGATGGGGAGAAGGACGTGGTAGAATCTAAAATGGCAATGACCTGACCTACTGTGGTAATAATGCAGTGGAGCGAACGGAATAAGACGAAACAAAAACAGAAGGTCGGTTATGGCGGCGCCCATGCACAGCTGCCTGAAAGCGTCTATAGACCTTTCCAATGTTTACAAAATAACAGTCCAGCGTGCGATCTTCACAGTCTAGCACGTGCGTGTTCGTCGCTTCGGAAAGCGAGCAAAGCACGCGCCATACGCACGAACACTCAAAATGGCACCGGACACACGTTCTTTCTTGGAAAGGTCTATAGTCCTGTCACAAATTTAGAGCACACGACCACCGCAAGGGGCTGTTTCGCGGCCTGTGGTTGGCCCCGAGATGCTCGCCTATTCAAACCAATGTATGGCCAAACTCTCTCAATAAACGGCTCTGAGCTCTTCGTGTTTATTTGTTTTTGTCTTTTACACCGTTTCACCCCTTCAAACTTCTTCAGCGTCTCCCGCCACCTGCACAGATATCAAACGCAGGTTCACAGCTCGCGTAACAGACAGTGTAGTCTCGCGCGAGGGGGTCGAATTATCTTTGTTTTTGATGTCCGCTTCTGTATTCTATAGACCTTTCCAATGTTTACAAAATCACAGTCCAGCGTGCGATCTTCACAGCCCAGCACGTGCGTGTTCGTCGCTTCGGAAAGCGAGCAAAGCACGCGCCATACGCACGAACGCTCAAAATGTCACCGGCCACAAGCTCGTTTTTGGAAAGGTCTATACTCCGTTTCACCTAATGATGTACCGCAGGAAAGGCTACAAGCGCGAGTTCCTTGCTCAGATGCACATCTCGGGGGCACAAGCCCACGTGCATTAAGGGCAGCGGCCAACGCTATGAGCTCGCGCTTCTAGCCTTCACTGCGGTACAACATAAGTTGAAACGGAGTATAGACCTTTCCAAGAAAGAGCGTATGGCCGGTGCCATTTCTAGTGTTCGTGCGTATGGCGCGTGCTTTGCTCGTTTTCCGGAGCGACGCACACGCGCGTGCTGAGCTGTGGAGATCGCACGCTGGGCTGTGGATTTGTAAACATTGGAAAGGTCTATAGCACGCTCTTGAGGCACGGCTGAAAAGCGCCCGGCGCGAGGCTATGAGCCTCGTCTGCGAGGGTACGGACGATACTCCTTATGGTTTACATGTCTGCCGGGCATGGTGGTCGAGTTCACTCCTCACTTTACAGTCAACTGTCAACATAGAGGGGGGGGGGGGAGCATCTAATCTGCGCTGAGAGGGAGAGAACGCGTAAAAGTGGTGTGATCCTCTATTCTTTTGTGAGACCGATGGCCTCCCCTTCTCTCTTTCTCCATGCCCTCCCCTCCCCTGGCCTCCACGAATATTGGTATGAAAGTGTGAACCCATGAACGATCGATAACCCGTAACCGCCAGTTTTTCTCTGACATGTCGAGCTTTCGGTCATAAAGTGTCCGTCGTCTACAAGTCATCTCTTAATGAGATCTTCCAAATTCAGGGCATTAAGAAGAACGGAAACCTAAACAAACACTAATCTACGGAAACACATCAAGGTAAGCTGGGACACCTGCATTCTGCATTGGCTATACATTGTAACGTTAGAACCAAGTTTTTATTTTCTTGTGAATAACAGGCGAAACACCCGAGTCAAAAGGGCGCTTTCGTAGATCGCTTCTTTAGCTCCGGATCTCCTAGCAGAGGTAGACGTTGCTACTGAGCATGCGCACCAGCTTTGCACATTTCCAGGGATCATTCCTGGAGACCGTGAGCTAGTGGGATGGCGAGTGTGGTTGCAGCTTTCGGTGCCTTGTCAGCTTAGAGGTGAACGGAGTGCACCAACAGTCTTTCTCTTAAATGCAATAGTTTATTTTTACAAGGACTACCATAATACGGGCTTATGAGAAATGAGAAGTTGTGTTGCAGAACGTTTTTGAAAAATATCAAAATTTTTTATATTGTTTTCTGGATAAGTGTACGGAAAAAGTAACGTCAATGTTGCTTGTAACGTAACGAATAAAGTAATCCGTTACTTTCCAGCGAAAGTAATTTGTAACTGTAATCCATTACTTTTGAGGCTCGGTAACAGCTCCGGACCGCTGCCGCCATCTATGGGTCGTTCTGCCAGTTAGAGGGTGCGTGAATAGCAGGCGGTCGCAGCAGGTGTATGGAAATTCAGTTATCGTAGTTTTACTTTTTAATCAGGTAAGATGGTTCTTTTGAAATTTTGATGCGATGCTTGCAGTACCTTGGGCACCTCTGGGGTAAATCGTGGCGCGATACGTTATCAAGCTTATAAGCAGTCACTTAAAAGGCTTCACCCCGGATTCGTGGGCACGTTGTAGAAGCAAGTTCAATGTGCATTGTTTCAAAGATAATAAAAACAAAAATTAGCACAAAAACTATAAAACACACATTTTTCCACAAAACAAGCGAAAAAAACACACGAAAGAACACCAAGAACCAATTACTTTCCATTATTAATGATTAACAAGCCTATTATGCAATTTTCTGCAACATATGGTAAAATTAACATTAATCACTATGTCGCAAATAATAATAATCATATCGTACATCGTTTTTTCTCGAGAGTTCAAGTGGAAGATTAAATACGCTATACCACATTAGATTCATTAGTTTATAAAAAAAAAAAAAAGAAAGAAACGGTGCGTTGGCGGCGCAAGGGAGAAACTGGGAAGAAACAGAACCGCTTGTGGTTGTCTGCTTCCTCCATCAGTTGTCCAACTGTTTGCTTTGCCCTAAAAGCATACACAAATTGAGCATTGTTCTGCTGTTCACTATAAATTGTGCATCAGTATGGCAATGCACGTAAAAAATGTATCAAGATAAACTTAAAAAAAAAACATTTAAAACAGAAGAGTAATCACTTAGTGCTGCCTGAGATTTGTTCTGTAGTATGTGAGATCGTATATTTCCCAGTTAATACGTTGTCACGCTCTTAGTCAACGAATGCCATGGAAGTTGCACACATAAAAAAAATCAAGCAACCGAGCTTCCGCTACTGCACCACCATATACATAATTTTGTGTAATATTGCATCATAATCGATGAACGGTGGCTGCAAGATAACCGTAACGGTAAACCCAATACAACATTTAGTATGATGAAGAGTATTGCTATTGCCACGTGCGTTGTCAAAGGTATGCTAATTTGACAAAACGCTCATAAACTTAAAAAAATGTAATAGTAGTCCTGCAAAAAAAATTAAAGACGTTTTCTCCATAATGCCGAATTAGAGCGCAGCTCTTGAGGAGGGAGAGAGGACGGTACGGAGGGGAGGGTATACTCGTGTGACGTCACGAGGGTGGCGTCACACGTGACATCACCCTTGTTACTCTTGTGTCGTTACTTGTGACCCTCGTGACGTCAAGCCCTGGTGACCCTCGTGACATCACTGGTGACCCTCGTGACGTCGACCTCGTGATCCTTGTGACGTCACTCGAGACCCTTGTGACGTCAGTTGTGACCCTCGTGACGTCGCACGTGAATTAACGTGTGATGTCATTATGGGGAAACGTCCCACAATGCAACTCGCGGTTACGCCGACGACGAGGGCGACGACGCTCAACCGGGAGAAGGGCGCCTAAGAGCTGCGCTCTAAAACCAATGAAAAAAATGAAAGACGTTTACAACTTTCCTCTTCCTCCTGCTCCTCTCTTGGGGTATTTCGATTTTGCGATATACCGTGCTAAAGAATCTGATATATATATATATATATATATATATATATATATATATATATATATATATATATATATATATATATCTTCTGGTATTCTCGCTCACCGGTTGTCCGGAGAAAGGAAATGCAGTTCTCACATCTGGAAGCTCTTCTCTATTTAAGTTCTACCGGTGCCAAGGAACAGGACAGCAGGATCAATCCGGGAGAACGAGACAGCGTTAGAGACAACACTTTGACGAAGCACTTGGTACTTTCGACGTCATCCTACTTGCTGTCGGCTCTGTCGAAGATTGCTCGGCGTTTTTGAGTTCCTCAGCATTAGTCTTGAGCGTGTTCCCCCGAGATGGCACAGCAGAACAGCGAGTGCACGTCTCTCGGGGCCAAAGAGATGTTTTTCTGCATGACTGCTATGAAGTTCTTCTTTGTCTTGCACGAAATATTTGGTGAGTGCTGTAGGCGAGAGATACAGAGCTACCACGAGCAAGCCGTTGTCGACCTTGGCGGCACACAATTTACCAACTTCGACTGACGTGCCATAGAGACCGATGGGTACAGCACAGACCCGTACCCACGTAGATGGCCACTTGGATAACGAGTCCACCATGTTTTTATGCGTGCC
This sequence comes from Ixodes persulcatus, assembly GCA_013358835.2. Classification (NCBI taxonomy): domain Eukaryota; kingdom Metazoa; phylum Arthropoda; class Arachnida; order Ixodida; family Ixodidae; genus Ixodes; species Ixodes persulcatus. Next base: position 255,188 of record JABSTQ010000212.1, read on the forward strand.
TCTCTGTGATTTATGAATGGTGATATCACTTGCCTGCACAACGGGTAGCTGGTACCTCCCCTCCTCCTCCTCCCTCCATCTCCTCTCCTCCTCCTCCTCCCTCCTCCTCTTCCCTCCTCCTCCTCCCTGCGCGTTGAATCATGGGACGTTTCCCATAATGCACCGCGCGGTTACTCCGACGGCGACGGCGACGCCGACGCTGCTCAAGCCGGAAACGGGCGCCTAAGAGCAGCGCTCTAAAACTCTTGCCGTTGTTGAGCTATGTTGGTGTCTATCAAAAGATTGCTGGATTGCGGAGGCAAGTTTTCAAATGTTTCCGAAATTTGCGGGGAAATGTCATGCTTAAAGTCAGGCCAGCTTTCATACACAAACAGGCAGCTCTCTGACGTCATGCCGCTTTGTTGGCGCTGCTATCGCCACGGAGAATGCTTAGACGCCAAAAGAAAAAAAAAAATAATAACACAACATTACAATACCGAGGGTAGAAACTGGTGCATTATCAATGTGAACATTGGCCGACTGAAGAGAACTAACAAAGCCATTGTTTCGGGTACCAGTAGGCATCTCGATAACAACGCCAGACACTTTATTTTCTGAATAAAAAAAAAAAAATCGCGCCGCGTTGATTCATTTACGGGAAAAAACAGGGCCATTATAGAACGCGGACATTGTTACGAAGAAGCGGAGCGGTCCACAAAACAGTCACTCGAAACCCCAATCGACAAGAAATTGTATGGATCATGAGTCGATACAACTTTTATTTTCTTTAAATTGCTTGTTGACAAGCAATGGAAGAAAAAAAAAAAAGGACTTAGGCAGCGTTTCTTTTTTTTTTTTTGATATAAAATAGTTTTTATGCGGCCACAAAACAAAACAAATCTTCAAGTCTTGCAAGAACGCATGTTCTTTGCCGCTCCTAAGCATTATATTATTAATAAGGAGAAAACATTTAACGCTACAAAACTATTAATTTTTTTTTTTCGTAGGCGCTTTGGGATTTATGAATGTCTAGTTTTCAAAACTTAGCTCATAAAAGAATTGCATTTGAATTTGAAATACGAATCGTCGAGATGATTGAAATGAAGAACGCATTAGGCTAACTAGATTCAAGGTACTCAAAATGAAGCTTTACGCTTTTTTTTTTTGTTTTTTTCGCGTCTAGGGATTCATGGCTCAGCGCTTGCCTAGAAGTTCTTTCGAGAAGGCGTGAAAGTCATTTTATACAGGTAGCCTCTAGGACTTTCCTTTAAACCTGCAACTAATAAGTTTAGTCTAGTCGATAATAGTAACCGAGGAAAACAGACGCTCGTGAAGAGTGCACGTTGTACACTTTCGATTACCATTAGTTATAATATTATATCCCCTGCCTAGTAACATCGTATAATCGACCGATGGCTATAGATGTTTTCAGCCATTGATGAGAGAGGTATACGGAGTGAAAGTTCGTACGCTCCCTCGGCACCTCGTGGCCTTATTTACTTCCCAGATGCGCCGACGTGCATTTCTTTTTCTCCCCGACCCCGACCAATGACTGTTCGCGTTTGGCTGCCTCGTCATGGCGGGCTTCTTGCGCCTACTCTTTGTGACCCCTTGATTACCGTGCCACTTCTTGCATTCAGACGTGCCAAAGGTGCATTGTAAAACACTAGCTCGCCTTCTGCAAAGAGCAAGTCGTCTGCTTCTTGCGCATGAGTTGCCGTGACGTCAGAAGGACGCCAAGCTCTGATTGGCTCTGATTGAAGGATATAGTCAGTAAGAGGTTAAGAAACGTTTTCTGGCTGGGGAGGAAGCAAACGGAATGCTGAAGAGAGAAAGAGGTGTCCTCCTCTCTTCTCCAGAATTCCGTCTGCTTCCTCCTCCCCTGCCCTTCTTTCCCTCGAAAACTTTTCTTCACCTGTAACTGACTATAGTGAGCAAGCTGCCTTGAGGTCTACCCACTATCCTTCGATCGCAACCAATCTGAGCTCGGCGTTCTGACGTCATCACGACCTCCGCGAAAAGAAGCAGGCGAACTCGCCCTTCGCAGTGAAAGCTCCAATAGACCCTTTGCAAAAATCCAACAAGCCCGCGCGCGCCGCGCGACAAATAATGGGAGTCCCCGGTACGCCCCTCCCATGGTCGTTGCTCCCGCTACCACGGGGCATACGCGAGCAGGCGAGGGTCACCAAGGCAACAACGTTCGAGCAACCGTGAGCAGAGTTGGACTGGTCGGACACCCAGTGACTTTCGGTCGGACGAGCGACGAGTGCACGGTAATTGGGAAAGGGGGTATCCCGTTGGCTCTTTTTCGCGGGGCTCTCCCTTCCTCATCCCTCTCCTTTGTACCGGCTCCGTCGTCGGCTGCACCAACGCTTCGTCGAACCTTGTCGAGCCATGCCACGGTTGCGGTGCAAAATAAGTGGATTGGGTGACACTGCAAGATGTGAATGTAAGTTACCACGAATAACGCACTTAAATAAGTGAATAGCCTTACTTGTCGCGATGCGCTTGTGCTGTTACAGATACGGTACGCCGCGAACGATGCACGACGTTCCGGCGGATGGGCGGGATGGCGGATGAATGCGATGGCTGCTGGCGGTAGCTGCCGCTAGAGCACTATATAGATCCTACGAAGCAGAGTAACGCAATCTTTTGATCCGCGTGTTTTGCCGAACACATGGCTGACAGAGCAGCTCGGCGCGAGTCACGTGGTACTCAGGGTTCCAGGAGGCGCCCGCCCTGTGGGAGAACACATGAAGATCGACGCAACACGGCTGATTAAGAAATGAACGCCGAGTTCACGCTTTTAGATACTAGTCTGTCGTGAGGTTGGTAAAGCACTAAACACTTTATCAGAGTTTTCATAATATTGGATGCGTGGCAAAATTCTGAGAAGGAAATTTGCAGGGCAATGGCGTTTGAAGCAGACGATTTTTTTTTCGCAGCAGAGATGGACGTTCTTGGTTGGCCCAAGCGGGTCACGTGACCGCTGTGGCGTCGCCGGGTCATCTGCCGCATAATGCCACTCAGACAATTAAACAAAAAACATTCTTACGTGGCACACCACTTAGCGCAAATTATTGTAAAATATTCCTTTATTATGTAAAACACTATTGTCGTTCCGTACATCCCCAAAAAATTGAAGAAACAACGATTTTCTCACGTTCCCCACGCATTTGTGACCGTAGTTGGAGCCTCCGGGAGTTCGCCGCTAGTCGCCGAGAGATGGCGTTCTACACACTAAACATCGTAACACCCTTATGGGTGTAAATGGCTTGTCCTATAACTAACACCCGTATAGGTGTAGCAAAACGCCCTAAGGAAAGGACGTTATACCTAACACCCCTAAAGGAGGGTGTTTTTCCCGAACACCCTTAAATAAAGGTGTGATTCCACAGTACACCGTTTTATTAGGGTGTTACGACTGCGCAGTACGCCCTCTAAATTGGGTGTACCGCCGCCAGAAAGGTAAGTAAAAAAAACGCAATGACCAACACCAATAACATAGGGTGTATTAACCCAAAAGACTACAGGAAGAAATGACTGCGAATGAGTCGAAACATGCCTGGTTCACTTTTTATTTTCCGATCAAGATTCTACTAGGTTCTACTAAATTCTCTTCAGACGATTGCAAGGAGGTCATCTGGCCGCAACCATGTCTCTGCTTACTACGTTCACAAAGACGGAACGACCGGAAGTTACTTGGGACGCAAGCGGCAGTTCATGTTTGTAAACAGTAAAATGGTCTATTGAGACGGAAGCAGGACTACAATCAGAAGCATGCATGCAGAGTACTTACATATAAGAGAGCGATCTCATGTAATCCGTGATAGATGCATAATCCGATTCGAGCAGCACAGAACAATTCGCAAACACAATGCCGGGGATGAAGGCGGTCGCTCACATTCCACGGAAGTATCGCGGTCACCGATGAGGAGCTTTCTGTCGTGATAGATGCACAATCTGATTCGCGCAGCTCGAAACAACGCAAACACAATGTCGAGGATGAAGGCGGTCGATCACAATCAACGGAAGTCTCGCGTCCGCCGAGGCCCGATGAGCAGCTCTTTGCCGAAACGCGTTCTACAAACACAGCACAATAATTCCATAGACTCCGACGAAATAAACGGCCATTATAAAAAAGTTGACATGGATGTATTCCGCCGTTCACGACGAAAAACTACGGTCGCGAAGTGGAACTCGTCAGGACCTGCTTGCACGAAAAACAGGAGAGCACTGAAGGACGCTTTTGGAAACCGGATTTACATGGTCCCTACAACTCACCATAACCTGGCAAACGGCGAAGGCTATGAGTCCAGTGAGCCCATCAGCGCGTCAGAGCGAGTCGCGTGACAAATTTTCGTCCAAGCGTTTTTGTCCTACGGAGAGCGGTCACGTGTTTCGCTCCACCCCTCTGATTCGCTAGAAGCGGCCTTCGCAGTCGCTCACAGCCACACGAAGACCCAAAAGGAGGTGTGAAAGCTTATCAGAAGACGAGGTCAAAGGGGGTGGACAAAGCAGCTAATCTCCCTCTGCTGCCTCCTGCGCTGTACAGGGAGGGTCGTTTGTGTGCGGGACCTTGGAGTCGTTGTTGTTCGGGTGGCGGTTCCCTTTCGAAAAGTGTGGAGCCGGGGAGTGGGTTGTGCTGTCTCGGTAGAACTCGTTGATCGTCGTCTTGTTTATGCGTTTGAGCTCCTTCTTTCCCTTTCTTTTTTTTTTCTTCATGTGTTGAGAAGTGTACTTATTGGTCCAGACAGGTGAGATTGTATTACCCGAAATAAGGGCGCCACAGCTTGTTCAGAGCTTCAGCGCAGTCAAAAAAAAAAAAAAAAATATTAAGCAAAACGGAATTTGTTTGCTTTTAGCCCGAGAAAGACTTCTCGGGCTAAAAGCAAGCAGATTACGTGTTGCTTAATTTTTTTTAACGTCGTATTTTAGGCGGTCAAGAAATAGAAATACCTCTCCGGCATAGCCGATTAACACAGGATACTCTCAAAACTCAACCAAAAACGGCGTCGCGTACGTTATGTCAGGATGGCGTCGGCGCGACTCATCCCATTCGTTAAATATTGGCTGAACCAAAATGGTGTGGGCACAATCTTTTCGATTAGATCCAACATCGCGCAATACGGCATGTTTCCTGGGCTGTATATTTACACGTCTTCGGTCACCTTTTGCGAGCGGAAGTGATTTTTTTAAATCGAAGTTGAACTGATAAAACGGATGCACGCGCGACACGTAATTTTCGGCTCGTGTCGGATGGAGAGTTCGATCGGAGTTGCAAAAACTATTCTCTAGCACTTCCTAATCATACGCACCTTCGTGCGGCGATTAATCATACTCGATGTTAGTACCGCCGTACATCAGCAACAGTTTCACCAAAGCGATAAACATGAACGTTTATGAAATCATGGGTGTATTCGACAGAATCAACATTACGCCCCTCTCACACCGTGTGAATGAAGGGCGTAAAATTCGCCCATACACCCTTTTTACACGATTTTAGAAACCATCGCTACAAGTGGGGCGTAAAAAGGGCGTGTAAGGGGTGTAAGACGTCAACACACCCTTTTTACACCCACTGATATTCAGAAATCGTGTAAAAAGGTTCTAAAAAGGGTGTTTTTCCTAACTTGCACCCTTCTTACACCCTTTTTACACGATTATGGGTGTTACAATGTTTAGTGTGTAGATTGCGCTACTCCAAACGGCTCTGCGCTACTCACCTCCAAAGGAGCTATATTGGCGACGTGCGCGACCGAAAGCGTCGCTGTGGTCGGCCTTCCACGATTGGCCGAACGCTGACTATGACATCAGAAAAGGATTTATCATCGACGGAAATAAGAGGAATGAAAGAACTTTAAGTTTGACGGTGTTGGCAGTGTTCCTTTGAGAGCGCAATGATTTGAAGCTTCCACCATGCTTTTTACAAACACCATCGAACTTGTTGTTTGCAAGGTAATGACGTCACAAGGGGGAACCATAGCAGGGCGCCACCAAAACATCTCGCCGCTAATATAGTGCTCTAGCTGCCGCGACTCACTCGCATTCGAGGAGGCGCAACGAGAAAGCCCGTGATGGGTACCGAGTGTTCCCAAACTTCCCTGCCGTCGCGGGGCTGTACGTTTTGCAACAGGTCCATTTCGGTCAAGAAGCCGTGCCCCCCGCCCCGCTCAAAACAAAAATACAAAAAAAAAACAAAAAAAAACACGACAAGCCACCACTATTAAGTGTGTGTATGTGCAGTCATTTTCTTTGCGTTCATGAGTCCCACTGAGGGAAAGCGGACGTTGAACATTTCTCTAGTGAATGCTGTTTCAATACTTAGTGGCACTGCATAACATTAAATGCCTACGAGCGTTGGTTTGGGACGCCCAGTGTCTATAGGGTCACTGAAAGCTTACGAAACTCATGGCGTGGCTTATCATGATAACGCTACCAGTTTCGTGATTGGTTGTTCGACTTTGTTATCGGCTGATAGCGCAATCTCTTAGGGTGCGGAGTGATAATAAGATGCCTGCGACACCCGACGACATACGTTTCTTAAGCTGTGATTGGCTCACGATTTGAGGCAAGTCTTTCTCGACGCCGTCTGCGAAGTCTCGGCGTGACACACATGACGCGTAAGTAAGCCGTAACCACTTCAAGCAAAAGGGCGAGTGTCGATGCGCCCAGTCCCGCAGACAAGGCGAGAAAGAATGGTGCCAGGTCGCCCAGTGTCAAGACCTCCAGGTCTGAAGAGGCTCCGGGGCTGTAGAATTGATGCTTGACCTTGAATTCGTGAAGAGCTTCCGCCCTGCTGAAGAGGCCAGACTCCTGTGCTTGGCTAACTGTCTTCGCGAAGGCTTCCCTGAACGGCGACGTGTACATGATCTCGGGCCCAGCGATGTTCGGAAGGAGAGGTTCTCCCGTCGGGACGTAGTCGAACTGGCGAAGACATTTGCGAATGGTACGGGTATGCCGACCCATGAACTCGTACACTACGGGAAAATACCGCTTGTCTGCAACTATTTTATGTCTCCTTAGTCTGAGAAATTCTGTCTTGACGATTGTTTCGGCGTTCTCATTCGAAGTGTCGTTTCGTAGCTTCTCGAATCGAAAATAGTGGAGGACACATCCTTGCTGATAGGTGCTGCTGCGGCTTGGGAAGGTCGGATGTTCCGCTTCAAGAGGAACGTCCCTTAGTAGTGCCGTGAGTGAACCCTTGTATCCCGTAATAAGCACGAGACCCGTGAAACTCCAGAGAGCTAAAAGGAACCTCGTGGAAAAAAGGTTCGGTTGCTTGTAGGAGAGTTGATCGCTTTGCTGGAGTAACGAAGCAATCAAAGCAAATGCCACCCCGTGAGCACTCGGAAATACCTTCTTGTTGGCCCATAGCGTCACAGATATCGCGGATGCACTCAACAACATCCCGCACAGCAGCGCCATCCATACGTGCTGTGAGAAGGGAAGAATGAGTATGATCTCTTTCGGCAGAGGATATCTTCTCTTCGCAAACAAGTTAAACGCGATAGAAATATAAGAACGCGGTTGTGCTCTCATTGGAAAACCCAAGTTCCATACGGGTCTCACCTCTTTTTTTAAGATGACTTCGTTTGAGACGCGAATGAATTCGGGGCTGTGACGCTTCTTGCCGAAAACTGACCTAGCGTAGTGATTTTCGCGAAAACTGGCATTTTTCTGGGTTATGATATCAAGGAGTACACCATACGTGGGATGTTCACAAAATATGGGGTACTGGCAACTAATTTTAAAATGTGTCCCACTCAAAGGAAGCTGCTCTAGGAGGTGAGGGGTCCAGCTCGAAACTTGTCGACTTTCGATGCACGATATGCATTCGACCTGACTCTCTTTCGTCAGCATAATTTGACTGCCACTCCGAAAAATAGTGTGGACACCACGATGTTGGAGATAGGCGTAGTGTGGATCTCGAAACATACTCTCATCTTTCCTTGACAATACCTTAGTGCGGACCAGATCGGAAAGTAATGCGATCAAGTTTTTGTACGGCACACGTAGCATTTCCTGTGTCATATCGTAGTGTTCGCACCATATCAGTAGCAGGCAGTTGGTCGAGAATGATACACGATGACAATATCCGTCAGCATTGCAGCCTTCAAATTTTGTAGAGATGTGCACCGGAAAAGGTAACCGCGTTAAGAAGTGTCCGACGTCGGGGCCGTGAACTTCGAGACACCAGGGGGACAGCAGAATCTGGAGCCTTTCACCGGTCGCCAGTGTCAGGAAGCGTACGAAGACGGGGTCTTGAAGGACGTCCGTCCATCTGGTCAACTCTTCGGCTGTGCGCAGTTCGCTTGCGAAGAAGAGGACAGCGAGGCTGACTACCAACTTCATGCTTAATTCGACAGGAGAGGTTTGTGAACGCGTCTTATGGAGCAAAGTGCGCAACAGAAGTCACGTCGCCGCGGTGTCTCTTCTATAAGACCGCCGCTTGCGCAGGCGCTTCGTATCAGGCCAGTCTGATTCCTGCGCAACGTGCGGGTAAACGTGGGTTGGCGCGCAAACACAATGTTGGTCGGTACTACGGCATAGGCCGCGAAAGTGGCACCTGATCAATCACGGCGTTACTGAAAAAAAAGGAACCGATTACAATTAGAGTGATTTTATTGAAAAATGTAACTGACTACGGTAACCAATTACTGCATCACAACAGTAATTAAAAATTACCAGAAAGTAATTGATTAATTTTCCCGTTACTTCTTTTTAAACTTATCATTACTAAATAAAAAAAAATGAACACGCATGTTCAAAGTGGTTTCATTTTTCTCCATTTGTCATTCACACCTTGCTAAGCTTAAATAGTGAAAACATCGCTGATCGCCTTGACTTTCTGATCATTTCGGTATCTTTGTATATTTATATAGTTGATCATAGCCCTGTTATACTCCGACGTTGAGCGCAGTGAACGCAGCGTAGCGCAGAACGTGGGCCTTTGCTTGGCCGGCGAGCACGAATTCCATAACTGCGACCGGTCGGTATCTGTGTGCGCTGTGCTACGTGCCATTTTCTACGCATGACATCGGATATAAGAAAGCCTTTAAGGATCAGAAAAAAAACAAAAAAAACTGCCCAACGTTAGTGCATTATGAAGGAGTGAAGCATGCGAAGACAAAGCGACTTTGTACGTAAAAAAAAGGTTAATATTTTAGTTTTTTTAAATATCATTGATTCATTGTAGTTGATCACAGAAAACGAGCAATTGAATTACAGCGAACGTTACCACAGAAAACTAGGAATTGAAGCGTCAAAAAGTTACCATAAAATTTTACTGATTACAAGTAATAAGATACCTGTAACTCGTTACGTACAAGTATGCACCTGATGTAGCTGCTTCTTATCTGATGAAAGATCAGCTTTCCGGAGAACCGCTCCGCCACGCCGGTTCGTGCCTGAAGTGAATTTCCGAAAGACCTTGGGGTACCATAGTACTAAGGCGTCATTTTCGCGACATTGAAAACTGTCGATATCTTGATCGTGTTGAAGTACGACAGAAAAAATAAAGAAGAAACATGTGGTTTTCTTAAAATGTTGTCGCACGCGTGTTTTGATCGCGTGTATGGGGTCGTATCGACGTGCTCTTTCCGGCAAGAGCGTTGTCACAGCACCACTATTTGTCTCAGTTGGGTGGTTTCATCTCAACACAGACACGGATTTGGGGTCGAAATTTTAATTTTGACGAAAAAAATAATGTTTTGGGGACATTTCTCAAATGAAGGAGGGCGGAAACCGCATGTTCCCCAGATTTTGTGTTCTCGAGTTATGGAGCCGAGGCGCAAGCTGACCTTTCTCTCGCCTGTCGGAGGTGTCATGTTTCACTCCTTTCTACTTTTTGTCCTTTTTTGGTAGTGCAATGTAACTTTTTGGGCCACTCTCAGAATAGGGATTATTTATGGTGAATAATTTTATTTTGATTATTTATCTTTACTTTTGTTATAATATTGTCAAAATGTGTCCCTTCGATAATATTTGTCAAAGTTTAACCAGCTCTTCCGTGTGACCTATTTGAGATATCGTAAAATATTTAGTATTTTCAGAAAGCTAAGAGTCTACTCTTTGTACTGATAGCAAATATCACGTTGTGTGTAAAAGCGAAGAGGCAGTGTATTCTCGTAAATCAAGGACTATTTAAAGAAATCAGCAAATTGAAAATAGATTTAAAACAAAAACCACTTTTTATTAGGCTGATGTTTGTGCTCAAGCTATCTATTGCAGTGCTTTATACGGTAACATAAATAGAAAATGTAATATTTTTTTGTATGGCAGCTATCAAAGCTTGAAATCTTATTTTGTTTGACTGTTTTGTCAGTAAATCAACTTACTCCCAAAATTGCACTAATTCAAAACTGGCGCCTCTTTTTTTTTAAAGATACCTGTGAACACACTTATTCACTGATAAATAATTTTAGCGCGATTATTTATATGAAATATATTTGAGAAAATTTGTCAATATGACGTTTTTGGACGATATTGGTGAACGTTTACCAGCTCTTCCATGTGACCTATATAACGTGTCTTAACATATTTATTATTTTTAGAAAGCTTAGAGTATGATAACGAATTTGATGTTGTTTAAAAGAGAAAGGACAGTATTTGTTCGTAAAGCAAGGACTATTTAAAACATTTTGCGAATTGGAGGTCGATTTTCTAAAAAGCCTACCTTTTCTTTTGGCTAATTGTTTTTTTTTAGCTACCTATTGCAGTGGTTTATAAAGTAAAATAAACAGAAAAGGTATTATTTGGTTGTATGGCGGCTATAACAGCTTACATTTTGGTTTTTGTTCACTTGTCGCCCAGTAATACAAGCGACTCACAAAAATACACTAACTCATAATTAACGCATCTTAAATTTTGAGTAACTACCTGAAAATTCCTTTAATAAAAGAAGATGCAAACGGCGAGTTATGCTAATAAGGCGTCTAGGTCATAATATGTTTAATGCTTTTTTTTTTTATTGTTAAACCGCCTCTCTGCAACAATATTTAACAAAGTTCAGGAAGCTGTGCGGCGTGACCTAATCAATATATTTTTATGATCTTTACATCACCGTAAAGCTCCAATTAAGCTCTTTTTTTAAATATAATTTGAATATTTTGCGCTAAACAAATAACGCAGAACATTTGCCTGAAAAACGAATATTTAGAAAGACTTGCAAGTTTGAAGTCAATTTTCTAAAAAAAAACCACTTTTCATTTCTTTCATTTTTTTATTTACAGTTAGGTAATATAGTAGTCTGTCAGGAACTACCAACAGAAATTGTAATGTATTGTGTGTATGGCCGCTATTAGGACTAAAATCTCGTGCTATGAGAGTCTTTGAACGGGACTTCGCATTGACGCTCAGCTGAGCGAAATTTTGAAATATGTAAGGTTTCCTGTTTAATGTTAGTACTTAGCTCAATATGTGAGCGCAAAAGCCAGTAGAGCAACAATATTTATCCTAGCAATATTTTTTTACTTTGCACTGGCGTGATTTGCAAGGTGTGTGAGCTTCACCCTATGTATTGACGGAGAAGATACGTAACATCTAGACTCCCGGGCAAACTTAAATCAAGAGGAAAAAGTCTAAGTAACCCCACATGGATCACTGAAATATAAATGAAGCCTAAACAAATGACTAACACATTTGAAGTCTTACACGCTACGAAATGCTCGTTATTTTAAGAAAGAGTCCGTACGCGCACAAAATAAACCGTACTTCCTAAGCGTAAGATACTAAATCGTACATATGTACATGCACTTCATATCTGTTTGACATAAGAAAAAATGACAATTACATATCAAGCTCGGTATGTCAAACTCAAAGCCGAAAGCAAAAGGCCCCAGAGGAATTCTCTAACGATCTGCATTCCCCGTATTAGCAGGAAGTAAGCGCTGTGTCCGCGATTGTGGATACGGACTTCTAGGTAATTTTTTTTAAGTACACTACTCCAAATTTCATTAATGTTTATGGTTGTATATTGAGATAACTGATAACGATAAATAGGAAACCTTACATAGGCCAAAATTCTGCTCAGCAGACTCCCTGTGCGAAGTCCCGTTCAAAACGCTCATAGCACGAGATTTGAGTCTTAATAGCGGCCATACAAACAACATATTACAATTTCTATTGGAAGTTCCTGATAGGCTACTGTATTACCTAACTGTGAATAAAAAACAAAAAAAATAAAACGTGAGCTTTTTTAGAAAATCGTTCCAAACTTGCTAGTTTTTCGAAATATTCGTTTTTCAGGAAGATGTTGCGCATTATATATTTAACGCAAAATATTGAAATTATATTCAAAAGAAATAGTTTAATTGGAGCTTTACGGTGATATAAAGATCATGAAAATATCTTGATTAGGTCACACAGCACAGCTTACTGAACTTCGTCAAATATCGTCGCAGAGAGGCAGTTTGACAATAAAAAAAAAAAAAAAGAAAACGTTCAGGATTTTATGACCTAGACGCTTAATTAGCATAAAAAAGCCTATCTCGAGAGTGTTCCAAAAACGTTATATTGATGTACCGTAAAAAGTAGGGAGAAGGGATGGAGTGAAATATGGTACCCCCGATAAGCTGGAAAAACGTGAGCTTCCAATTTGGCCGCTTCAACGATCCTTAACTTGAGAACAAAAAATCTGACGAACTTGCCGTTTGCGTCTTTTTTATTATAGAAACTGCCCGAGAACATGTGTCTTTTTGAAAAAAATTTAAAATTCGACCCCAATTCGTGTTTGAGTTGAGATGAAATCACCCATATACAAAATGTGTATATTTACGGAGACACATGGATATGTTGTCCTCCTTGAGTGCATGACTAGAACTAAGTAAAACGGTGACAAAAACATATTTTTGGGGAATCATGATTTTCACGTCCTTCACAACATATATATATATATTGTTAAGAGCGTTCCAGCCGTTGTCCTTTTCCCACTGTTTGTACTTCGTCTTCCTTTTCCTCATGTCCCCGTTTGTCTTCTTTACTTTCGCCCGTTACAATCGCCCCCCTCCAAGGGACTGTCCGTCCCGGACAGAACCAACGTAGTCATCGCGTGCCACATAAAGTTTGAGTTGGCTGACATGAGCTGTCAGAGTCCGGTGTCTTCCTCGTTGAGGCAGCGTTCGCAATTCCTCGAGGCGATATGTCACAGGACCGAGTTGCCTGCTTATTTTGAAGGGTCCGCAGTATCTTGGGAGCAATTTCTCGGACCGCTGCGGCCGTCTGAGGTGACTTCGAAGAAGCACTAAATCTCCTGAATTGAACGATGGTCCAGAACTTCCAGTGCGCAGGCGCTGGGTGAGATGTGACTGCTTGTGAAGGATGGCGAGTCGAGCTCTTTCTCTTGCTTCGTGTAGTCGCGCAGAGAAGTCGCATTCATAGTCCCGCGCGCGGCGTGTCCACGTCGTGTTCATCGCTGTCTCCTCTGGAAGCGTGGGAAGCCTTCCATACACCAGCTCGAAAGGCGATTGGCTCGTTGTTTCTTGCCGGGATGTATTTAGTGCAAACGCAGCAGTGTCGATATATTGGTCCCAGTTCTTGTGAGATGAATTAACGAATGCAGCTAATATATCGCTCAAAGTACAGTTAGTGCGCTCTACCAATCCGTTTGTTTGGGGGTGGTAGGGTGAAGCTGCTGCATGCTCAATCCCGTAGTTCCTAAGGACATCCTTGAAATCACGAGACATGAACGATGTTCCTCGGTCAGAAATGATCATCCGTGGAGTCCCATGCCGCAACACCACATGGTTGGTCACAAAACTGACGAGGTGTGTCGCTGACGTGTCGGGAACTGGGTGTACCTGAACCCACTTCGTTAAGTAGTCTATGGCCACAATTATGTGCCTGTTGCCATCCTCTGATTTTGGGAATGGTGCCAGATGGTCTATACCAATTACTTCAAACGGACTTCTTGGGGGAGGTATCTGGTGAAGTTCTGCCTTTTTTTGATTCGGCGGTGTTTTGCGCATTTGGCAAGTGGTGCATGAAGCAACGTATACCGCCGAACGTCACCTCTCAAACCCGCCCACCAGAACCTTTGAGCGATTTTTTCTAATGTCCGGTGCTGTCCAAGGTGACCAGCAGTTGGAGCGTCGTGACACATGACCATAACGTTGCGGCGCAGACTCGTGGGAACAACAGGCAGCCACGAAACTGTCTGCCGTGATCGATGGCAGAGAAGCCCGTCACGTAGCTGGTAGTGTGCTCGCAAACGTTGCAGGCGTCGTCCGTGAAGGCGAGAAGAGTCACTGTTTGTGTTTGCGAGATGACTGATGATAGTTGACGTCTCTGTGTCGTTTGACTGCGCTGCCTGCAAATCAAGCAGAGCTAAAACAGAAACTGATGAACCATCCTCCACGGGATTGCGGGAGAGGAAGTCGACGTCTTGATGGTGTCTGCCGCTTCGGTGAACAATTGCAAAATTATACTCTTGAAGTTTCATGGCCGAGCGAGCAAGCTTTGGCGTAAGATCGCTCTTCGATTGGAGCCACTGCAATGCAGAGTTGTCGGTGACCACCGTAAATGTCTTGCCGTAGAGGTAATGACGAAACTTTTCCACAGCCCACACTACTGCGAGACACTCCAGTTCGGAAGAGTGGCACCGGCTTTCTGGTTCACTAAGCCTCCTGCTTGCGTAGGCGACGGGGCGTTCTCGACCATCTTTGTCCTGTTGAAGAAGGACAGCACCTAAGCTTTCTCCACTGGCGTCAGTGTGGATGACGGTGCGTGCGTCATCCACAAAATGAGCCAGCGTAGGTGGTTCTAGAAGAGCTCTCTTGAGGTCCGCGAAGGCTGCCGCTTCTTCCGCTCCCCATACAAATTTGGCGTCTTTTCTTAGGAGCCGGTTCAGGGGAGAAGCCCTTACTGAAAAGTTCTCCACAAAGCGGCGAAAGTAGAACGCGAAACCTAGAAAGCTCTTTAATTCCTTTATCGTTGTCGGTACGGGTATATTAGCAAAAGCTGACAGCTTTGCAGGGTCTGGACGAATACCATATTTGTTGACGACATGGCCGAGGTAGATTACTTCGTCATATCCGAAGAAACATTTTGATGATTTTACACGAAGTCCAGCTTTCGAGAGTGCATCTAAAACAAGACTAAGACGATGTTGATGCTCGTCAAAGCACTCGGCATACACGATTACGTCATCGAGGTAGACCAAGGCCATGGTACATTTCAAGTGGCCGAGGACTTTATCCATAAGACGCTGGAAGGTCGCCGGTGCATTGCACAATCCAAACGGCAAACGTCTGAACTGAAACAGGCCATCAGGTGTTACGAACGCAGACTTTTTAGCGTCATCTGGATCAAGTTCAACTTGCCAGTATCCCGAGAGGAGGTCCAAGGTCGAGAAATAGTGGGAACCATGCAGACGGTCAAGGGCGTCATCAAGTCGAGGTAGGGGGTACACATCGGGCTTAGTGATGCTGTTCAACCTTCTATAGTCGACGCAGAACCTTGTCGAGCCATCTTTTTTCTTGACGAGCACCACAGGCGACGACCACGGGCTGTTAGAAGGTGTTACTATGCCCCTTTGGAGCATATCGTAAACTTGAGCGTTGATTTCCCGTCTCTCGGGCATAGAGACTCGTCGTGGGTGTTGATGTACTGGCGCGTGGTCACCGGTGTTGATGGCATGGCGCACGAGGGGCGTATGACTCAGCTCTTCTTTTGTAACGGCGATGCAGCTTCGAAAATTTATGAGTAGGGACTGAATAGATTCTTTCTCTGCCGCGGTTAGATTGGGTCCAAAGATAAACTCAGGCCATGGCAGGGGTCCGGTTCTGCCCAACTGTTCTTCTGAAGCGGGAAACGAAGGCGAACTTACAAGAGTGGCAACCACCGTTTGTGACTCAACCTCAAAAGCAACTTCTAAGCTGTCGCCTCGCTTTAGGTGAAGGTCGTCGCTGGCCAAGTTAGCAACAAGAATGTCCAAGACGCCTTGGCGAGAGGAGGTGAGACAGCGGGGCGTGGCGAATTCCGCCCCAGGGCGCGAGTGCAAAACAGTTTCGATTATAAAGTCTCCCAATCGCTTATCTCCCTGAAGTGTTGCGGGGACCCAGACCGCCGAAGACTTTGGAACCGTAATGTCTTTCGTGGCAACAACTGAGCCCATGAACGGTTCACGAACGAACTTGGGGGGTAGCAAAGAGCGCAAAACATTCTTGAAAGTTTCAGCAAGTAGGCGCATGGTGTTCAAACTTGTTTGTACGAAGCTGAATAGGAAAAACAGTGCGCAGCAGAAAAAACCCTGGTACATAGATGTTTCCTTAATATTCGGCCTAAGTTCTTCACAAAGTCCCAACGTTGATGCGTCCGCAGCCGTACAACGGGACTTGCATTCTCGTTGTGTTGATAACTGTGCATGACCGTGTTCAAAGGAGACTAGCAGATTGACTGCCGCACACCAGTCACATCCGAGAATAACTGGAGGGTTTAAATTCTCCACAACGAAGAATGAAAGTGTCGCACTCTCTCCAAGTGTTTCCACGGTCAGTTCGATCCGTCCGATGTAAGGAATGTGGCTTCCGGTTGGCGAGAGAAGTCGTAGTTCTTTACAGTCTGTTGTTGATGCCATACGGTCGGCCGATCGTAGCAACTTAGCATCGATGACGCACACCCCAGCTCCGGTGTCTATAATAGCATCGGTACATTGTCCGATTCCAGGCAGGTAGACAGTGACGTGTGGGGTCAGCGATGGGCACATAGATGTAGTAGCCAGGGGAACTTCGTGGACTTCACGGGACCCCGCCCTGTCGGGCACGCGCGGAGGGTGTTCCTGACGTGGAGGACACGTATTCCGGCAAGATCGAGCAAGGTGGCCTTGTCGTCCACAGTTGAAGCATTGACGCCTGTCAGGCCTGCGGGGGCCGTCTTGCGTGCCACCAGCAGTAGCTATATGGTTTGCTGGGCTCACCGTGGACGCTGTTGCTCTTATCGCCACGTGCATTTCCAACGCGTGACCCAGGGCAGAGCGGAGCGTGGAGGGTCGCGCGAGCCGCACCCATCGTTGAACTTCGGGATCCTTGATGGCATCGATGAAAGCAGAAGTGCTCATCAGGTGGAATGTATCTTCAGAGCTCCCCACCAAAGCCTTCCTCGCCAATCTCTCGACGGCGTCGGCTAGCTCTTGTAGCGACTCTGTTTCCTGGCGATAGGTTTTGAGCGCCGTTAGGTGTAGCTGTTGTAGATGCGCATCATTATATCGAGAGTCCAGAGCTTGTAACAGATGTTCATATGTAGTTCGACTTGAATCCGGAATACACTCGAGGGACTCTGCCGCTTTTCCACGTAGCAGGGCGACTAAAGCAGCAGCCTTGCCAGGGGAGTCCCAGCCATTGTGTAGAGCCACCGTTTCGAATTGCACGATGAACGCCCTCCAGGAGCCAAGACCATCGAACGTCGGGGGTTTGAGCCGCCTCGCGCCGGAATCCGATGGAGCTATCTCTGCCTGTCTCTCGGGCTCATCGTTTCTGCAATGGCGGATCGCAGCTGCTTCCTGGTTGGGGGAAGGGTCACCCAAACCTTCTGGTCGCGTACCAGTTTGTAGGGCCTGTTCCAGGTGCTCCAGTCGAGTATGTACAGATGAGAGGTTTTGATGTACATCGGTGACTTGTTGATGTAAAGTCTGCTCCACGTTTGCAATGCGAGGGGCCAGGCAATCGTCGAACTGTGCAAGTATTTTTGCAGCGTCAGTCGAGCTCTTCTCCACCAACCGTTCGTAAAGCTGTTCGGTGAGTCGCTCCCAATTTGGTTCCGGATTTGCAGGCTGGGAGCGGGCGTTCATGCTGAACATCCCACCGCTGCCACCAAAATGTAACGAGCGTTCCAGCCGTTGTCCTTTTCCCACTGTCTGTACTTCGTCTTCCTTTTCCTCATGTCCCCGTTTGTCTTCTTTACTTTCGCCCGTTACAATATATATATATATATATATATATATATATATATATATATATATATATATATATATATATATATATATATATATATATATATATACAGGGTGTTTTTTTTTAAGCTTAACAGATTTGTTTAAAAAAAGCCGTGAAAGTTACACTTATGCCGCTTGTGGAGGTGAGTTATACGGCCAGGGGGACAGATTCTAGGGGGATAATCGTAACGATCAGTTGGCTAATTACTTAAAATTCGTTAATTAACTTTTTAATTAATGAAAATAGACATATGGTTCCAATTAGAAATTTGCTCAGCGTCGTCGAAAACCCCTAAATCAGTCATTTTCAGAAAGACTTTGAGCGCGTGAGAAGCGTAGTAGTGAACTGAAGTTACCGCTCGTGGAGCAGGTACAAAGCTAGAGGTTGCGATAAGGCGCCCGTGCGATTTTTCCGTCTCTTATCTAGCCCCAGCCTTGTACCTGCTCCAAGTATGGTAACTTTAGTGCACTCTCTACTACTTTACGGAAGGGGTTTTCGATGACGCTGAGCAAGTTTCTAATTGGAACCATATGTCTATTTTCATTAATTAAAAAGTTAATTAACGAATTTTAATTAATTATTCGACTGATCATTACGATTAGCCTCCTATGATATGTCCCCCTGGCCGTATAACTCACCTCCACAAGCTGCATAAGTGTAACTTTGACGGCTTTTTTTTAACAAATCTGTTAAACTTAAAAAAACACCCTGTATATATATATATATATATATATATATATTGGCATGAATGAAAGCAAAAATCTAAGACAAATTGATAAAGATTACGCGCTCCCCGAGTAAAAATAAATGCCAATTTTCTAGAATTTCGTGACAGGGCGCAGCTTCCCGGGGCGTGCGGGCGGCATTATTTAATCTACTAGCGCAAGGCTTGCAGTTCTGGAATCTTGATAGGAAACGGAAAAATCTTCCTGGGGCCGGAGGTAAATGGTATTTTGGTAGCCAAAAGAAAAAAGATATGAAGCACGCAAATGAAGCTTCTAAAAAAATCACTTGACCAAGTTGATTTCAATGATACCTTGTATTTTGCTGATTAGACTTACATGTTTATTTTTACAAAACAAATTTATTTATGCAGAGCTGGTAAGAACTTATTCTTTTTTTTAGATTTTATGTATCTCAGCTAGAGATGTAAAATTTCCGGCGATTTCGAAGGCCGAAAAAAACAAAAACAAAAAAGTATTTTTCTGAAAATTTTGAAAACATTCGAAAATTTCTTTTAACTGCTATAAATCAGTAATGGTTCGAAATATATCGACGGAGGTCAACAACCACAAGATATTGCCGCAAAGTTTACGGTGGTTTATTGCATTATATCAACGTTTTTTAACATCTACGACAACTTTTGTCAATTCAATTGAGCTTTGACTATTTATCTGGCAACAACCGGTAGCACCTACGCGACCTACGCAGTTCTTCGTTACCGTCGTTAGTACTCTTCGCGCTCTCGACGGGCAGCCGGAGGAGCTATTTCACTTTAGCTTTCCTAGCCCCTTAGTGAAGGTCGTGAGCATCGTACTCGGGTGTGGACACTTGCCGTGGACCGTGGATCTGTCAAAACTGTGTGGTGTGCGCCGTGGTGAGGCCGCGATCCAACGCTTGGGGGAACTTTGCATTAAATAGGGGTAAGGGGCCAGCGGTGTGCAGATTTTGCTGTGCCAAATACGAATTTCCCAACGCAATGCGATTGGCAGCACTTTGCAAGGTGTCCGAAGTGCCCCTGAACATCAGTTCTGCAGCATCGGACTACCCGACAAGATCAGAGCCTGGGGCATGTCGGTCCAGGAGCCCACCTGTGGAAGTTTTACGATCAGAGCGTGCACCTGAGCAAAATGAAAACCCAAGCTCTCAAAATGAGGCCGACAGGTATGTCAAGCCGCGAACCTCTATAGAAGCGTTCGTTGACAAAATGACGCAAGAGTGTCAAAGCAAGCTTGTTGAAGCGCTGGCTCGAGCGATATATGCCAGTGGAACGCCTGTATTAGTTACGGAAAACAGATATGGCGAGAAGGGCTCAAGCTCCTCAGGCCCGCATTGGTGCCGCCTTCCAGTCATTCTTTAGGTGGGCGGCTCTTGAAGGCCAAGTATTCCCGAGTTATGACGCAGGTAGAAGAGAAAGTCAACCCCGCTATTTGCGTCACTGTACTCCCAGACAGCTGGACATTGAATGTACGGGGCGAGAGCATCTTGAGCTTTGTGATGGATACACCGAAGCCTATTTTCTACAGCATCGTGGAGACGGAAGATCACAGGCACACAGGATACTACATCGCAGGAGAGATTTTGAAGGTTGTGCAAAATATTGGTACCGACAAGGTTTTCGCCCTTGTTTCCGACAATGCAAGCAACATGAAGGCCGCGTGGACAATCGTCAGTCTGCGCTATCCTAGCATCACTACTCTTGAATGCTGTGCTCATAGACTAAACGTGTTGTTGTCGGACATGCTCAAACGTGGTTGCGGCTCACTTTATCAAGAGGAAATAAGAATGCTATGCTGGAACCACCAGCTGAAACTCGCTGGGCAGGCATTTTGATGTCACTGGTTGGCCTGCTGAGTAACAAAGAAGATTTACAGAGAACTGTGATTGATGCGGAGCTTCAGGTGAGCAGGGAAATAACAACGATATTAGATGAAGACTACGTTTGGCGATATGTGCAAAGCACCTTCCACGTGTTGCAGCCAATTTCCCGTGCTATTTACGAGGCCGAGTCAGACACTGCTGTTCTCTCAGACGTTCATGAGATCCTGTTCAAAGTAACAAGACAAGTCAAAGAGGCCCTTCCAAACTCTGATTTGACTACGGGCGAAAAGGAAAGAGTAGCGGAAATTCTGCGTGACCGACGCAACTTTATTTGCCGTCCACCACATGCCGACGCAAATTTGATCGACCCGAAGTTTAAAGGGCGGTGCTTAAGCGGAGAAGAGGTATGCCACACAATGGTCAACATCACAGATACGGCAGAGAGGATGTGTCTCGATGTGGTAAAGGTGTTGTCAAATCTCGCCAAATACCGGGTCCTGTCAGGTGCTTGATCGAGGAAGGCATTGAAGGACTCGGCGAAGCATATACCACTGTCCACGTGGTGACAAGGGCTGTGTGCCTTGTTCGAGGCGGGGCTTAGGCCGCACGTCCGGGAGCTTCCTGGCTCGTGACGACGACCATTCCCCGAAGTGAAGAACCCAGGGGTCCCGTGGAGGTGGGAGAATTGGTAACGTAACGAACGGTTTAATTACATGGTAGCGATACAGTCGTCAAATCCAAGAGAACAAATGGAGCTCTCACGCCCCGCCTTATATAGGGGTCCGTTTTCTCCCTCTCCCTCCGCCAGGGCAGCAGGTGCGACAGCCACGTGCTTGGCAGCTGGGTCCGTTGCGACGTAGTCAGAAATGAGTCATAGCCAAGGTTCTCCGAAGTTAGGCCAGGCCTCTCTCCCCTTCCGGAGCGCACGAACCCACACGCACACACACACACGTCCCGTTGACGTCACGGACGCGTTGAGACACGTTTTGGGCAGCCTTCGACAGGTGGGCGTCAGTCCTGAACACGTCGGGACTCGTTTTGGGACTCGTCTCCGCAGCGTTGAAACTCGGAAGAAGGTTGCCGAAGGTTCCATTCTTAACAGCCCCTCCGGGGCCAGGGAAACCTCGAATGGCCGGTGGTACAATCGCTGGCCTGAAGAGGTGGGCTTGGAGTAGGCCTTGAGAAGACGCTGCAAGCACCAAACAAACTCCCAAACCTCTCACAACGGAGGCATCAGCGGAAACGTCCCCCACAACACCACGCCACACCGCAGTCAAACGCTCGGAATTCGCCAAAGACCCGCCAGACTGGATTACGGATTACCAAAATTTGGTACAATTCCGGGTATCGAGACCCCCTGTCGCCAAAAAAAACTCATTTTTCCAACGAGGTCACTAAGAACAAAAGACAAAAGACAAAACCTTTTCGCAATTTGTGAGGTCATTTTGGGGTTTCAACGAAATGCTCCCACTTAGATCCTCATTCCCGTGGATGACGAAGACCTCTGAGATCATCCCTACTATTTTTCGTGATGTCAGAAAAATCTGCTCAACCCATCGGCATTGCCGTTAAATTTGCCTTTCCTTTTTCTTACGCTGAAGTCATAGTGATCGATTTTCACGTGATTTCTAGACGTGAAAATGCGGTCCTTATAGCGCCGATAAAACAATCCGCCTTTTTCATGCCCCGTCACATTTGTCCTAGCAATCTCCTGAGCTGTAGCGCGAAACCCTGACACACTAGGGTCGCTCTTCTGCTCGACTGTCAAAGACACACTGTCTACTCGTAGCAGAGGACCAAAGTTACGCGACGCCGGAGCTACGAGAGATCTTTCACTGATCCCCTCTTCCTCCGCCTTTTTCGCCGGCGCGTTGGGACGGCGTACGCTTTCTAGTGCTACGAGGTCAGGCTGTTCTACAACCTGGTCCCTCTCATCCCGGTTTTCTGCCTCCAACTCTGGGAGTGCTTGCTCCCCGTCAGCTGCCTCTGGCTCTGGATCACTCGTCAACAAAGGGGCGACCTGACGCGATTTGGACCTCGTACACGAGTGAACTAGTCCTTCTCCCAGTTGTTGACCCCTTTCGCGCAGCAGGAAATCTGACCGGTTAGAAAACAAATAAGGATACTCCAACGGGACTGTTTGCGAGACAGCCGCCTCTGTCACTAGCTCTCCGAACGGGCCAGTTATCCTTACTCTCGCCATAGGCAGACAGACACTGTGCTTTTCGAGCAGCTGCTTGATCCAAACTACCTTTCCAGTAAAATCGGATGGCGTTACATACGACGGATGAACAACGTCCATCGTCGCTGCACTGTCACGAAGCACCCTGCACGGCTTTCCGTTTACCTGGAGCTCGTGAAGATAGGGACGAAGGAGCTTCAGGTCCTCGTCACTACCGTTCACGTACGAGAACACCACCCGCGGTTTCTTACATCTGGCCGCTGTGTGTCCCGGCTCCTGACAGTTGTAGCACAGGAACGGCTTCCTTGCCTCGAACTGCCCTGTTGGGCTTTTCCGCGCCTCGTCTCCGTTCGAGTGTTCTGCGCTCTTTTCTGGGACCTTTTGTCCTGCTTCGGGCTTCTCGGGCCCGTTTTCTCGCGAGCCGTTACCCTGTCGGAAGGTCTTGCGCTGATCGCTCCGGCCGGGTTCGCTTTCCTCTCCGCTCAGCTTTCTTCGCGTTGCGTACTCTTCGGCTAGCTCAGCGGCCCTTTCGACAGAGTCGACTCCCACCCTATCCTGCACCCAGAGCTTGACTGACTGCGGAATGCTACGAAAGAACTGTTCGAGGCAAACACACTCGACTACCTTGTCTCGGCTTTCGTACACTTCCTCGCTCTTCAACCATTCTATCAGGTTGGTTTTAAGCCCGTACGCGAATTCCGAGTAGCCCTCGCTGCTCTTTTTGGATGCGTTTCTAAACCTTTGACGGAACGCCTCGGCAGAAAGGCGGTACCGCTTCAAAAGGCTGGACTTCACCTTGTCGTAGTCGTCCGCGTCTCCAGCACTAAGGCGCGCGACAACCTCTGCAGCCTCACAGGGCAACAAAGTCAAAAGCCGTTGCGGCCACGTTTCTGGGGCGAAGCTCAACTTCTCACATGTCCTCTCAAAGTTAACTAAGAATAGGCCCACGTCTTCCCCAACTTTAAACGGCTGCATGAGCTTCTTCATTTGATACGACTCGGTCTCACTTGCTCGTACCGGAGCCCCAACTCTACTGTTCTGCGAGTTTAATCGCTGTCGTTCAATTTCGAGCTCTAGCCTTTTCAGCGCTCGCTCCTGGTCTCGTTCCTCTTTCGCTGCAGTCTGTGCTCGTTCCTCTCTAGCTGCAGCTTGCTCTCGTTCCTCTTTCACTGCAGCCTGTTCTCGTTCCTCTTTCGCTGCAGTCTGTGCTCGTTCCTCTCTAGCTGCAGCTTCACTCTTAGCGTTCTGAAGCAGTTCCCACGTATTTTTAATTTCCTCTGCTTCCGCGCTCTCTGAAATCGCTTTACTGATCTCAGATTTCTTCATCTTTTGCTCCACCTCCACACCCAATTCTTCACATAAACAGAGTAAATCTGTTCTCAGTAACCTCATCAGATCCATGATCGCTGCTCTTTAGCTTTGGCTTTGCAATAAAACTTGTCGCGAGGTTGTACACAAACCTAGCGCACGAGTCAAACACTAAGGATTCCCAGCAGTTCAAAATTAATTACCCATAATCTGAAGCCTGGCGAATCTCAAAGCAAAGTCCAAACGCTCACCCGCAGATGTAGCACGATGTCGCATGGTCCGATCCCAACCGCTGCCAACCAGTTGTTCGAGGCGGGGCTTAGGCCGCACGTCCGGGAGCTTCCTGGCTCGTGACGACGACCATTCCCCGAAGTGAAGAACCCAGGGGTCCCGTGGAGGTGGGAGAATTGGTAACGTAACGAACGGTTTAATTACATGGTAGCGATACAGTCGTCAAATCCAAGAGAACAAATGGAGCTCTCACGCCCCGCCTTATATAGGGGTCCGTTTTCTCCCTCTCCCTCCGCCAGGGCAGCAGGTGCGACAGCCACGTGCTTGGCAGCTGGGTCCGTTGCGACGTAGTCAGAAATGAGTCATAGCCAAGGTTCTCCGAAGTTAGGCCAGGCCTCTCTCCCCTTCCGGAGCGCACGAACCCACACGCACACACACACACGTCCCGTTGACGTCACGGACGCGTTGAGACACGTTTTGGGCAGCCTTCGACAGGTGGGCGTCAGTCCTGAACACGTCGGGACTCGTTTTGGGACTCGTCTCCGCAGCGTTGAAACTCGGAAGAAGGTTGCCGAAGGTTCCATTCTTAACAGCCTCTAAACCCCTAATACTAATTGCTCGTAACCTTATTTTAGTTCCACCCTCCTCCGCTGCCTGCGAACGAAACTGGTCGAAGTTCATCGGTGTCCACACCAAAAGTACGAACTCAAAGGACACAAAGTTGCAGAAGTTGGTGTTTGTTCGCTCCGATCTCGAGCTGAGGAGAAATGATCTGAAATGCGACGACGGAGATGACTCGAGCATGGAGTCAGAGTAGCCCTAACTAACACACTGTTTTGCAACATCCGTCGTAATTTAGAGAAGATATCTACTCAGTGCGGGTGTATCTTTTCCTCGTTGACAAAATGACGAAATACAATCACATGGCTGACATGCGACTATATTTCGTCAATCTGCTGTTAGTTACTTAAAGCTATGTTCATGCTGGTGCGGTAGTGGAGACTCGGCTGCATGGGCGTATCAATCGGGAGGGCAAGGGAAGCGCTCCCCCCCCCCCCCCCCCCCAAGGGATACTAAGGGCTCCGCGCCCCGCCCTGGGGGAGGGGGAGGGGGGGAGGGCGAGGGTCTAGTTTGTCCCCCCCCCCCCGCCATTAAAAAACAAGTTGGTACGCCACTGCTTGGCTGTGAGTTAAGATTCTCATAGATTGATTTATTGACCGAGAAACACGCCATCAATGACTTAGAAACACGAACGGCTTCATCACAGGCGTACGCACTACACCAACAAACCTCATACAGCACTGAAATTTTTCCTCCGTATAAAGCGTTCACCAAAGTCTTAAATATTTATAGCCATACTAAGCAGTAAAGCAACGGTCATTCGGGATGGTTGGTGCACAGTGTTTAGACAATGCAAACGGTGCAACTACGGGGCGAGGCGGCAGACAACCCGAGGTGGTTGTGTTCCTTCACTTGCCACGTTGTCACACTCTTTTGTTTCCTTAGGGGCTGAAAGATGTATTATGTTTAGTATAGCGTGATTAACTTTCCGCCTGCTCTGCCGACAAAACTTAATCCAGAGGTTCATGATGACTATTTTCCCTTTCGATGGGGTCAGTGATATCAATTTTAACTTTCGTTGCAGAAATGTGCTTAACAGGTTTGTTAATATTTGAGAAACCTGTGTTTCGTTGTTTTTTTTTCGAATACTATCAGCCGAATTCATAAACGGGCCTCGACTCGAACTCGACTCAAACTCGACTCGAAACTCCACTCGAGGCCGGTTTTGCGCTTCATAAACCGACCTCCACTCCAAACGCTCCTCGACTCGAGGAAATACTCGACTCTTTCCTCGAGAATCTCAAGGTAGCTCTGTCGCTTCCTCGAGCCGCTCCTCGACTTGAGTTTGGAGTGTAATGGCGGCCGGCGAGTCGTTCGCGGAGTTCGTGCACTTCGTTTTAAGCGCAGAAGAGATCCTCTACGACGACGCAGGCGACAGCGAATCGAGACGTGTGACGAGACGGTGTTTCAGCGAACGCCTGAACCCGCTGGAACGCTTCAGTGACCACGAATTCCTTGTGCGGCGCCGCTTCACGAAGGCGACCGTAGCGAGCACTCTGCTGTCTGCCGGGAGCGCGAGTACTCGGGGCCTGCCGCCCTCAACGATGCTGCAGCTCCTCGTCGCTCTGAGCTTTTATGATGCCAGGATGTTCCAAGTTGTTACGGGAACCATGTGAACATGCCGCAGCCTACAGTGTGCCGGGTTGCGGAGCGAGTTTCGCGGCTCCTCGCACGCACCATCTTCACCCGCTCGATGAAGTTCCCGCACGGCGCAGCGAATTGCGTTCGTGCGGGGCTGCTGTGAAATGAAGTTTCCAGGGGCGACTGGGTGCATTGATAAGAGGACCCGGCGGTCCCGACGGGAAGTGTTCTCGAAACAGAAATGGATACTTCTCCATCAACGTGCAGGTAAGTTCACCCCTGTTGTTTGCGTTAATATTGCCAAAGTTAATTAATCAAACTGTACGCTGAGATGCGATATCGTAGGTCTAAACTCTGACGTAACGATATCAGTTTGCACTACCGAGCGTGCACGTACTCCCGTTCTTATGAAGAAGAAAAAAAGATGTCATTAAACGGTTGCCGACTCTTGTGAGAGCACAGAAATACGTTAAAATAAAACAAACTCCCGGTCGGGTTACCGAGCACAATGACAGTAGCCGCCCGAGCGCACCCTCCTTGCAAGAATGATCATGACTAAAGCACATTTCTAATGAACGTGGGATGAGACGATGTTGTGTTACAACACAGTCTCATCCCAGATGAACCTTTTTTGATCGTCAGATTCTCAAATATGAAGACTTAAAATAAAACTAAATTAAAATTGAAAATGATGAGCAAGTGTTTACTTTCTAGATACACACAAAAGCATTCATTTGGTGGCATTCAGTAGTTGTCTGTGCAGTTGGTAACTACAACAGTCCCATATGTAAACAGTTTTTGTGTCTGCATGTGTTTGTGTAGTGTCCACCAAACTGCACGGCAAACACCCACTGCTCAATAACATTTGTTGTTCATCGAGGTTGGTTGTTTGTAGGTTCTTGGAATTTGTTGCTTAAATGAGACCACAGCTTACGAGTCCACAGAAATATACAATAATGTAGGAAACATACACCGATACCACACCATTCGCAGATTGACATCCTTCGGCAAGCAGCAGAGTGTACCGAAAATACAACTAGTACCAAAAGTCTATATTGTACAGCGTATCACCCGAACCGGACTGATGCCTGCAGCCATCTAAAAGACTTTCTGAGGCTTAATGTGCACAAAGGGACATTATCCGCTCACGACAAAAAGCTGTGTGTGTACATCTGAAGAGTGTTATCGTACACAGCACTTTCTATCAAGAACAGTAGTCTGAGCATTAATCGGACATAACACCACTTCACAAACTACTCCCACATTTCCTATTCAAACAATAATTGTGCTGTATTGTTCTTCATTCTTGTCTTATTTAGGTACCAAAAAGGGATGTGTATTGGTTCTTCATTCTTGTCTGATGTAGATACCAAAAGGCCCACTTTCGGACTAGGAACTCAGTGCAGCGGGCCTAGGCACTTTCCGTGCCTCGACATGTGGTTGCAGCACAAGCCTGAACGGTCAGCTGTGATGATCACTGGTGGACTTGCACTGCAAAACTTGGCCCGCCTGCAGAACGAGCCACTTCCCACCCCACCAGTCCTACCCCCCACTGATGATGCTGAAGGCCGTCTCATGTCCCATCGACTCCAGACCCTGTGGACACATTCAACGGGGCATGGGTGCGGGCTCAACTCGTTGCGTGGTGCTTCCAAGAGGCACTGAATGCAGAACATGTCCTTTTTAGCTTGGGTCACCAAACAATCAATTCACTGGCCATGTTAAAGCTCAAAATGCAATCGGGCCAGAAACAAATCAACCTTATACTATGGCCACACACTTTCTAGTTTGAACCGAAAAAAATCCGCCGGTTTGTCAGTTAGTTAGTCCCCACGGATTGTTGCTATCTCTCTTTTCTACTCGGGTTCCAGCTGGATGACAGTGTTTGAAACTATGCTGGTGGTTGCTGTTTTGTGAATCTTCCAAAAGAAGCAAGACCAAGTTGCCTTCTTTTTTTGCGGAAACATTTTGCTTGAAAACAATTCAATCTTTGTCATCAACAAAGCAGAGGGGTAGCAGGATACAAAGAAAGTGAAAAGCTTCAGGTAATTACATTGAAATAACTCAAATTTTTGCCATGTTCACTCTAGACTTTTCAGCAAGTTGTTCAGTGCACATTTGTTTGAAATAAACTTGCACTTCAGAATGTTTGAAATCATATCTTGCAGTTGTAACCCCGTATGAAGAGCTTTAAGTTAAAATAAATATTGTAATAGTGCAGCAATTCCTTCTGAGGACACTTTCGGTTGTTGGGCACTCAAGGGTGTCCTACCTAACAGTACCTAAAAATGCAAGCATGCAGGGCACATGCACTCGAACTGATGGCATCACACTATTACTGAGTGCGAGCATGAATAATTTGAGCACCGTACCCGGGTTTAGCTGGAACTGCTGTTCAATTACTGTATCAGTACATGGTGAGCTGAAAACTTGGGCCCAATAGCTACGTCAGCACTGTAGTAGTGTGCCGTGAAAAGGCAGTGAAGTCAAATTCGGGGGTTTTACGTGCCAAACCTACGATGGGCATCTGGCATGCCCCAGCGGAGAACAGGATTAATTTTGACCACCTGGGGATCTTTGACGAGCAACCAAAAGCTCGGTGACACGGCGCCATCTCCATAATGAAGAGGCAGTAGGCAAACCTCGTCAATGTGGTGTTGACTTTACTCTGGGAGGCGGTGCAAGTCCATAGAGGACTGCGAGGCACAGACCCCTGGACAGGAAATGAGACATGTCTGAACTCAATGAAAACTATGGCAAAACTCTGATGAAAGCATTTAATGAACGAGACAGCACATGGACAATACAATAATAAAATAGACATTACATAAATAACAGTGCCAAACTTTAGGAAACACCTGGCTATACACATTAAAACATAGATTCCTATATTTTCTTCAGGGGGATCGGTGGTCGATTGCATTAACACCTCACAGCTTGGAGCACGGGGAGTGAAAGCCTGCACAACTGAACATAGGAATCCCGAGTTCAATCCCTACCCCTGCCCGTATCGATATGGACGATTATTGTACCGGCATGCGGTTGTGTAATGTGATGTAATTTAAAGACCCAAGGATAGCTGTGATGTAATTTAAAGACCCAAGGATAGCTGTGGTACGACACTGGCTAAATATCTCGTCTACAGTGGAGATAGCAGATGCTCACTGGGGCTGACTAGCTTCCCATTGTCTAAACATACAAACAACATAATTAGTAAGAAAGAAAGATACTTTGGTTACTTCCTCCGCTTTGGGAGAATACATTTAAAGCTGACGTAACTGCCCTTTTGCATAAAATGTTCACTACGAGGGGCGTTCAAAAAGTTTGTATTATTGTTACGAAGGAATAGAGATTCAGCAATAAAACTCGAGTAGGAGTTGAGACTTTCTCTACATGTTCGCCACCAAAAGTTACCAACTTTTTCAAGCGATGCACCACATGCCGGAGGCCATTGTTATAGAACTCCTCGTCTTGAGTGTTCAGGAATCGCTCCACTTCAGCAATCACTTGGTCGCAGTCCTTGAAATGCTTTCCTCTTATTTGGCCACACTAGAAGCGTCTGTGCCATTTAACCAAAAGTGTCGTAAACTGGGACATTGTCCCCGAACAACACTCCCAGATTGAAATGAATATCCTTGGCATTGCTTCCCTTCAAATGAAAAAAAAACGTATCACTGCACGTGCTTGGCACCGACGGGCGGCGCCATTTTTGTTTCGTCTCCCTAGCGGCCTTCCGAGCTACTATAGCATACGATGCTTATAGACCGACACGCTGTTTACAAACAAGCCCGCGTTTGCCCACACCAGGTGTGGGCACTGCGCGTGCGCAGAAACCGAATTCGCGTGAAATGAAGCGTCTGCACCTGCGCAGTGCCGTCGACAGCGCCACCGCAGCTGCGTGACGTCAGGGCCGCGTGCCGGTCTATACTGTGAGGAAACTAGAGGGACTTGCGCTCATGTTGATGCCTGTTTTGTTCCGTTTCCTTTAATTTTTTGTGCCGATAATAGGAACTTTATGACGCCCCTCGTACAAATAGCTATTCAAGAAAGAAGTTAAAAAAAATGATAGGCATTGCTGTACGAGATACGGTCAATACTTGCAACAACTTCAGGTCAGGGATAAAATTAAGCAAGTTACGGACTTTAAAAAAGCATTCTTATACACACAAAATAAAATGTAAAACATTGTAATTACTAAAAAGGAAGATGAAACAAATCGAATAAATCAGCCTATTATGTTGTGGCTAGGCCCCGAGAACAAGCAGTTGTTGCAGCTTGATTAGTTTGTTGAGCTGCAGCAGCTCAAGCTCGAACCAGCTTGTTACTCTGCTGCTGATGGAAAACCTGGGCCTGCGCCTGCTAATAGGCAACCTGACACTGACGTAGCTCCACCTGCAGCAGGTGCAGCTCCTTCTTGCGCTGTTCCTCCTTGTTGAGGGCAGCCGCACGGGCCTCCTTCTCGGAAGCAAGCATCTGCTCAAAGCATCGGTGCGGCCTCCAGTGGTCCTCACTCAGACGGCCACACGTGCCGGCTGAGGTAGAGGAGTCTGGGACCTGGATGATGACGCAGCAACGGAACCTCCATGATGCTGCCCCAGTCCAGCGACTGTGAGGCAGGCGAATCTGGGCAAGCGCAAAACATTGATGCCATTAGTGCTACAAGCAAGATAAGGACACGACAGAACTGGTAGAAACTGCCACAACGACCAGGAATGTTAAATGCCAACTGTTGAGAAACATGAAAGTCTGCTTAAGGGTGCCTGTTCTGCACCACTCTTATGCTGTGGCTGGTTTACAGTCGCATTACTGCAGCCTTTTTGTCTTTGTACGCTCGGCCACAAATATGTTTTTCCCAATTAAACGACAATGAACCTCGCCACAGTGAATGACACGAACAGTCTATACAGGATATACAAAACTGCCAAAACCAACGACCAAGGAGCAACTCTCGCTGGAGGATTCTCTACTTGACGGAGCCTTCCTTCCTCGCTCTGACCCTTTACCTTCAGTGATATTGCCAGTAGCGACAGCACAGACTCCGAATGGTGATACTGTCAAAAGAGACAGCGCTGTTATTTCGGACCTTGTTGGCCCTCGGGCAAACGTGTGGCGTATTTGTCAATAAACATGTCATTTTCCAGACCCAAGGAATTTACTGTGTTTCTACGTGGTATTCCTAAAGGGGAAACCCAGAAGTCGCATTCATGAAAACACGGCTCATTGTCACACTTTTTAGCGTTCCTACGAGACAGTACGCGAAAATCGAAATAATAAATAGACGGAAGAGCATAGACAGATTGTTTTTTAAGTAAACACTAGAAGCTGTGTGGTCTACTAGCAACTAACCTTCATGTGTACGTAGCAAATGCAATCTAAAGCCGTTACCCAGCATCATGTCAGTCATCATGCTCGTTCACCGTGGCTTCGGGAATGGCGGCTGGCAGCACTGAGAGTACCAGCCAATGGCAGCCGCATTGCCATGTGGGACACTAGTGCCCCCACAAGCTGGAGGGACGGGCTCATTGGTCAGCGGGTGCAACACCAGTGCCCCCTCCTGCAAGGAGAGGCCGAAGAATATCCTGTGACAGCATCCGTGAGTAGAGATGTACAGAGGACAACACAGAAAGAAAAAGAAATCATACTGCAACTTATCCAGTACAATTTGTTGTTCGACATTCAACTGCAAGAATGAAATGTGAAACAAGTGATGATGGCATACCTGTGCTGTTTCTTCACGTGTGTGGAAAATGCTGGAGTAGCTTAATGTGATCATCGGCAGCAGTCATATTGCGGACACAAAATTTTTCAAATCAATAACGTATACTACTACCCAAATTAAATTTATGCCGTCTTAATCATGCCGGTACAATGCGCTGGTGAACCTCACAAATAAATGACAACGGTTGCACACTAACATGAACACCTGAAAAAAGACAGCGGTCCACAACTGGACTCCAGCACATCTCATGTTCACATAATGGCATTTCTTAGTCAATTAAACCAGCACAAGATTTTTTTTTTTTTCAAAGACTAGCACGCAAGGAGATGAGGTGCTAGGTCTAATTAACGTGCACTATTTTCAGTTTCGTGCGTCGCGTTTTATTGATACGCCAGGTTGCCTCTCTAATCTCCTCAAGAAAGGGGCCGGAGCCCAAGCTAGGGTGGTGTGGCGCAACCGGAATGTTCGCTGCGTAATTTTCGCTTGGATATAGCACAACGCCCTAACGAAAGTTGTCTGATGTCTGCACAAGAAGCACCACAAAGATAGCGACAATTCACTGTCACTGCCCACCTGCGGCCTCGACAGTAACATGCTTGACTAGCTCCTGCAGACGCTGCAGGTTGCCACAGCAAAGTCCCCTGCAGAGTTATTTAATACACACGTCCTGTCATGTGATTTGCGAATATAGAAATCGATTACACACCTGTTGCGTGGATGCCCCGCTTCTTCTCGGAGTCTGTTTTCTTCCACTTGGATTTACCGTTGTCCCAACACTCGTGGGCGGACGTGCGGCTGGCGGTTATACTTCGTGCAGTCTCTTCTATGCGTCAACTTTAGCTTCTTCCGGGGAGTTGTTAGTAATAGCACGAAGCAGCTCCCCATCTTCGTGTAAACAACTCGCCCCTTCTTGTCACCTTCTTTGAACGACATCGTTGTAGGGCAAGGCACTCTAGTAGGACTCTGAAGAATCAGGAAGGGTGAAGATGATGCTCGTTCTAGGCGGTGACAGCGACGCAGATAGGCGATGAGACCAATTGAGACGGCGAAGAACGGGCGAGACGCGGAGAGGACCGCCCGAGACGGAGAAGCCGATAGCAGCCGATAGCGACCGCCACCGTTGCCAGACTGGAGAGCGCTTGTGGCTGTTTGTTCGAAAACCGGCTACAACGCGGAAAACATGCGCGCTGCGAAGCAGAAATCTTGCAGAGTCTCAATTCAATGTTAGTAAAATGTGTCCCTTTAAATAAGATGAACTAATATGTTCGTAATTCACACCACAATAATGTTTTTAACTTCACTTTTTACTACAACCTCGTAACCAGACGCCTTTGACGCCTCCTCGAGTTTCCTCGAGTGGAGGAAGCTTTCTCGAGGAGCTCCTCAGCCGAGGAAACGCCGAGGCGCGTCTCTGAAGCCCAATGACTTCTCGAGTGGAGGCGAGCTGCTTTCCTCCACTCCAGTGAGTCGAGGTGGAGTGTCGAGTCGAGGCTCGTTTATGAATACGGCCCTATGTCGGGAGAGAAACACAAAAAAACTTCTTAGAGCGCAGCTCTTAGGGGCCCGTTTCCGGCTTGAGCGGCGTCCGCGTCGCCGTCACCGTCGGCGTAACCGCGAGGTCACGTGACCCCCCCCCCCCCAAGGTCACCCCCAGATCACGTGACCCCCCCCCCCCCCCCCGAGGTCACGTGACCCCTCCCAAGGAGGACAGGAGAAGGAGGGAGGTGGAGGAGAAAAGGGGGAGGAGGAGACGAGGGGAGGAGGTTGAAGGATGAGGGGAGGAGGAGGAGGTGAAGGAGAAGGAGGGGGTGGAGGAGGAGGGGGAGGGGAGGAGGACGAGGGAGGAGGGGAGGAGGAGTAGCAGACAGGATACGAGGGGAGGACGAGGAAGAAGGGGTATACCCTCCCCTCAGTACCCTTCCCTCCTCCTCCTCAAGAGCTGCGCTCTAATTCGGCGTTACAGGGAGTTGCAAACGGCTTTCATTTTTTTTTCCCCAAAATTCCCGTTTTTTTTTTTTCGAGCCCTCGCATCACTAATCTGAGCAAGTAGGCTCCCTGAATGTGACTAATACCAGACCAATTTTGTTTCTTCGCTATGAATTATGGTTGTTCCTGTATAAAAAATGAGATCATTCTGTGAAAAAAGAATACAATGAACTCGTAGACAAAAGACACGTCGAGTGCCGTGTCTACTAAGGTGAAATGATCGGCTTCAACGTCTGAAAGATCAGTTATGTTTTCACTTCCAAAAACAAATCGGTTACTATATGGGGTTTTATTAAGCTTCCGAGTTCCTCAATATAACCTACCTTCAAGGAGAGCAGCAAGATTGTTCAGATAATACTGTTCTTTAGCATTTTCTACATGTGCACTAAAGAGCGCAAAAAAAAGATGGGTGAATAGGCCTGCTATGCCGCATAAATATCCGTAGAACTACGTGTGGTTGGCACAAGAGGTGAGAGGAGGGTGGGGGGCGACATATGAGAGGTCGTGCCTTGTTAACTCATCCCCGATGTGTTGTATGTGGCAGCTGGAGATAGTCAACGGGCACATGCCGCATGAGGATGGCGGGTGCGCAAGGGGTGAGTGCCCGTTGCCCGGATATTAGCGAAGTCTCGTAACCTGGCGCCATGGGACTAAGAGACCAATCCAGTTTCCCCCGCTAAAGTTAGCTGGAATATTGATACCACGGGATCCAGACACCAGTTATGTTTACCCACTAGAAGTGGCTGGAAAATTAATGTCACGTGACCTGGCGTCATGTGACATATACACCAATTCAATTTCCCCGCTAGATTTGGCGGAAACATTAATGTTAATCTACCTGTTAAATTTAACGGGGAAAATAACTGTGTATAGATCACGTGACGTTAGGTCCCGTGACGTCAATTGACGTCTCGTGACTCGATGTCACCTGACTTCTTAACGAGAGACGTCACTTCCGTTACCAAGTTTTCGTAATATCGACTCTGAAGTTTGCACCATCTACAAAGCGCAAAAAAAATGTAGTACTACGTAAAAAAAACAACAACAAGAACATATATATATATATATATATATATATATATATATACACACGAACTCAACTCTTACGTCACGGAGCGGTGGTGGCGCGTCGAGCGCACTTCCGGTCTGGGGTTGTGGGCGGAAGTCCCCATGCGAGACGGGCATTCCTGAGTTGTTTTGAAAGAAACCAGACAAAAACCTACCTTATCGTCGAAACGCCGCGGCTGCGGCTGTATCAAAAGGGTCGAGAAAGGTTTGGAGGTCAGTTTTCATGTGCTCGGTTCGTCCGAGAACGTGGATATGTGCCTTGGAAGAGTGCAAACCAGACGCCGCCGAACCACGATTGCTTGGGCGGGAAGCACTTTAGGTTTAATTCACGAATACTTATGGTCATCAGATTTGTTTGTTCTGTTCCAACATGAACGCGTGAAAACCGTCAAGTTGTACGGACTTCCTATGGAAAACGTTCAGTGCGTCTTCAAGTTGAAGCGGCAGCCTGATCGTCTGAACTGTCGTCTGCTCTTTCAAACGTTTCTGCTTGTCGCCTGCCCTTTCAAAGAATTCTGCTTGTCGTCTGCTCCTTCAGACGACACCGGCCCGTAGACCAAACGCTGGCCCGGTAATTGCGAAAAGAAATTCGTTTTGTTTTCGCAATTTTCTTTCGCAAATACCAGAGCGAAACGACTTCGGCTCCCGCGGGAGCCACAGCTGGTCACGTGGCAGACCTGTGCGCCGCCGTGCTGGGCCGCCGTGTTGCGACGCCGCCGCCGCAAAATCACGCCGCCGCCGCACGCTGAGCGTGGTGCGCGTGCGGATTGCGCAACCGGTTTAAAGGCACGGCCACATTGGGCGCGTTCAGTAGCGGCCCCGGAGTCAAGGAGTCACTGACTCCTTCCACTAGACGGCCAAAAGTCACTTCCGGTGCATGTAACTCCGGGGCTTCGGAGTCAAGCTCCGAAGCACCGAGTCCGGAGACGGTGCACGTAGAGTCAAAGGAGCTAAAGATGACGTCATTTCCTGACTGGTAACGATTTCCGGCGCTAAAGGAGAAAAAACAAACAAAATGGCGGGATAAGTGTCGTCGGTTCTGTCGCGGGTGTGCGGTTTGCTCGCCTTTGTTAATGAAAAGCGCTCAAGGTAAGACGAATAACGCGTTCGAATTTCTTTTCCAGGTAAGGCTCTTTTCGGAAAATGCATTGGACTGTATTTTGCTTGGTTTGAATATGCTAATAAACAACGTAAACGTTCATTTGACGCCGTGTCTTGATCGCCGTTGCACGGAAACTCGGCGAATATCGACGATAATCATGTCCGCGCTGAACAGAGCAAGGCAGGGTATGAACGTGAATTCGGTAGCCGGTTGGACACTCACGCAGAGCATGATCCCGGTTGATGTTTTGTTTGCGTAGCTAAATCGAGGTGCACGTTGGCTGACGCTCGCTTCCGCCGACAAAACCTTGATCGCCGAGCGCAGCCGAACTTCCCATGTGTATACGAATACATTTTATAGGAAGTTCGTTACGAAGGGCAAAACAAACGTATGGCCGTATAAAAGTATCGCAACCGGCGGCGTAGATTCGCCGAGCTCTATATTTTGCGTGTGCTGACGACGTTTTTGTCGGTTTTTATAACTGTAGCTTTTGCACCGCCAAGCGAAGGGCTCGATCGCGTAGCATCGCTTCGAACAGCAGCGCTGATGTGTACAGTCACTCGCTTTTACTTCAACGACCTTGTCAAGACTTCTTCAATACCGGCGTCAAATAAAAGCGATCGTGCTCGCCATCGTCTGCTTCCAGTTTATTCGGAGACCGTATGGCACAGGGGAAGAAGCGGAAACTGCGTAGAAGCAGGTTTGGAGCCGCGGCGTTTTTTGCCGTTCAGTAGGCGCTCCGATGACTCCGACTCGAGTGACTCCGTTCGGAGCTAAGGGAGCCGCTACTGAACGCGCCCATTGGCGTCGCGGAGGCCTACGGCGTGACGGTCGGCGCTGCCGGTTGCCGACCGAAACCAGTTTTCGGCTTCAGCGGGACGACGGACGGCGCCGCAAAGCCAACCGCTCCTTGCACGGTTCAGAGCGCGCCGCCGCTCGCCGCAGAAGAGAGGAGCCAATGGGAGGTGGCGTAGATAGTGACGTCGCGATGCCATGGCAACGCTCAAACCGGTCTCCGCCGCGCGTCTTCCACGTTCCGAATAGAGTCACTAAATAAAGCTTACGCTTTCAGAGTACCGCATTCCTTTTCTTTGGCATTTTGCCGACAATACAGTCGCTCTATTCAACAATATTCTGGTTCGCTGCGGCATCATTGGACAGCAGCAGTCACGTGAGTCGCTATCATCATCATCGCGTTTTTTCAGCGTCACCATCTTGGGTCCAGCGATCCCCTGCCTGCTGCTGTTTGCTGTTTACTGCGCGCGCACGCTGAAGTTTGTCGCTCAGCACGCGCGTTTTTCGTGTTACGTCGAGATACGAACAACACGACTTTGATTCGCTGCCACAGCTGCCGCCGCGGCAGCTGGCGCAGGCGACGGCTACAGCTTGGCTTGGCTCAGCTACAGTCACTCCTCCATTTGTGCGCGGACCCAAGATGGTGGCGCCTGACGTGCTTCAGACGCGTAGTTTGGGAGTTTCGGTACTCTGAAAGCGTAGCTTTATTTAGTGACTCTAGTTCCGAAGGACGTGTTTCGTGTCGTCTGCTATCCCTATTTCCCCCCGACGCCTTCCGCAACGGAGCGGTTCCTTGAAACTGTGCGACTGTTTCCCTCTTTATATGACAAGACGCAGCCAGGCTACCTAGATAACGACGCTAAGAACAACCGCTGGGAAATTATAGGAGAGGAATTCGGAATTACAAGTGAGTTTCTCCATGGCACTTGATGCATGTCGTCTGTGTTGTGACGGATGTCGTGTTGATTTGGTGACACTTTCGAAAGTAGCCTGCGTCTCTGGCGCGCCGCCGGGGCAGCAAAGCACTGACCTGTCCTTCGGTGTTTCGGTAGAACCAACTCGGCCGGACCCAAAACCTGCGCCTCCTACCCTTCAGAGCGCGGCGACGTCGCAAGATTAACGAGCAGGCTAGGATTATCACATTCACGCTGATCACCAGATCATCATGGACACCTACCATCATCCATGTAGGCAGCGAGTGCGGTTTCGAGGCTGATATATGCGAAAGATGAGAGCCAAAACGGAAATATTTACCGAAGAGCAGACGACGAAAGAGCGGGAAATCCGAGGGGAGGTGCGCGCGCGATCGCGAGAGTCAGTGCTGTCACGTGACGCCCGCAAAACGGAGGACAATGTGGACTCCTCGCGTTGGGACGCCGGACGGCGGTGCCGCCCGGTGGCGCCGACCGGCGGCGCCGTTTACGCTAGTGTGGTCAGGCCTTAAAGGGGCCCTCCAACAGTATTTGAGCGTCTACTTTTTTTTGCGGTTTCTCCACGCTAGTGGTCCCGGAAACCCAGTGGACAACGAAAGAGTTTAAAAATATTAGCGCATCATATTTTAATTTGACAACTCGGAAACACCTCCTCCGACGGTGGCGCCGCGAGGTGCCGAATGCGCGCGCATAACGGCGCTCCCTTTCACTATACGTCACATTCACTGGGTTTCGTGATTGGCGAGAGCCGTCCTAGAAATTTTGAAGCGGAATAAAGTATATCACACGTAACCGTCATTATTTCTCTAAAAAGTCGTTTTTATAGAGCTAATAAAGTTGCAAATTAAAGTTCAAAAAGGGCGAAAACAACGCCTCGTCGCTCATGCGCGCCTCCCAGCGGCGGAGTGCCTCCAACTCGCCGAGGTGGCTCCGGTGGCGGAGTTGCGGGAGACGAGGCCAACGAGGCTTCCGCGGCTGTCGAAGCGGTCTGAGGCAGAGACGCGTCGCGGCGCTTGCGTGGGTTGTCCTCGTACGGCGCGACGCCCAGCTCCGCACTCATTTTTAAGAATTCGGCGCTCAAAATCCGATAAGCCCGGTAAGTTCATCGATGATGGCAACCCGATTCCAAAGCTACGATGGTTGCAGCGAGGCCTAATGGCCGACCGGGCCGACGGGCTATCTAACAAACTCGCGTCCAATTGGTCAACCGCTTTGCTCCAATCGCTAAACTGTTTCATTTTACGTCATGAAGCGCAATGTTTGCTTATTTAAAGTTGTTTTCTGCAATATTTAATTTGCTAATAACTCACAAAATATTGCAAATTTCTGTAATACTTTTTTTTCCTCGGTGTTCCTGCTTTCATGGAGCTCCGTTTCAGCGCGAACTTCAAACCAGTCAAAAAAGTGTTGGTGGGCCCCTTTAACGAGTCTCTGCACGCCGCCGCCGCCGCCACCGCCGCCGGAAGGGAACAATCCGGCGCTCCGCCGCCGTTAACTTCTGATTAATATCACGTGGTGCTTGCGCCCTTTCAGGAGCTTTCTTTGGGCTCTAAAAGTTACTTATTAATCTAGCGCGTGTACCTACGTTCCCAGCATTCTTTTTGATGCTTGAGAAATTTAGCAAAATGTTTGTTTAAACAGCGCTGCTTGTTCGTACACTCCGAGTCACTGTTATCGCGAACGAACCGTCGCCAGTGTCGTTTTTCTCTCTCTCATCATTTAAAGGATTTGCATCAAAGCTAATTTAGTGACGGAATGTGCTCAGTTGACGGTTTGACCTAAGTGGTAAACTTTATTCCCGACTTCGTTCTTGCAATCATCGATACACTTTCGTGCACTCAGGGGCGTTAATGTTAGACTCTGACTCTCATTTCAGTATTCAATATGCGTTCCTAACGAACAGCGAAACCGCGTGCATCAGAAACGCTTATCAAGAGCAACACTAAAATAAACGTTATTTTAGTTAAAACACAATAATACCGCGTCTTTGAGATCATTATAGCGGGCAGAGAACGCTTAGAGGTTCAAACATTCCCAAAAATTTATTCAAGGTGTCACGCAAACGACGTGGACAAATGCTGCGAGTCACTTAAAGGTCCCTTTGTTTGCCAACTACACGCCGGCCAGGGACGCGTGTTAGGTCAACCGAAAGAAGTCAGCGATGAACAAAAACATAAAAGGCTTGATAACCACTCTGACAGCGCTTGTTTGGCTTATTGAATCATGAAATGGTTTATTAAGCATTTCATGCTTTAAATTTGGAATCTCGTATCTTACCCTATCGTATCGTATGCTAATTTTTCTCAGATATTCAAAGACTTTGTTTATTACCAGGAGAGGTGTTATGCCCCGAAGTATCTAATTCGTGCACCCCTTACTGAACTAACTCTCGAATTCTTTGGTATATTTCTCATTGAGCCTACCTTACCCTTTTTTGACACATATTTGCCTCTTAATTAGTGCCTCCCAATAAAGTCTGGTAACAAAAACGAGGCTGTACGCTTCGTGTAGGTCAAAATATTTAAAACTCTTTGCACATCAATAAAGGAATGAAGAACGGAAAATAAAGTTTGCTGTTTTTTACGTCGTTGTAGTCTTCTACATTTACATGTAGGAAGGCAAGCGTACATTGTGTCCTCGCAAAGAGTAAGCAAACTTTACACGTTTGAAGTTCATTGTGGTGCTATGGCGACGCTGTCTAAGAGAAAAAAAAAAAAACACGTCGATACTTTTCTATTGACGTAACCAGAGCAACGCTCATCGGGAGCCCCATAGAGCAAAAAAAAAAAAAAAGCAAATATATATATATATTGTAAGAGAGCACGCATGCGATCGTGACAGTTTCCAAATGGAAAAACGATGCACTTAAACTTTCCAAGGAGCTGAAATGTTCACTTAAATGTCTTCATAATAATGTGGGAATATCAGAAAACTTAAGGGCCTCTCCTAAATTGACATTGAGCACGAACTGGTGCAATAGAACCCCTTCCCAGCCAAGCCCATTTTCAATCAGGCTGAAAACAGCCGCATTGAGGTGCAGCTGTGGTGACTTCACAGCCATGCCGTAAGACGACTTCACGAATCCCCCGGATAAACTCATAATGAAGTTTGTTTTGGTTCTTGCCGTTATTGTCTTCGCAAGTAAACTGGACATAGCCAAGCAGGCGAGCCGCTGGACGGACGTTCTGCAAGACCCGGTCTTCGCACGCTTCATGACGTTGGCGACAGGCGGAAGACTGGAGATTCTTTTGTCCCCTCGATGTCTCGAAGACCACGGCCCCTATGTTCGACGCTTTCTTAAGCGGTTACGCATTGCGCCGCGAATCTCCACAAAACATAGAATCTGCGATATCAAGGGTTATTGTCACCGTATTTCGTTACAGGCCCATAGCATTCTACTGATATGGTGCGAACGCCATGATATGTCCCGATTTATAATACGTCACCCGTACAAAAACACAATCGCGTTACTCTCTGATGCCGTCCGCGCTCAAGTTCTCTCAGTGAAAGATCCGGGAATTTTTCGAGATCCGAACTACACTTATGTCCAACACCGAGGTGTCTACACTATACTTCGAAGTGAGAGTAGAATTCTGCTAACGAAGGACAGCCAAGTGGAATGCTTATCCTGTAGGGAAGATCCACTCGCTGCAAGCCTGAAGCCTCGTCTCTTAGAACAACTTCCTTTGAATGGGGCTCGTTTGACGATAAGTTGCATGTACCCTGCATTGTGTGAGCATCCCACATACGCCGTACTCCTGGATGTCTTACGTCACAAAAACGCCAGTTATCACGAGAAACACTATACTAGATTTTCTTATTGGGAAAGATATTTCAACGACAGTTACACCCCTATTACAAATGAGGTTATGGTTGTAAATGATTACGGGCCCCAGTGGAACCTGCGCTTTCCAATGAAGGTACAACCGCGAATTTACCATTCGACATCGTATACCGTTTTTGCAAAGAGAAGATACCCACTGCCGAAGGAGGTCGTGCTTATCCTTCCGTTCTCATGGCACGTATGGGTAGCGCTGCTATGCGGGATGTTGTTGAGTGCATTCACTATATCTCTGACGCTTTGGGACGACAAGAAGACGCTTTCCAGTGCTCACACCGCGGTGCTTGCATTGGTCGCCTCATTGCTGCTACAAAGCAATCAACTCTCCAACAACCAACGAAGACAGTTCTCCACAAAGCTCCTTCTAGCTCTCTGGAGTGTCATGGGTCTCGTGCTTGGTACGGGATACAAAGGTTCACTGACGGCACTTCTGAGGGACATACCTCTTGAAGCCGAACATCCGAAATTCCCGAGCTTCCGTAGCGCCCATCATCAAGGATGTGTTCTCCACCTTTTTCGATTCAAAGAGTTACGGAACAAAACTTCGACAAAGGACGCCACGAAAATCGTCAAAGCCGAATATCTTAGACTAAGAAAACAAAAAATAATTAGGGACAAGAAGTATTTTCCCATGACCTGGGAGTTTATGGGGAGGCATACCAGTACCATCCTTGAAGGACTCCGCAAGTTCGACTACGTCCCGACGGGGGAACCCATCTTTGGGGAACTTGTTGGACCCGAGATTATGTACGCATGGCAATTCAGGGAAGCTTTTGCGAAGACCGCTGGCCAAGCCCAAGAGTGCGGCCTGTTCAGCAGGGCGGAAGCTCTTCAAGAATACAAGGTCAAGTATCAATCCCACAGCGTCGGAGTCTCTACAGAGCCGGAAGTTCTTACACTCAGCGACCTCGTGCCCTTCTTCCTCATCTGGTATGTTGGACTCGGTGCAGCCGTGCTCATATTTCTGCTTGAAGTGGCTTCGGCTTATTTACGTGTCTTGTGTGTGAAGCCCAAACGCCGCAACATAGAAGTCTTGTTCGTGAAGCCCAGACCCTTCAAACAGCGTAAACAGAGACTGGTCATCAGTCAGCGTTGGGCTTACTGAACTAAAAATGCACTTGTCTTTTTTGTGTGTCACTGACAAACGGTGTAAACCCCATCGTCGCCCTAAAAATTATATACGTTTGCCTTCGTGCTGAACACGAAAACAGCCAATCACAGCGAACAATTGAAGGATCATAGCGAACGACATAAAATACGGTGAGACAATAAAAAAAAAAGAAAAAAAGGCTATGGCTGGAAGTGGATTGAGCATCTCGTGGCAGTTGCTTATTGCTCCTGGGCACATCGCATTCCTCAGATGGATTCGTATTCTGAGTTTGGTCGTTTTTTCGGATTCTCTATTCGCCGTAATATGCTGTCTTCATGTTCTACAGAACAGTGAAGCAGCATACATTTTTTAGAATGCACTGAACTTCTGCAAAGTCATGTTGTCTCTTAGTATGACTGCACAAAAATAGGAAGGCCCCAAAGACGACTACATAATTGGGGATGTGCTAAAATTATTGTACATTTGGCTTATTACGCCTCAACTTATTCCTTGACGGTTATAACGATACTAATCGTGCGGAGGTTGTTTTTCGACACTCGATGGCAGTTGCTTAAATAATTAGAAAAATAAAATAAATAGCTGGCAGCGTTCATATCTCAACTCGCAGCCAGCGCCCACGTGATCTGGTGGATATTACATACTGTAAACGACTTAAGTTTTTCGAGGACCTAATTGTCGCGAATTTTGCGAATCGCCTACAATTTGCGAGAAATAGGTCCCGCGAACAATTCCATTAAATGTAAACACATTGGGATCTATATTGAGATCTTACCGCTTCGTGAAAATTAGGACCCGCGAAAGATTCTGAAACTTCAGCTTTGACACAAATCGCGAAATATTGAGCCCGCGAAAAATAAGTCGTTTGCAAACACGGCACGTGCTTAGTTCCATACAATCTTCGGGTTCGGCTATTGTCGTCATTGCGGCGAATGCATACGGGCCACTAC
The DNA here is from genome assembly GCA_013358835.2 of Ixodes persulcatus. Taxonomy (NCBI): domain Eukaryota; kingdom Metazoa; phylum Arthropoda; class Arachnida; order Ixodida; family Ixodidae; genus Ixodes; species Ixodes persulcatus. The sequence continues at coordinate 299,062 of JABSTQ010000212.1, forward strand.
CCAACGTTTGTTGACACTTTGATTTCCACCAACCCAAAGTCTGTGCTCACGGAGTGCTTGTGTGCAATCTATGAGCCACGTTTGAATATTGCCCCACTGGAGAAATCACCATGTCACTGTCAATACTGTGAGTTCCGTCTCTAGGTTATCAAGTATTGCGAAACAGCGACTTGAAAAAAATCTCAATAACTTTCTTTTTAATTATAACCCGAAATGACGCTGTTAGGTGAGTTGCCTTGCGTACAATCCTACTTGGGTCACACTTGTGGCAGTGAACGTGCGTAAAAATAAACAAAATAAACAAATCAATCCAATATTGTTGCACGCCTCTTTAATTATGCGTGATGTGTTGTTTATCTGGTACGCATGCTTGACCCATGACGCCCTAATCTGTTGATCTGAGCCCAGGGCTATTTGATGGGGGTGACATGAGACGTGATTCCTTTGTATTCGCAAGGATATATCACCGTGTCTAGCGAATAACTTGTCAAGGCGATTGCGTTTCACAGCAAAGAGCATTGATTACTATGCGACCAAAGGTTTATATAGGTTCTGCAATTCGCTGATTGTCCCTGACAACATAAGCAATGCAGGGCGTGGCTTCATACTTTCACGTCCTTGCGTCGGGATTCGGTTTTCGGCCGATGATCGTCTAGTTCCGGAGTTTGATTGACTGTTGAGCGATACTATGATGATTGGGACTCTGACTGACTATTGTCATGCACATGTATATATAGATTGTTTTTAAGGTCTTTAGGCAATATCTGGTGAAGTTGTTTGCAGGGCTAGCTGGTGCATTTCAAGAAAGACTAAACTAGTGCAAATAGTACAAGGACAAGAAGGTAGTAATCCCGTCGGACGGGCACGCTAAAGGTAATTAGTACAAACTCCTTTAAAAGGATGGACGAATTAACTCTCCCACGCCCATAGTCGAGACATTGCGTGCTGATTCGCCGATTCTTTAAAGGATTTTTTTTTTCTGATTTCCTTTCAACGGTCCCGTTCGACAAGGGGGTAAAACACGACACTGACTAGCTTTCAACTACCTTTATTTGGGATAAAACAACAACAATAACAACACAAAGAACAACGCTGGAACCCAGGTAAGAATTTCTTTTAAGGTCTCGCTAATTTTTGCGGCTGTTTTTTCAAACATGGGCTCGAGAAACTTATGCAGACTGACAGATATTCATTTGCAGATCTACCCAAAATAAGTTAAGTATGATGTTCGCCGGCGAGTTGAAAATTATGCCTTTTCTTTTAAGTAACAGATGTAGTACAGTGTGCGACGTCCTTCACACGAACACGACGTCTTCTCTTTTTGGCATTGTACCTCCAAAGGGCATATATTGGCACGCATCAAGTGTCATGCCGTGAGTCACAATGTGATATTCGAGACATGCTGGCAATGATATCTAAGGACACGCCTAAACCACGTTAAAGGCATGTTTGCTTCGACATGGACGAGTCGGACATGTTTGCTAACATTTTTTACACGACCAATAAAGACAAGTCTATCATGCATAAAAGAAACACGCATCAGAAAGTGACTCCTGACTGTCTTTTGTGTGACCGGGGCTCTAGTAAGCCGAGGGAGCACTTCACATGACCGTAGTAATTTGCATGACAGCAGTTTGATCAAAAAAGCGAAAAGTAAAAGGCGATTGTTCATTCACACTAATTGCTTGTCGCGCAGTGTGCAATGCAAAGTTTTGTCTTGTAGACGCTCTCGCGAAAGACGCGGAAATCTTGCTTGTCTCCGGTGGCTCCGAGACCGGAACCCCGGTGTTCAAATGCCTTTAAGGTATTTGAACACCTTTGATCCTACCTTTTCCGGCAAAACGTTCAACAGGACTTGAGTATCGCGATGCCGGCGGCTATTGCCATCGGGTTCGTTTCAGATCTACAACCTATTACTGATCGCTCTGCGAACAACTCTGGCAGTATCCAGAGTTCCACTGTCGTCCGCGAAA